>CM055107.1:38097257-38557756 GCA_029204225.1 Diphasiastrum complanatum | reverse complement strand
CAATCTTATACAATGTGGCACACTGGTACAGATTCACGTTTTTTTTTTAGTAGTTTACAATAGTTGGCATTTCTATATCATTGATTCACACAACGATATTACAGCTATGTACAAATGCATTGTCCATCCAATTATTTGATTTACATAATTTATTGTGCCATTCATTTCTGTTATTGCAAGAATGCTATTGTTTCTGTCTTGTTTCAGCTCAGTGCATGGTGATCTATTACACCTCAGTCACTTGCTTAATCTCTTGCATTTGTGACTATTAAGTAGCTCTCTTTCTAGGTGATTGTTTCCATTGATCACAAGTAGTTCTAGCCACCATTAGAATGATTCATGCACGAGCAATGACATTCTTAAACAAACACTGTACATGACCCATTCACTACAATGAAATGCTCCCTCACACCAATGACTCACATATTTCATGATTCGTATCAAGTGAGATATGCTTTCATGCATTTATTCTTCCTTTCAAACAGATTGTCAGTAATAGGTTCATAGCCTTTACAGATTGCAATGAGCATTGTGAAGCACGTGGTTACGTCCGCTATTGTTTTGTGCTCACCTGCATCATTGACTTGTATATTTTGTTATACTTAATCTGATTAGAACTCTGTTTGGTTCTGTGTTCAGATTTGTGTCAGTACTGCAATGCTTTCCATGTTTTGTTTGGCCATCTAATTGATTTGTCTGGTTGTCTGCTCATAGCTTCTGCTGCCACCACGCATTAAAATCTCTAAGATTATTATGTTCTTGTGTTCGCCTACTAAGTCACCAGTAGTGCACGCACCGAGAGAATTGAACGGACCGATCCTCCTCTAACTTTTTCCGACATGGTATCAGAGCAGGTTATGAACTTGACATGCTATCTTGAATCTATTGTGTGAAATAGATTTGTCATTTGTTACATTTGGAGATTCTGGTCACCATTTCAGATCTTTCAAGGTCTAATAATTGACTTGAATGAGTTCGCAATATGTGTGAAAAGATTTTATGTTTTGAGACATTGCCTTAAGCTGTCAATATCGATTTTTTTTTTTCTGCTATCCAAGATTCTTTGCAAGCGACAACAAGTTATCAAGGTGATTCTATCAAAGTCGTCTGAGCAAAGAGGCTACATTCCTCAAAAATGAGTTTCATTCCCATAAAGATCAGAATCGAAGAGGTTTTATTCCTCAATGACATCTTTGATTTGACAGGACCAATTCTTGAAGACCTTTCGATCATGGAGGTTATATTCCTCAACAATGGGTTTCATTCCCATAAAGATAAAAAAGGAAAGAGGTTTCATTCCTCACTTTTATCAAGATGCTGGATTTTTCTACCGTCACACATGTGAAGATTAGTAAAAAAATATCTTCCTATCTCGAGTTTTGGGGCCACACCCATGATTATTTCCATTATAAACTATGTTGTACATAAAGGTATGTGAATTGAGCACATAACCTTCTAGAATAGGTCAAGTTTGAGTTAGGTAGATTCAAATTTGATGTCATGCAAAAGTTTAGATAGCATGCAATGATGTTCAATATGCATGCAAGCCACATGCAATCAATGCATGCAACATGCAAAGTGGTTTCTGTGATCTACACATGTCTAGGCAATTTTATGAGTTGACATGCAGTACATGCAAAATCCATGCATGCAGTTACACATGTGGATCCTTGGTAGTTGAGTTAACTGAGCTAAGTGGACTTTCCATGCAACACCACTATAGGAACTCAAGCCACTTTGATGTAGGGAAGCTTTGGCATGTTTTGCCATATTGTGAATATTGAGATTTTGGCATTTTGGACTCATTCTCTCTCTATCCAGGTTTTCTATTGTATATTTTCTCTCTCTACTTGAGAGCAGGCTATTTTTTCCATACTGAGCACTTAGAATTATTTCTAATATTGAATCCTCATAGTGAGAAGTTAGATTTTTCAGTCTGTTGTATGCCATTGTGCTCTTGCCATAGATTTTTCAACTAATCTGTTCTCTGATCAATCTTGTGCAATCACAACACCTCAGTAAGATCCTGTAGGGTGTGTGGTGAAGTTCACACATGCTAAAAACCTCACATGGTGTTCATGCTTTGAAGAGGTGAGGGTGTATACATCAGAACAACAGTGCTTTTGCTTGCAGGAACTCGGATTTGGGAGAGGAAACCAAACTCGCTGACAAACAAGCCATCTGTGAATCATAAGTGGACCAAAAGAAGCCCGATCTGCCTCAGCTAAGCCTTGTATGGACAGAGAGCTCACACGTGTGAAATCAGCCCTCTTTATTTGAGTGCTACTTCTCAAGAAATGATCGAAATTTCATGTTCTATAGCTTGTTGGATAGCTATTGAAGAGTAGAATGTGAGGCTTGAGTTTCTAAATCAATTTGATTTGTTTTTAAAAGTTTTTTTTTAAGAAATCATAGATTTTGAGAGAGTACTCATCTCGTGGGATATGCCAAAGTGAGCACACGTCAGTTCTTTTCACCAATTTCATCAATTTTCACTATCAATCAAGTAGAATTGGATAGAACTGAGTTTTCTGAGGTCTTAGATTGTTCATTTCACACAAATTATTGTGTCTGAGTTGAAAGTAAGTTCCTAGAGAGTTTATTAGTTCTTTGAAACTCGTGGGAGAGATAGACTTCTAGCTTGCATGTGCTTCATTTCTGTTATTGAAGCAAGATCCAAATTCAAGATAGATTGATTTTCTGTGTTGAGAGTTCGATCTCACATTTTGTTGCTCGATTTCATATGTTGAATCAACATCATTCATGTTAGATCCTAGGTTGAGATAGCAAGCAACATCTTTCAACTTCATCTTTGTCATTACTAGAATTTCTCATTGAGAAGATGTCTTCATCTAGTTCACATTTCTTGGAGCATAGTGAGAGATTAACATCTTCCAATTATGCAATGTGGAAGATTAGAATGGAATCATTATTGATTCTACAAGATGTAATGGACATTGTGAGTGGAACTGAAGAAGAACCTGCAGCACCTAATGAAGCTGCGACATTCAACAAAAGAACCAAAATTGCCCTTCATTTCATAAAAATGAATGTAACAAATGAAGTGTTAAGAGAGATCAGTACATGCACCACTGCCAAGGAGGCTTGGAATACTCTAAAAGCAATCTATGAAATCAAGAATACTTCTAGATTGCTTACACTTAGAACCAAATCTTTTTAAGTTATTGGAGAGTAGATGAGAGTGCTTCATCATATGTAATGAGAGTAAATGATCTTCATCAAGAGTTAGCTGGTATTGGAGATGCTCTTAAGAACATTGAACTTGTTCAAGTAGTCCTTAATGGACTTAGAAATGAGTATGACAATATTGTGCAGACTTATGCTGTCAGGGAGGAACTTCCGTCCTTAGAGACACTGCAAGGTATTCTGATTGATGAAGAAAGCATGCAAGAGAACAAGATGTTGAGGATCAACAGACTTTCATTGAAAGATGATGGAGATGACAAAGCACTCTTCATTAGAGACAAGTCAAGAGGCAAGGGCAAAGGTCAATAACACTTCAAGAAGGACAAAGCCAAATAAGGTGGTGAGGATCAGTCCTCACAAGATGCAACATCCAGTGGCAAGAAGAAGCTGTCAAAGATCAAGTGTTTTTTCTATGGCAAGAAAGGACGCTATGCATCAAGTTGTTTCAAGAAGAAGAACCAATCTAGACAAGCTAAGCTTACTAATTAGGATGAGTGTGAGGGTGTTGAGAGTGAAAGAGAAGATTCTTAAATGATGTCTAGTTTATCATCTTTTCCTTTCAAGAATGAAGAGATCTGGTGGATAGATAGTGGGGCTAGTTCTCATATGTCTAGTTCTAGAAACTTTTTCATAAATCTCATGCCATATCTAGGTGCAAAAAGATCAATCTATACTGCTAATCATGTAGAGTGTAGAATTGAAGGAATAGGTAGTATTCCACTGCATGCATCATCGTCAAAATCTTTTTGTTTCAATGATGTACTTTATGTACCTAGACTAACAAAGAATCTCATTAGTGTAGGACAGTTGTTTGATAGTGGATTGAACGTCAAGTTTCAAGTTGACAAGTGTATAATCTTAAGAGAAAATGAAGTTTTTGCTAGAGGATCTAGAACTGGAAAGTTGTAAAAACTAGATTCTAGGGAGAGTGCTAACATTTTAGATATTGCTTATGAGACCAAGGTTTTTCAGGAGGATCTGTGGCATAAGAGATTGGGCCATCCCAATTTCAAAGCCATGCAATCTATGGGAAGGAAAAGCTGTTGGACTACCAAAGACACTGTCAAAAGAGCTTCAACCCTGTGAAACTTGTGTTTTGGCAAAATCACATAGAAGGCCTTTTCCAAGATCAAGCATCAAAATAAAGCATCCATTTGAACAAGTTGCTTTGTTTCCTTTGTAGATAATTACACAAGATATTCTTGGATCTATATTTTGTCTTCAAAAGCCATGGTTTATGATGTTTTTCTTACTTTCAAAAGCTTATGTAGAAAAGTAGTTTACTTTCAAGTTGAAAGCTTTGAGAAGTGACAATGGTGGTGAATACACTTCCAATAAGTTTAAAGACTTTTGTGAGAGAGCGGGAATACAAAGAGATTTTTCTTGTTCATATACTCCTCAGCAAAATGGAGTTGCTGAGAGAAAAAAACAAGGTACAAACCATGCTTTCACCTACCTAGGCAGCACTTTGTCTCATCCGTCCTACGTGCAGACAGCGCCAAGCCCGAACGGCGAGAACTGACCGTGCTTACACCTCGAGGGCAGCACTTTGACTCATCAAGTCCCCCGTTCTGTCGACCACCCCGACCGTGGACGCACCCGTGCTTACACTGTGGGCAGTACCTTGCGCAACGGTTGTCCTGACAAATTCCAAAACGTGGCCATCCCTGTGAGACTTGAGTAGCTGACCGGCTAGTCGGCTCTAATACCACATGTTGCGTCGGCGTCTCAAAGGGCGTTGGGACTTGAGCGGTTTCCCCAACACATGCTTAAGTCTAACATTCATCCATCATGCACTTACGTAAAAGCCAACTGAGAAATGTAACAAGCTTAACCATTCAAACTTAAGAAAAATGGAATCCCAACCAACCTGAAAGCCAACTCAGAATCCGTCCCCAAAAGGTAACCAAAGGCAAAGACAAGCCACACATGAAACCCAAGGCATAGTGGTCGCCAAATTGACCAATTGGCATAGCGGCAAGCCCCATGTCGATGACAGAGACCCTTAGGCACCGGCGACGCAAAAAGGTTGTAATAGTAAGGGTCCTTCCAGTTGGACCAGTCCCGGAGGCGAAACCGAAATGGTAATCATCCCCAAGGATCAACTTTATTAGATTTGGAAGAGGTTACATTCATACATAGACTGACCGGTCTCGGGGCCACCAACAAGTGCTGGGCATTGTGCCTGGCTCGTGCTGGTACAGGGAGCTGAAACCTGGCGACTGGATTCTTGGCGCTGGTTGAGCTACCCAAGTTTCTGTCTGCCGGACTCCCCCTATAGTTCTGCAGTGATTCGGTGCACCCCCTCTGTTCTGAAACATAGTGCTTTATGGTAAAGCACACTTTTTGGGACTTAGTTTCTATTTTTCTGGTTAAGCCTGGCAAGCCTGTCAGAATCAGTCTGGCTCCAGGACACGGGTCCCGGGAGCCGTCCCAGTGGCAGAATCAACTTGCTTCCTGACTAGGCCATGACTCGAGCTCCAGAGCTAGCTCATGACTTGTGACTACTTGACTGTAGCGTAGGCATCCCAAAGGGACCCGGGAACCACGACTTAGCTTCCCAACCTTCAACTCTTGCCATCCAAACCCACTTGACATACAAGCAGCCAACTCGCCAACAACGATCAGACTTAACCAACTTGATGTTCCGAAAACCAACATTGAGATCCAACCTGGCGCCATGCCAGATCGGGGGTCTCGATGTGGGTGACTTCCCTCCAAGCAAGCCGCTCGACATACATCAAACTTAACCAACTCGAAGCTTCGTTACAAATGAGTAACATCCATTCCAAGCAAGCGGTCTGACTTACATCAGACTTAACCAACTGAAAGCTTTGTCACGAGCGATGGAAGCCAACCTGGCGCCATGCCAGACTGGACAACCATAAACAGGTAACTTCTACCCAAGCAAGCCATCCAACTCAGCCGACAGGTTAGAGCCCGTTCCCCAAGAGCTTAACCCATTCACGTTCATGCAAGGAACACTCAGAACCACAAGCCACGACAGAGATGGACACAACCAGTTCCTGGACCAAATGGTCCCGACAGCATACCGCTGGCGCCACGGACTGAATGGTCCCGACGGCATACCGCTGGCGTCTTGGGATACGACCCTCAGCTATGTGCCAACTTAAAAATTTGGAAGCGGCCTTACAACTGGCGTTTTTACCGAACAATGAAACCCAGAAAGTAATCAGAGTTAGTTTGAGAAAAATCCCACTATATTGATAAATCTGAGAGGGTTACATCTCAAGTGTGTGATCGACCCTAGTCTCCGGGGCGCTAGCATGCCAAGGCGAGAACCATGACAACATTCCAGCAAGGGACGCTGAGACTTGGTTGGAGCTCACCCTGAGTCGCACTCCCCTATAGTATTGCTGTGATTAGGCACCCCCTCTCATACCAAGCACTCTACCCAAGCTGGTAAAGCACATTTTTCTCTCTTTATAATTTTCTCTTTCTAGAAAATCAATTTATCTCTCTAGATTTTATTGATCCCCAGGCTTCCTTTAATCATGCCTAGATCGTGTGAGGTGATTGCACATCGATTTGAGCTCTCTGGACTCCGCTAGAACCGATCAAAGATTTTCAGCCATAGAAACTTGGTGCCGGCTGGATTCTGGTCACAGTGGCACCGGAGTGGCGCCGGCGCCGAGAGCAGCAGGGGCGCTGCTGGCGCCGGAGACATAGCTGGCGCCGATGGCACCAGAACTAAAGCTTGTAAAGGGAGCTTTACAACATCCACCCCACCTTTATAAAATCTGATGTCCTTATCAGATGTCAGATTAAAGTAAAGGTGTCTCCCAATTAAAATAACTATACATTTAAGCTACTTGGCACAGTACTCAATTTACTGGCCACTTTTTATTAATATTGAAGCTAGCACACCACAAGTCGGAGGCTCAGCTCTTTGTACTGAAAAATTACATAACTTGAAAATATATCTTTGTCTGGAAAAAGCGTAGATTTGATATCGCTTTCGTAAAACCCAAGAACCTTATTAACTGGTGACAGAGCCCTTTCTTTGAAATGTTCGCCCCTGTCGCTTCTGACTTTCAACTTTGGAACTCCTTTGAGCTCCTGATTTGTCCTTGATGCACTTTGTGTTGAACTCCCTGAGCTCCAGATTTGATCAGTTCCGCACAGGTATCAAGGCTTTCTGAGCCAAAGGATTTATTGTTTGATTGCCCACTTTATGGTCCACTCCGTGCCTTGTTGCTTCTGCACCTTGATTTCTCTCCTTGTCCCAGCCTGATCTTGATACTTTTCCATCTTGGCTCTTTAAGATAGGCAAAGATTGAGTACTCCGCAATGCACCTCTCACTTAGCTTGAAGTAGCTCTTTGAATCAGCCCAAATGTAACCATTGACCTCATGGAAAGCCAAAGGGTCGCACCAGTTTGATCCGCATCCGAACTATCTCTTTGCATTTGTTTGAAGCGCCATGTCCGTCGCGCAAAATTTGACTATCACAATTCCATCACTGGTCAGTTGCCTCACAGTCAAAACAAGAAGTGTACATCGAGCTTGGCTTCAAGTAGCTCTCTTTGAATCAGACACATGCACCCAGAGTTTGCACTAGTCCGATCTCAACGCGAACTGTCCCTTAGCGTCCGTTCGAAATACCAAGTCTCTCATGCAAGACTCAACTTTCACAGTTCCTTCATTGATCAGCTGCCTTACCCGTAACTCAAGCCAGCGTACTCATATGTTTTCTCATCATTGCTGGTCCAGAGAAAGCCTATAACAAACTTTCCTTTCCACAACAAAAACTTGTCAACTTATTAGGTCCAAAGTTCGCCAGTCTCCTCGTGTGAGTATGGCTAGGTCACCTTGAATTTGCCCCCGTTTTGATCAACTTTCATTCAAAATTTGCCCCAAGAGAGAGGTGTGTGTGATAGTTCCCCTCCACTTATAAAATTAGCTAATCGGACTTCGAGTAGAGTTCTTCGGACAAAAAGCCTTTCCAACACTTTGCTTCACATATGCTAGGATTATGGCTCATGTGCAAAGTCCTTGAGGCTTGATGCATCACTTCCCATCTCATTTTGGGGAGAAGCCATAACATGTGCTAATTATTTGTGTAATAGACTTCCTAGTAGTGCTATAGATGGGATCTCACCTTATCAAGCCTTGTTTGATAAGAAACCCAATGTAATAGATTTTAAGATCTTTGGATGTACTTGTTATGTACACATTCCTTTGGAGCCTAGAAGGAAAGAAGATGCTACCTCCTTCAAAGGAATCTTTGTTGGCTATGGAGAAAATAGCAAGGGATATAGGATATATGATCCTACATCCAAGAAAGTAAAGGTAAGCAAGGATGTACTTTCTGATGAGTCACAATTTGCTAAGAGCTTGTCAAATGGATCTAACCCATTGTGCATTGAAGATCTTGACAAATCCGAGGAGGATCTTGACAAACCCGAGGAGGATCATGACAAACCCAAGGATGGAGATTTGGATCCGAGTCAAAAGGGGCCGAGAAGATCATCAAGGAGCAAGGCCGAGCCGTCAAGGCTTACCTACGTGGACAAGGGAAAGCAAAAGGAAGGCTCTACATCTTCTACCTCTTACTCTTTTTTAGCTACATTGCTTGAAGAACCATCATCTTTTGAAGAAGCATATAAATCTAAGGTTTGGAGAGATGCAATGCAAGTAGAGTATGATGCATTAGAAGAGAATCATACTCGGAATCTTGTAAATCTTCCAAGAGGAAAGAAACCACTTGCATGTAAGTGGATTTATAGAATTAAGTACAATCAAGATGGATATATTAGTAAGTACAAAGCTAGGCTTGTTGCTAAGGGATTTCTTCAAATAAAAGGATTGGATTATGAAGAAACATTTGCACCTGTAGCTAAGCTTGTAGCTATTAGATTAATCATTTGTATTGCTACTTTGTTCAAATGGGATCTCTACCAAATGGATCTGACAAATGCCTTCTTGAATGGCTTCTTAGAAGAGGAAATCTACATGATGCAACCCAAGGGCTTCATCAAGATTGGTGAGGAGCAAAAGGTGTGCTACTTAAGGAAGAGCCTATATGGCTTGAAGCAAGCACCTAGAGCTTGGTACTCTAGGTTGCATGATTTTCTCTATTCCCTTGGCTTTGTACTAAGTGCTTATGAACCTTCTTTATATTTCAAATGTAATGAAGGAAAGATCATCATTTTGGTTCTTTATGTTGATGACATCATTATGACAGGAAATGATGATGATGGCATAGGCAAAGGAAAAGTTGACTTATCTAGTGAGTTCAAGATGGTAGATCTAGGCTTCCTAAAGTTTATACTTAGGATAGAAGTGTCTAGAAGTAGCAATTGTACTTTCATAAGTCAATCTAAGTATGCTACTTCCATTCTTGAAAGATTTGGTATGAAAGATTGTAAGGGGATTGACACCCCTATTGAGCATGTTGTGAAAGCAACTAATGAAGGTGAGGAAGCATCCTTTGAGAACATCACCCTCTTTAGGAAGCTTATAGGCTCTCTAATCTATTTAACCATCACTGGACCTGACTTAAGTTTTTGTGTAAGCAAAGTTGAGTCAAAGTATGCAAGCTCCTTTAGTTCATCATTGGAAAAGTGCCAAGAGAGTACTTAGATATGTTTCTAGTGCTAGATTTTTTGGCATACTTTATGAAGGATCTAACTTGCACTTGAGAGCCTACTCGGATTCAGATTTTGCAGGTGACAAGATGGATAGGAAGTCCATTAGTGCATTTGCAACATTTCTTTATGGAGGAGTGACATCTTGGCTTTCCAAAAAGCAAGATACAATCTCACTATCTTCTTGTGAAGCCGAGTACAAGGCATTGACTTCAACAACCAAAGAGCTCCTATGGCTAAGAAGACTCTTGATGGAACTACATGTGCTAGAGGCCGAGGAGATCCCTTACATATTTTGTGACAATCAAGCTTCTCAACAAATTGCTTCAAATCCTATCTTCCATGCTAGAACAAAGCATATTGAGATAGCTCACCACTTTGTAAGGGAGAAGGTACAATGGAAGGAAGTGCAACTACATCATGTACCATCATCCGAATGCATAGCTGATATCTTAACCAAACCATTGTCCAAAGATCCATTTTTAAAGTTAAGATATGCTCTTGGAATTGTAGATAGATGTACACTAGATTTGCCAAGTTAGAAGTGAGGAGGAGTGTTGAAAATTCTCACTTCTCACTTGACATTGGTTCATGTAAATATTGATCAAACATTAGAATATGTTGATGATCTGATTTCACACGTGTGGAGGTTGTTCCCACGTGTGAAAGGATGTACTTTTCATGTTTGTATATATCCCAATTGATTTTGTATCATTCTAGTTAATGTGAACATGAAATGACTAGTTTTTAGTCAAGTTGACTAGTCACCTACAAATTAGCTTTTCCTTGCATGTGCATGAGTAAATGCTCCCACATGGCAAGTGGATGTTCACATGTGTATAGAGTACTAGAAGATAAGAGTTGACCATTTTCCTTAGATCCTATTTTGTAGGAAATATTCCTATATTCTAGGAGACTAGCTTTTTGGATTTTAGTCATATTCTAGAAGGTCAACTATTGGATAAGGATCAAGGATGGATCAAATGGATAGATCTGAGTGATGTGGAACTCTTCACACATGTGAAGGCCTGCTGGACTATACCAAACTCATGGATGTACTTGATCTATAAAATGATCATCATTTTGCTAAGAAGATTGATGAGACTTTTGCACTCTACACTTTTGTGAGATTTCTAGTCATTTGTCTTGTGATTTTTATGTTAGATTGCTATCTAGTATCATTGTACTTGTTGTTTCAGGTGTAGGCCGTACAGTGGACAGTACTCCACACGTGTGAGGCCGCTCTCACTAAAACATGATGTCTTGATCCATTGCTCTTGCTTATATCCAAGTGTAGTGAATCTAGATCAAGATCTAATGTGTAGAACTTGATAGATTCATTGATTAAGCAACCAATAACTCTCTATGATTGTAAAGTACAATCATTATTGCCCAAAAAACTGTAAAATTTATCAATAATTACTTGCTTATGCATTTGTGAAACACAAACCGAGGATTAAGCAAACTTTACAGCGACCTAAAGCTATTCTTACTGCAAAAACAACAGTAGGAAGATATTTTTGCATAGAAAATACATTGTTGAGCTTTTGATTTCTTCTACATCAGGGTTCAAACTTTAGAAGAATGGAATAACTATAAAGTTGCCCTATTTTTATCTTTAATCTGCATTAAACAATAGAAGAAATGTATGAAATGTTTCAAGAAGAAGAGAAGCTGGAAACTTCTGTTTCTAAAGCAACAAATAAGGAAAAACAGTTGTGACAGCCTCCAGAACCGCGCCTCTCCTGCTGCATATAGTGCGCCCTCCACCTAGCTAACTTCCAAAAAAAATATGAGTGGGAATATGGTGAAGAGAAGACGTGTCCCCATCTCTTCTGTGTCGCCATCTCTCTCTCTCTCTCTCTCTCTCTCTCTCTCTCTCTCTCTCTCTCTCTCTCTCTCTCTCTCTCTCTCTCTCTCTCTCTCTCTCTCTCTCTCTCTCTCTCTCTCTCTCTCTCTCTCTCTCTCTCTCTCTGGTTCGGGGCTGTTTGGCCTACTGTCCTCTCGCAAGGGTTACTGGCCCGAGAAGTCCTTTGTTTTGAAGGAAAGTGGGGGGGTAGGTTAACTTCTTGTTAACTAAGAGTTTTTTTTGGAAGTTAAACTTTGAGATAGGTTGGTAGGGGTTTTGGGGGTGGGGGTTAGAGGTTTTATGCCAAAAAAGTCTGTTTTGGTTTTTTTTTTTTCATGGGCCCACTTCTTAGTGGTTATAGACTACAAAATTTATATGGCAGTCAAGGTTGACTCTAATGGCTTCAAAAATTCTGTACATTTGATTTGGATGCATCAACATGGTTTTTCGACAGTGTTATGGCTTAGATACCATTTGCAAATTTCATTGGTATAATTTTTATAAGCACGTTATGGTTTGTAAAAACTACATTTTTTGGACATTGCTTCATTAAAAGAACTTATACCCGTAATGTTTCTTAACTGAACGTAAGTCTTTGGTTAGAAGAGCAAATGGTTATGTGTGAAGTTTTGGTGGGGAGGAACAATTTTTCCGTTTCCTTGGAAATTCTCCCGACATCACCTGAAAGTGATGATCCCCCTAAATTTATGACAAGCCTACCTTGTGTAAGACTGTTATGGAACTTTATAAAAGCTATAAGTACCGAAACAACCAAATGCAAAATCATTTTAGACAATTATTGGCGATTAATTCAAAACAGCTTGGGCTCAAAAACAGGAATTTTTTTCAGTGAGTAAAGCCCGGAAGTTGTTATTGACTGGATAAATCGTTGGCCAAGCTATTAGCTTATGCAACGTCCCAGATTAAAAAAAAAAAAGTGAATTTTGTCGATTTTTGCTTTGGGTAAGGCCTCCTTGAGGTGGAGGACGAAACCCATAGAAAATGTGATTGGACTGAATTTCTAGAGGAATTTTGTAAGGCTTTTTCACAATTGACGAATTAGATTTGCTTTAATTAACTGCTGTGGGCAACCAAGAGCGGAAATTCTTGGAAAATGGCCCAAAAGCCTAGGATGGAAAAACTAAAATGGAATGAAAAAGTCGTTTCTTGTTGTGCTTGAAGCCGTGGGTGTACCAACACAGATCCCCTGACTGGTATCAAAATTTTAAAAAAATAATAATACGAGGACCCGACTGGTATTGAAAATATCAATACCCACCTAACACTAGTTTGAACGTCATGGTTAACTTGATAAATAAAATAAAATTTTGGATCTATATCTTGGTCCATAGCCTTATGTACTTATATTGTTCATCATTGTACTTATAAATGATAAAATACTATGCTTCACAAGCTAAGAAGTAACAAAATCTAAAAATTTGAATCGACTATGTGGTTTTAAACTATCTTGCCATGTGATAATAGCATGTATCCTAAAATTTTAAGATTTGGATAAGGCATTCTAGATATTGGCACAAGAAACTATTTTGTGCAATGAATCTATATATTGATTTTAAAATATGTGCATTGTTACCCTAATGGGGGTTTGGACCATTAGAGGTTGCCTTGGATGTAGGAGCTGAGCCAAATCTAGATAATAGTTGAGTAGAATCATGGAGTCACACCCGCATGTGGTATTACATTGTGTGTTGCATCCTCGTATGATAGGGTGTACAAGCACTGTGCTTGTGCATGGGTCTTGGCTATTATGAGTTAGGGGTATCTACACTCAATGGACATGCATGGGAGTTTGGCATGAGTATGCTTACATGTGAACTCAGTGCATGGGCAGATGGAGTGGATTCTACGCTCTATGTAATCCTCACTTGTGTCCATGAGGATCATTGAGAGTCTACGGCCGTTATTTTGTCGGATTGGTAAGCGCTTCCTATCTTTGTGATTTGCCAAATTCCCTAGTGCTCGGGGGCTAGATCAAAGGAGATCTAGGACTGGTTGGGTTGGTTTCGTCCACTGCACGTTTCCATTGCGTTCTTGGAGTTCTATCCGGATTGGGAGTCTTGGGAGACGTTTTATTGGTATTAGAACGACCATGCGAGTTGTGGAGCGGCTTGGTGTGGACTGGTTTATGGGACGACAATTTGGACAACACTTCACTAAGATTGATTTGTGAACTGGTTATCATCAGATTAGAATTCATTCAGATGATGCATCGAAGACGGGTTTTAGGACAAGATTTGGTCATTATGAATTTTTGGTTTTACTGTTCGCTTTAACCAATGCTCCGGCCACTTTCCAGCAGATGATGAATGATTTATTTTGTCTATATTTGGGAAAGTTTGTTATGGGGTTTTTGGGTGATATTCTCATCTATAGTAAAACAGTTGAAGAGCATAAGAAACATATGCGTACTACCTTGAGGATATTAAGATAGGAGAAGCTTTATGCTAAAGAGTCGAAGTGTGAATTCTTTAAAAATGAATTGTTATATCTTGGTCATGTCATATCCTGGAAGGTGATTATGATTGATCGAAAAAAGATAAAAACCATTCTGGGATTTATTTCTGGGATTTATTGTTTTCTTCGGTAGGTTTATTTAGGATTATTCAATGATAGATGCACCTCTCAACAATGCGTTGAAGGGGTTTATTACTCTTAAAGGTAGGCCTAGCCCACCACTTGTGGAATGAGACATTGGATGCAAGTTTTAACAAACTTCAAGAGCTAATTGTCTCAGCAAGGGTATTAGTCATAGCAGATCCTGATAAACTTTACGTGGTTAAAGTGGATGCTAGTATTAATGTGGTTGGTGCAGTTCTACTTCAAGAGGGGAGGCCAATTGCTTTTGAGAGTAAGAAACTATGCATACTACTCAGGAAAAAGAACTTTTTGTGGTGGTGCATGCGTTGAAGACACGAAGACACTATCTGTATGATATTCAATTTATAGTGTGCTCAGATCACCAACCATTAAAGTATTTTTGTAATCAGAAAGACCTTAGGAGTCAAAAAGCTTGATGGGCTGAGCTAATGCAAGACTTCAACTTTGATTTGAGATATATTAAAGGATCGTCAAATCAAGTGGCTCATGCCTTGAGTCAAATTGGAGAGGTGAATGAGTTGTCATTCACTGAAATCACTACGGACTTCTATCTTTCATTTTGAGGTCTTTATGAAAAAAATTCTCATTTTGGACCTATTTGGCAAAGGGTTCTAAAAGGCTCTCAATCAGTTACTAATTTGCAAGGTGATCAGTTGGATATGAAGGTAGTGAATGACTTTTTCATCTGGAACAAAATCTTGTTTCGAAAGGAAAAGATTTGTGTATCGGGAGTAGATGCGATAAAAAAGATAGTTTTGATATCCACCGAGAATTGAAACCAGTTGACCTTTATGATCAACTTAAGGATGTAATGACTGATGCCATTCGTGAAGAAGACGAGGGTTCTGACGATGACTTTGATACTCGTGAAAGAAATCTAAGAATCCCGAATGTCTTAATCACCTGAAGTATGAAAAAATTGCACCCAGGAAAGCCTAGCAGCATAATGTACTTCCAAGTGAAGATTTGGCACCCATTGTGTATTCTCACCCATCCAAAGAAATTAGGCTGTATCACCAGTATTGACAACAAATTCACAATGCAGACCAACACTCTTCCACCTCCCATAAAGTACCTCACATGCCTTTTAAGAACAAGACCCTTGAAGGCACTGAAGTCTGGGAGGGGTTTATTACAGGCTAATGGGACTCTCCCTTTCCACATTCTCTAAAAACAGGTGGGAAAGTGAAAACAACAAATCCAATCACTGACACCACCACCCCTGACGAGCTGCCCGAAATGCCATTACACCTCACAAATTCGCTCAATGAAAGGGACAATATTAAAATTCCAACTACTCATCGCCAATTTCATGAAGCCCTAGTTGTACTAGATGGTGGCTCAGGTGTCAACATCATTTCCACCTCCCTCATGTCTTACGAATTTAGAATCTGATATTCAGATCCTCAACTACATGGAGGCACTTCCACTCAAGGCCTTTCCGTAACATTCATCCAAAGTGGAACTAGTTGCCAAGGTTATGATCAAAAAACATGATACCAAGCTATACGGTGTCAAACGACCAAACTATCCATGGGACCTCTTTGAGAAGGAAACAAATTTTCAAATCAAGGACAAGATCCTCCATGATGTGCCACCACTTCCTCATCTGCACACCTCATGTCCTTCTAAGCCACAACCTCGTGGCTACACCATGAAAGAAATGATGAAGAAACCCTTCCAAATCTAGCCACCTGGAGACCTTACCACTGCTAGGGAAGTTCTCGATGTCACATCTGCTCATACGCCAATCCCTGAACCTCCCAAATCACCATCTAGACAGTTGACAGGCAAGGCCCCCCTCGAATCTCCAGCACATGATGTGCCTGCATATTTTGAGGACTATACGGTTGAGGATGTGACCATCCAATTACCACAAGCTCAATGTGAGCCAAATGGTAATTCACCCTACGAAGGCCCTGTTCGAACCATCACACTCTCTTTGAGTGAGTCCAATGAAAGTAATGAATACATTGTCCACGTCGGGGCTCATCTCAATCGGAAACAACGCAAAAGACTTGAGAAGCTTTCGCACAAATATCGACATGTCTTTGCTTGGTCCTATAAAGACATGAAAGGATTGTATTCCCCTTAAATCGAGTGCGAGACCAATTGCTAGCCATCCCTACAGATGTAATCCAATCAGCATAGCCAAAATCAAAGAAGAATTACAATGCTTGTTAGATGTAGGATTAATCTATAAAATTGAACATACTGAGTGGGTCTCCCCAATCGTCATCATTCCTAAGAAAAATGGAAAACTCGACATTTGTGTCGACTTTAAAAAACTTAATGTTGTCATAGAACGTGATCATTTTCCATTACTTTTCAAAAAATCCATCATAGAAAATTTAGCAGGAGATGAGGCCTACTCCTTCTTAGATGGCTTTAGCGGATACAACATGATTTAAATTGCTGAAGAGGATCAACATAAAACTATTTTTGCCACAGCATGGGAAACATTTTGCTTGCCTTTTGTCTTTGTAATGCTCCTAGCACTTTCATATTTTATCAACAAGACTTGCACAACCAATTGTATTACTCGATGGATCCTATTACTGAGAGAATTTGAGTTTAGGATCGTGATTTGAAAGGCAGTTCAACATTTTTTAGCAGATCATCTATCTCCAAACCCTAGTCTATCAACTCCAAATCAAGGCGTCAATGATTGTGACGAAAGTCTCTTCACCTCGACCTTGCAAGGATGCACCATCAAGCTTTGATTGCAACCTATGTTCTACAGCCAATAAGATTTCTTGCAAGTCAACCACACTTGGCAAGACTCTTTGAATGGCAAAACTTTGCACAAGGTTAGCATGTTCATCTAGCAAACCATTCAACATAACCTGGACTATTTCACCATCTTTTATGCTTTCATCAATGCATGCTAGATCATCACTTAAGGGCTTAACCCTCAAGACAAATGCATGAGCACTTTCTCCCTCTCTTTGTCTACTAGAAAACATTTGCCTCCTTAGGGTCAATACCCTAGATGTGGACTTTGATTTAAAGAGCTTCTTCAAGGCATTCCATGCCTCACTTGCACTTTGACACTTACCAACTTCCTTGAGAAGTTCATTGGTAACATTCATTTTGATGATATGAAGAGCCCTTTTAGCCTTTTTTATCAAACCTTTGTTGCTCTTGAGCTGTGGGTGGTCTCTCTCCAATTCCTACAACTATGTCCATGATTTCATTCACCTCAAAAGGACTCTATCATCACTTTCTAGGTAGAGTAGTTTGATGAACTCAACCTATGTCTCTAGCATAATTCCACCATTGGAAGCCGTGAATATTATGAACTCTTCAACTTCTAGATTCTATCCTAATGCACCTAGCACTCACTTTTCTCTCAAAAATGATGGATAAGGAGATCTCAGAAGATCTAGGACCCTAAAACACTTTTATCTTGAACCTGGCTGGTTTCCAAGCATAGAAAGAAAGATTGAGACACATGCAACACTTTGCACACTTTAAGAATGGATTACAAACTCAAACCAACCTGAACACACTCTTGCTTAAGCTCTCAAACTTTCCAGCAAGTGACCAAATCAAATTATGGTTTGAAGAGGTACTTGCATTCTTAGAAAATACACAAGACTAGGCTGCCAAGAATACCTAGAATTGAACAAACTTGATCAACATATGATCAACACACTAAGATATCGATTCAACCTGTAAAACCACATGTAAACCACACTTCTAAAAGTTTATAAACTCCAGCAAGTGACAAATACAAGCTTTAGAGGTGACTAAAAGGACAAACTTAGTGATCACAAGACTAGCTTCACTAGCTTGTAAAATCTTGATGTTTAGATGTAGATCTAAGATCACTTCACATGAGAATATTCCTCAACCTATTAAGAACCTGAAAAATATACTTTCATAATGGTTTAAACCTTCTAGCAAATGCTTCAATCAAATTACATAAGGAGAGTTACTTACATGCTCAACAAAGTACACCAAAATTTATGCAAAAGATTGTTGGGAAGTAGATGGACCTGCTTCTTTGGCTTGTGCATCTATGTCTTCTTCAGTAGCGGCATCTCCCCCTTGATCCAAACTTGTATCCACTTGTTTGTCAGTTTGATGCACTGGTGAGAATTGCAGCAGAACCGAACTGGAATCTGGGGCTATGACTCTAAAACTTGAGTGACCGCCTTTTCATATTCTTTGATAATGGTTTTTGCCTTGGCCAACTTTGTCGATGCCATACATTTGAGCTTATCGAATCAAACCTGAAATTCTGCCAATGAAGTTCGATAGGTTTCAACCTTTTTGAACAAGTAACTGATCTCCTCTATTGAGACAGGACAATCAGGCACTTATTTTTGCAGGTATGCATCTTGTTCAAAGGTGGTTGGGTCCAATTCACTTTGAGGCACTCTCGATCAAGCACAACCATGTACAGTTGTCCCTATAGCAGCAACACTTGTTGTCTGGCATCTTGGACAACTTTGTCCACTTGATCCTACGCAATCGTGAGTGTATTCTGAAGAGTCACCACATAGCCTTCCAATTGCTTGCTTGATTGTTGGGCTTTCTTCATGTCAGCTTCGGACTTTGCTTCATGTTGTTTGGCAACCTTGAGCTCTCGATTCAGCTGAATTATCGTCTGGTTGATGAGAGTATTCTCAGATCCCAAATCAGATATTCTTTTGTCCATGTCTTTTTTCTCATCCAACAGGGTCTGGATCACTCGCGCAAGGTTAGTGACTAAACCAAGAGTGTCATTAGAATCCACGGGTGTTGTGGATGTGGCAACAGCAGGAATAGTAACTGCAGGTGCGGTGCTTGTTTGGCGTTGAAGTTTTGCCAGTGGCTCTTCTTGCTCGAAGATGTCTTTATCTTCATATCCGTTAGGCACCATGGCATCCGACTGCTTCAATGATTTAACCGTATGAACGACTCGAATAGTATTTGGTGCCTGATCTGCTTGATCTTGTTGATCTGTCTGAAAAGATGAATAAAAAATAGTCGTGCTATCATGGAATTGTTCAAATTTTTTTTCAAGGGATTGGGGTTCAAAGGGCATGTTGCGGAGACGAGGCGGTTCCTGTTTTGTCTTCTTTCTTCTTATTTGCGAACCATTTTGTGTCGTTGAATTTTTTTTTGCACAGAAATTGTTTACAGGATCCTAGACACTCGACTACACATCACGGAACATATTTTATTCTAGCAATCAAGACACACAGCACAAGACAATTCCTCCTCTAGATCTCCGTGGAGAAAGGTTGTTTTCACGTCAATCTGGTGAATTTTCATATTGTATTGTGTGGCGTATGCAAGGAGTAGCCTTATGCTTGTCATCTTCACCATGGGCGAATACGTGTCAAAATAGTCAACACCATATCTTTGTGTGTAGCCCTTCGTGACAAGCCTTGCTTTGTAGTGGCCAATAGTGCCATCTAATTTCAGTGTTTTCTTGTACACCCACTTGCAGTCGACTTTTTTTCTATTTTTTGGCAGTGGCTCTAATGTCCATGCCTCGTTTCGCCTCATCGACTCGATCTCCTCTGACATTGCCTGCTTCCAGAATTCTCCCTCAGGACCATGGATAGCTTCTTGGTATGTTGCTGGCTCTTCTGTGAAGCTGCAGTACTCAAACTGCGTGTCTTTGCTCCATTGAAGATTGTTAGAGTAGCGGTTTGGAGGTCTTCTTTGTCTCGTTGACCTTCAAGGTTCGTTTCGTCGCTGTTCGAACATTTTTTGTTCGTGGGGTCGATCCTATGCTTTTCGCTGCTCTGGAGTTTGGGGCTCTGCATTCTAATTTGATGTCTGTCCTCGATCTCCCTCTTGAATGGGCAGCAGTGTGAAGATCTCATGGCCTCTTTTGTCTTTTGGTCCAGGAAATGTGGACTCATCAAACTTCACATCTCTGTTCGAAACAACCTTCTTCGTGGTTGGGTTGTAGAGCCTATATACATGTGTTCTGTTCTAGTAGTCGACCATGATTGTTTGCTCAAATTTGTCATCGAGCTTGCTTCTCTTTTCTTTTGGAATGTGCTTGTATGTTGCACATCCAAACACTCATACGTATGACAGATCAGGCTTTCTACCTATCCACATTTTGTATGGTGTTTTGTTTTCCAACACTGTTGTTGTAGATCTGTTCTGCAGGTGTACACTTGCAACTATTGCCACAGCCCAGAATTGACCTGGTAGTTGAGCCTGTGCCATCATGCATCTGGCTCCTTCGACTAGAGTTCTATTTCTTCTTTCTGTCACACTGTTGTATTCTGGTGTGTATGCAAGAGTGAACTGGTGTTCTATCCCTTGTTCTTTGCAAACTCTTGAGAATTCTGTGCTTTTGTATTCACCTCCATTATCAGATCTAAGGATCTATATCTTTTTCAAGGTGTGTCGCTCTACGAATGCCACAAACTTCTTGAGGGAATCATACACTTTGGATTTCTTCTTCAAGTAGTAGATCATGGTCATCCGGTTGTAATCATCTATGACCGTCAGAAAGTATCTCAAACCTGAGAGCAAATCCATCTTCATCGGTCCATAGACATTAGAATGGACGAGCTCAAGAATCTCCTTGGCTCTTCTTCCCTCATGCGTGAATGGATTTCAATGTTGCTTGCCTTTTTGACTAGTTTTTAAAATAGATAAAACATAGAATCACAAGACTAGTTAACGCTAATCAACTAGTTAGCTAGTCTCTATCGTTGCCATTCGTTTCAGCTGGGTGCGAAGCCCGTTGAGCTGTTAGCTGGCAGCGCAAAAGATTCTTCTTTGTTTGTTTTGTAATCTCTTGTTTGCTTTCGTTCTTTTCGTTTCTTTCGTAGTCTTTCATTTTTGTGCCCCTTTGCGATTTGCGGTCCTGGAGGTGTGTTTACAATTCGCGAATTGTTTGTGCTTCGAGTCAAACACACGTTGACTGTTGCGAATTGTTCTCGTTCGACCTTCATTTCATGTTCGTGCTGCGACAAAGTTGCAGGAGTTCACCATTTCTGACAGGGCACTTAGCTCTGAGGCATTACAAGAATTTCATCTGTCCCCAAAGGATTGGATCATTGAACATATCCATGAAGGTCTGCATATTCGGTGAGATAGCTTGCATTTGTGGGGGTGAGGCAGCCGAGATTGGAATGGTGTCTCCAATGGCCACAAACTGACCTTGTGAGGAAGCGGAGGCCAGGGAAGCATCAATGGATGGGGGAACAGGTAGTGCAAAGCGAGTGACAACGGGGGGTGGTAGCACAGCTTGCAGTGGTTGCCTAGTACAACGATATGACATGAGAGGCGAGTTAGGAATTATGACCTCACCAAGAATCCATCGACGACTATGTGAACTAGAAGCTTGTTGGGGGGGTTTGGCTAGTGCTTCTTCATAAATAGAAAGCACAACTTTAGCATGAAACCCATGGATTTTGCTGTCAAGGTACGAGACAACAATGGAGAAGATAAAAGGGCCATCAGCAAACTGCTGTTTGGAATTTCTTTAATGGCTCTTTTCAATTTGCCAAAGACTATCTTGAACCAGTTATAAGGCTCCAAAGGTGCTTTATCTAACTTATAGCTAGATTCTACGGTGAAGTATCTTGGATGAAATGCTCTCCTTCCTGAGGTTGCCAACCATCAAGAAGTTGTTCAAAAGTTGAGCTACAACATGGATGGTAAGATCTCAAATGGATTCTAGCATATAGCTGTCATTGGTCCAGTAAAGCTCATTTGTTGTGTCAATGAAAGGCTTGATGACACTCTTGGCATGCTTATGGTTCAGGGAAGACTGAGTTCTTGAGGATATTCATATGGTGACAAGAGTGGCTTCAGTAACACGCACCTTGTGTCTGGTAGGTAATGTCAAATTTGGACTTGGCCTCTATCGAAGTGCTAAATGCCATGGTAATAAGTTGCATGTTTATTCTACTAAAAGACGCCCTCGTGGATCCCCATCACCATGAGTAGAGGCTCAACAAGGTTCATCCATTGAGCCACCATGCTTGTGCTAGGAAGTACCATGACGTCTGGTTTGGTTGGAACATCACGATGAATGACATAGTGTGGAGACTGAGAAGTATCGGTAGAAGACATGATGAGAGTAGGCAAAAATCAAGAGGAACAACGCAAGAGTGTATTAGAAGGCTGGAAGAAAATTTTGAAAACTTCTAGTCGCTGAAAAATTTGACAAGAGCTTTGCTAGCACAAGTGAGAAATGAAATCGAATTCAGCCTTTTTATAGGTGAATTTGGAGGGTCCATTAGACAAAGTACTAGTTTGTTGGCTGCTAAGTTCTAGATAAAAATTTGCAGACATGCTCAGTACTGTGAAAATAGCTTCCAAAAATCTTAGTGAGGGTTTATGAACAGATGAAGTGATCCGACGAAGGTTCAAAAGATCTGATGAAGGTTAATCATTCGCCTAGGTATTGTAGATAATCAAACTTTTCAGGATTTGAACCTATGTCCAGCCTAATTTTGGCATTCTGAATCCATCTGTCAAGTCGGTGAAGGTTAATAAAGAGTATAAGATGCTCGGGGAAGGTTCCCAAAATGGCAAACTGCTTCTGACTTCAAAACACGTAGCCCAACTCAGTATAGGTAAATTTGAGGTGGATTTATGATCCGGCAACTCGAAGAAGGTTTCTAAGATTGTATGTACAAGAAATGACTCAAAAAGTGATTTTCTAGATGCTCTCTTTGTGCTTTTTGTTCTTCTACCATGGACTTCAAGGGACACAACGCAATAAGCTTGATTTGACCAAAAGGCATATTCAGCAAAATCCATATTCCTTCAACAGGTAAAACTGAGCTTGAGAATTGTTTGTCCCATAGCAACGTGATGCCAGTTTTATTGCATTTGATTTTAAACTGATGTTGATATCATTAATAGTAGCAACATAACGATTTGTTTCATTGGACGCCTTAATGAATTCTCGAAAATCAAATGTGTGCCTAATTAACGACACATTTGGCTTTGGCAGGTATGATTCTTTAACAATGCTCTGAAGCACTGATAAAAAATATGCCTTCTTGCGTCTTAGTCTTTTGAAAAGCCAACTAAACATCTGTTCAATTTGATCATGGGTGTGACCCACCAACAAAAATCCTATTTTTATTTTTTTGAAATTTTTTTTTCTACCAACATCGATAAGTAAGCCAGTAGAGTTTGATTTTTATTTTCCCTAGCAGTGTTATCAAGTCGCAAATATAATATTTTTAAAAGATTATCACCAAATTCGCAAATTATCTTTTGTACAATAATAATGGTCAAATTTGGATCATTTTGAATATTGGGATGATTGAAAAATCCAACGAGATGAACCTAAATAAAATTTGTCTCGTTTGGCACTCTAAGAAAATGAGGCAACATCGTTTTCTTTTGATCCATGCCATTGATGACAAGGCCCAGATACTTTTGTGCACATTCCAAGTATTTTTTTTGATGTTTTGCCAATTTTTGTCTTTCAATTGTTTGTTCATCTCTATACACTTGAAGCGCTTTTGCAGCATCCACTGCAAAATGTAACAATTAAAATATTTCAATAAAATTAAGATAATATCATAACATTAATGATTTAAAGAACTTAAAAGTCAGCAACAAAATAAAATTTTTGAAGTATTAAAAGTAGATTAATTTTTACCTTTCTCGTCATTGGTCTTTGCTAGTTGTTTGGCAAATTTTAACAACTCACATGTCGAACAAACTGTCATTCGTGATTTTTTAGAAATTTTCACCAAACCAGAATCTCTTTTCCAAATCCTAAGAAAATATGAGTGATTTAAATAGGCAACATTTTTTGTCTTAGCGAACTCCTTGTAGATCAAAAATATCTCCAATTTTGTAAAATTATCTGGCAAGTAAAATTATAATGAACTTGGTAATTTCTCTTCATGCACATCCACAAAATACTTTAGCCAAACCGTAGCATTCAAAGCATCTGGAGACATGGTTCTACTCTGCAATAATCCTTGCAATGTTGGATCTTTTTGAAGTCGTGCGTGCATTCTTTGAAGGCGTGAATTTCCAGTTGCATGAACAGGTTTGTAGGCTTTTTGACAAACCTCCATTGCACTTAAGAAATATGCATACGAGTTTTTGTCAGGTTTCACTGTGGCACACAAATAGTAATTCTTTTCATCTTTATTTTGCAAGAAAACTTAGACCACAATTTCTCGATCTCTTTGTTATTTAATTTCTGTAAGCAAGAGACGGAACAACAAATAGTGGACTGTATCTTCCGAATCTTGTATCCGGTGATCAATTATTTTTGACGTTGTCAAAATAGGTGAAAATTTCAAGTCTCTCTTGTATCTTTCCTTTCTTTTAAAATCAGATTTGTACATTGATGCCATGACACTTGTAGTTGCTCGAACAGGTTGAGAAGGTGTGGGAATGTCTGCTTGAACATCAGGTTGTTGTTGATTTGCCTCAGCTGGTTCTGCAGTGCCAGAAGAATAAGGATTTTCATTAAATATAGCTCTTTTAGATTTGACCTGATTTGAGATTTGAGAAATGGACCTTCTTCAAATATGTGAAAAACTTGCACATCGAGGATCATTTGATTGATGAGGATCTATAGATTTACTTGAATCCGTGACTGAGTGAATGAATCACGTGAATGATTGTGCAAAAAGTACAAAAAGGACCAAGAGTGGATCCTAATCTGATCCTCAAGATGGATTGGTTGTCAGATTACTTGATCTATCAATCTACTTCAAATTAAGATCAATCTAGATCAATTCTAGACACAAAATCCTAACAAGAACAATCATTAATTGAAGGTAAGTGTACTTTCTGGTTTCACACATGTGAAATGCTGTCTGAGTATGGAATCCAACCTAAAAATCAAGTACACATTGATAGAACCTCAAAACAATCAAAACAAATGTAGACAAATGGAGAGAATCACTCAAAATTGCTTCCAAAACCAAGATTGGTGTCTCACACTGATTATGGCCAAATGTGGCTCTATATATACAATAAGTGAGATCTCGTGGTATTGATCATCCCTTTGATCCCACATGTGTGAAGGTGCTTTGTCATATGATGATTCATCATGCAAAATTGACACTTGGACAAAACCCTTTATTTTGAGCATTTTTGGTCCATTTTCCTTCTATATGGAGATCTACTTGAAAATCTTCTAGAAGTCAAAATTCATCTACTTCAGCTTATTCCACATGTGTGAGTTGTCCTCTACACATGGGATATGACACCTAACCAAAGGATGTGGCTCATGCAATCAATAGATTCATGCCATGTGTCATATGTCTAGAAAACTAGTTTTTGGCCTTTTTAGCCACTAGAACTTGAATTAAATCATATGTACATCCTATATGATTATGGTACATGACAAGTACACTAGTTTCACACGTGAGAACAGGCTCCACACATGTGTGTTTATCTATATACAAGATTTTTGGCCTCTACCAAGCTTATTTTTGCATTTTTCACAATCATCACTCACTAACTCTTTTGATTGGTCAAAACAATATTGCAATGTTGTTTTTCTAATATCTGAATCAGAAGATGAAGAACTCAAATTTGTAACAAGTTGTGTCAAATGAGTCATTTCTTGAAAAGTAGTTAGATGAGAAATTTCAGATGTTGTTGTTGACGTGGAAACAGAAAGGGTAATAAGACAAGAACTCGAGGGAGTGGCTTCATAATAATAGCTTTCATTAGAAATATCAGATGAAGATGACTCAGATGTGGCTACATACTGAGTTACAATTATAGATATAGAAGAAAAAGAACTACTCACCCAACTTGATGAACTATTTATCCATGTTGCTGATGGGATAGTCCACTTAAGGTGCAAGGTAGAGTACTTAAAGATCAGTCCGACAATGACGAGGAGCAAGAGGGCTTGGTCAAGGTTTTTGTCAAAGAGCTTGACAAAACTCGTTCAATACTCATTTTGGACGAAGGAATGTTGAAGATTCAATTTTGCCGAGATGAAGTTGTTAAGACATATTTTGACAAAGCACTTGTGACATTGGTAGGTACACTCAAAGAAGAATTTTTAATTTTTTACTCAGATCGTCAGTCTCATTTGGAATAGATTAGATTTTGGATTATTTAGTATTGTAATAATTGTATTTTATGTTGAGCATAGATCACATTATGCTTATTCGAAATTCTTTAATATTGTTTTTTTTCGTGGGCCTCAAACAATGTCGACAAAGCATGCTGGATGTTGTTGCTGAGGGAAAGGATCTAATATTTACTTCCCGTGGTTCAAAGTCAATGGCTTTGGGATGTGGCAAAATAGCTTCCTCCACTGTCCCTTCCAACACTGAGGGTACCCAAAAATCTGCACCCTCTAAATCAGCCCCTTTCTCAAAAAAAAAAAAAAGATCTCAGGCTCCTGTACATACTGAAGAGGGTGTAGAGAAACCGAGGTCTAGAAACAAATCAATGGACAAGCGACAGAAAGTAATTCCCTCTAAAGAAAGTAGAAAAAAACAGAAAAGTCCATATTAATTTTGCTTGGAGCCTCCATCCAATCTCTGAGAGATTCATCTACGATTTCCAAACTTAGAGATGAAATTTATAAAACAAAAAAATTAGATAAACTACATTGATTTTGGATATAGACCAGTGCGATCGTCCTCCCATTGATCCCTCCACTGGAAATCGACCAATGGAGGTTCGTGAGCCCAATGAAACACATGTACATAAATCAAATTCAAATATTGTTGTTTTGGTAGACTCTACTAAGTGTAGATCTATTGCCGATTTTGATTTTTCTTCTTTATATAATTATCATTTTTTTGTTTTGAGAGACATTCATAGTTTACAAGCTAGAAAACAACTGTCCCGGGAGTATCCCCATGTTGCTTCTTTCTGAACTATTAGTGTCATTCTGTTTGCTGGGTTGACAGTGGAAGAAGCTAAACTTCTTGTCTGGGACCATAACATTGACCAAAAGTACATGATGAAGATGACGGTCATACAAAGGATAAGATTTTTTCACAAAAAATTTGTCAGAGTTTCCAAAGCTGGAAATTTTAACCAGTTGGAACTGAAGGCACTTTGTGTCCAAGAAACAGGCCTATCATTTGATTCTAAGAATCAAACGTAGAGCTTGATTAAATAAGATAACTTTTATCAATTGGCATTTCGCAGTGGCCAAATAATTGTTTTGCTATGCTTAGCATAGAATGTTTGGTTCAAAAGTTTTCAAAATTAATAAATAAAATTTACAAAGCTTTTAATATTCAATTTCTGTAATATTATTTTTTTAGGTTTGGGCGCCTGTGGATAAATTTTTTGAAAAATGGAAAAAGTATTTCTGAGTAGAAAAACATGCAAGGAATAAATTCCTTTGAGTTCGTAATTCGAGGGTTGCTGATGGTCAAGTCTCTCTTGTTGAAATGAGCAAGGAATTTCAGAAGTCAAATTTTTTTATGAACTTTTAACTACATATCATTAATTTGTTTTTTAATACAGACATAAATTATTTATGAAAGTTCAAGAGGCCCTTGTAACAAGGTTGAACTATAATGATTTTGAGGAGTGTCAGAGGCTTTATCCTCTGAGCAGTAAAAATTAAATTCTCATTTCTTTTTTGATATTATTTAGAGATATAGTATTCACTTCACTCATGCTTAGCATAGAAATATATATTAATTTTTTATTTTGAACATTCATATCTTATGCCAAGCATAGTAATTATATTCTCTTTGCTAGCCTGATCTCAAGCTTAGCATAGATTTAATTTACTAATTATTTATTATGTTCATCCTTAGTACCTTTTTTAAAATAAATTTTTTTTAATTACTTGTTTTGTACATCTTATGCTAAGCATAGTTGCATTCTCTCTTCTTTTAGTCGGCTGAAGACAAGAAAAATAAAGTCTTTCCAAAGCAATTTAAATGACATATTCTTAAAGCGAAGGCAGAAAAAAGAGACAGAGAATGATTGGCACGGGGTGAGACTATTGTCGAGGAGGATTCAACAGAGACTTTTCTCCCAAAATGTGTTGATGGTCAACCATGTTTTTACATTGTGGAAGAAGGAGATTATAGGAAAATTTCCAAAATTTTAAAGAAAAGACCCTACACGCTTTGCATAGCAGACATCCCCTAAGGATTTTAGATGAAATAATCTCTAAATGATGATTCTCCAATCAAATTCACTAAAATCCATAGTGTGATGCAAAGATTTCTTAAAATCACAACTTCTTCTATTTGGAGAGTTGTAATATTTCATTCAAGTTGGCAGTCGATTTCAGTGCAAAAGGTCTTCTAACTTTTTGCAATACTGGGATTGAAAATGTTGTATGGTATGTCTTTAACTTTCTTAAAACTTAATTTTTTTTTCTAATATCTAAATAGTCTATACTTAGCATAGATTATTGTTTGAAATAATAATCTACTTTTTCTTGTAAGTACAAGCTCAATGTTTGCAATACTAGTGGTGCACGGTTGTGCAACGAGATTGAATACATTCGATGTTGCACTATAACACCACCGGACTGATCAGCTTTGAAAACTTGTTCCAATTTTCAACATGATCAAAGAAGTTGAAAAATCCGATGACAGGTTTCGTGGCTTGTCCTTATCAAAGCCACAACAATTAATTAATCATTTTGTTGAAATTTTTTCACACCCAACAGATTGGGTTTTGGATTTGTTTAGTGGTAGCAGCACTACAAACGCATGCACTATGCAAAAAGGCAAATATGTTGTTGCTGTAGAATTAGATTCTAGCTTAGTATAATCTATAAAAATACGAATGAATTCTATCTCAGTTTTGCCGGATGAATTAGCTGAAGTAGGAAAGTCTACAGAATCTGACAAAGACTCTATAATTCCACTATCGAAAGAACCACAACCTCCCGCTAGTGGAAAAGTGGGTGACACATGGGAGTTTGCAAACGATAATTCTATCTCTCCGTTGGAATCTTTGTGGTTCTCAAAAATCATTACCATTAATTCAAAACCTCTGGCCCTGATTGAGAACAAACTTTGTCGTAATTTATCTCGAAAGGATTTTGTTACTTGGGGACATATCATGGAATCCATTTATTCTCTCAACCTCGCCCGCCTCAAGCTGAGCTTGGCCTTTCTACCCGTGAAACTAAATTCTTGTCCTTTGCCTTTTCACATGGTGATCTTGGCCCTCTTTCTACCTCTACTTCCTCGAACCACAATGTGAACTGGATCCTCAAGGCCTTGGACAAAGCTGGTAAAATCTCTCACTCTTCCATCTTTACTGCCACTAAAGAGTGTACAAAAAGTACAAAAAGGACCAAGAGTGGATCCTAATTTGATCCTCAAGAGGGATTGGTTGTCAGATTACTTGATCTATCAATCTACTTGAGATTAAGATCAATCTAGATCAATTCTAGACACAAAATCCTAACAAGAACAATCATTAATTGAAGGTAGGTGTACTTTCTGGTTTCACACGTGTGAAACATTATCTGAGTACGGACTCCAACCTGAAAATCAAGTACACATTGATAGAACCTCAAAACAATCAAAACAAATGTAGACAAATGGAGAGAATCACTCAAAATTGCTTCCACTGTCCAAGATTGGTGTCTCACCTTGATTATGGCCAAATAAGCCTCTATATATACACTTTTGGAGCTCGAGGTACTACTCATGCATCAGATCTCACACGTGTGAGGATGCCTTGTCACTATCATGCAATTTGGCACTTGGATCAAAACTTTCCATTCTGGGCATTTTTGGTCTATTTTTCTACTATATGGAGATCTTCTAGAAACAGAAACTTGCCTACTTCAGCTATTTCCACACGTGTGAGCTGTCCTCTACACATGGGATGTGACACCTATTCAAATTTTTTGGCTCATGCAATCGTTAGATTGGTGCCATGTGTCATATCTCTAGAAAACTAGTTTTTGGCCATTTTAGCCACTAGAACTTGAATTAAACATATGTACAACATATATGATTATGGTACATGAAAAGTACACTAGTTTCACATGTGAGAACAGGCTCCACACATGTGTGTCTATCCTATATACAAGATTTTTGGCCTCTACCAAGCTTATTTTTGCATTTTTCACACTCCTCAAAAATCTAGCTTGGTAAATCTAGCATAGATCTATATATAACTCCAAGAGCCAATCTTAATTTTATAAATGGATCTTTAGGCAATGCCTTGGTGAGTATATCAGCAATGCAATCTGATGATGAAACATGAATAAGCTTGATCTCCTTTGCTTGCACTTTCTCCCTCACGAAATGATGTGCAATTTCGATGTGCTTTGTTCGAGCATGGAAGACTGGATTGTTTGCAAGTTGTTGAGTTGTTTGATTATCACAATATATGCATGGAATGTCTTCATCCTTGATCACATGTAGCTCCTCCAAAAGTCTTTTAAGCCAAAGAACCTCCTTCGTTGTTCTTGTCATAGCTTTGTATTCGGATTTTGTTCATGAAAGAGAGATGGTATCTTGCTTTTTGGAAAGCCAAGATATAGCTCCACATAAGAATGTAGCAAATGCACTTATGGATCTTCTATCCATCTTGTCATCTGCAAAACTTGAGTCCGAATATGCTCTCAAACAAATATTAGTCCTTTCATAAACTATGCCAAAGTCTTTTGTAGCCGAGTTGTACCTTAACACCCTTTTTGCTCCTTTCCAATGACATATTAATGGACATTGCATGTATTGACTCAACTTGCCAACACAAGAACTAAGATCTGGTCTAGTGATGGTTAAGTATATCAAGGAACCAATAAGCATTCTATAGGTAGTGATGTCCTCAAAGGATGCTTCATCACTTTCCTTAGAAACTTTTACACTTAGTTCCATAGGAGTTTCAACTCCTTTACAATCAATCATGCCAAATCTTGCTAAGATTGATCTAGCATACTTAGATTGACATATGAAGTAAAATCATTACTTCTAGTGACTTCTATTCCAAGTATAACTTTAAGAAGTCCTAGATCTACCATCTTAAATTCACTAGACAAGGAAACTTTTACATTCTTGTGCCATCTAGATCATTTCCTGTGAGTATAATGTCATCAACATATAAAATTAAGATAATGATCTTTCCATCATTACATTTGTAGTACAATGATGGTTCATAAGAACTTACAACAAATCCAATGGAAATAAGATAGGAATGCAACCTAGAGTACCATGCTCTTGGTGCTTGCTTGAGTCCATAAAGACTCTTCTTCAAGAGACACACCTTGTCTTCTTCTCCATCTTTGATGAAGCCCTCGAGTTGGCACATGTAGATTTCCTCTTCCAAGAATCCATTCAAAAAAGCATTTGTCACATCAAGTTGGAAGAGCTCCCATTTGAAAGAAGTTGCAAGACATATAATTAATCTAATGGTCACAAACTTTGCAACAGGTGCAAAGGTTTCATCATAATCTATGCCTTTGACTTGCAAAAACCCTTTTGCTACAAGTCTAGCTTTGTACTTATGAATGGAACCATCTTGATTCTATTTCAATCTATATATCCATTTACAAGTAAGAGGCTTCTTTCCATAAGGTAAATCAACAAGTTTCCAAGTTTGATTTTCCATTAAGGCATCAAACTCTACTTGCATAGCTTTTCTCCAATATTCAAACTTATTTGCTTCCTCAAAACTAGTTGGTTCTTCAAGCATAGTAGTCAAGAAAGTATAAGAGTTGAGTAGTTGAGAATCTTCCCTTTGCTCCCCTTTGTCACTATAAGTGAGCCTTGATGGCTCAATCCTTGTCCTTGTTGATCTTCTTGGCACCCTTGGACTTGGAGTAGGTTCCACTTGGTCTTCATCTTCATGAAGCTTCTCCTCGACCATAGCATGATCTTTGACAAGTTGAGTGCTGTTGGAAGTCACCTTTCCTTTGGCTTGGAGAGATTTATCAGAAAGTAAATCTCTACTAGCAACAATATTTTTTGTAATAGGATCATATATCCTACAAGATTTCTTACTTTCACTGTAACCAACAAAGATGCCTTTGAAAGAAGTGGCATCTTCCTTTTTCCTTGTTTCTAAAGGAATATATACATAACAAGTACATCCAAAAACTTTCAAATCACTAAGATTTGGCTTTTTGCCAAACAATACTTCATAAGGTGTAAGTCCTTTAATGGCACTATTAGTCATTCTATTACAAAGAAAGTTTGCACATAAAATAGCTTCTCCCCAAAATGAAATAGGAAGAGATGCATCTAATCTCATAGCTTTAGCACACTCACATAGTGTCCTATTCTTTCTCTCAGCTACTCCATTTTATTGTGGAGTATATGTACACGTAAACTCTCTCTTTATGCCATTAGTTTCACAGAACTCTTTCATCCTATTGGAGATGTACTCCCCTCCATTATCACTTCTTAATACTTTCAAGCTAGTATTAAGTTACTTTTTCACAAGAGTTTTGAACTTTACAAAGGACTCAAAAACTTCACTTTTCTTAGACAAGAGATTTATCTTGATTTATCATCAATAATAGTGACATACATAAGAGCTCCACCATTTGATTCATGTGAAAATGAATGAACATCCGAGTGCATAAGGTCAAGAGGAGAGTTAGATCTTATCAAAGATCACTTGAAAGGAAGCTTATGAGATTTGGAGAGTCCACAAGCTTCACAAAGCTTGCCACACTTGGATATGGTTTTGGGAAGTCCTCTTGCTAGCTCCTTTGTCACCATGGTCTCCATAGCTTTGTAGTTAGGATGGCCTAACCTTTTGTGCCATAATTCCACTTGAGTGAGCTCCTCCCTTGCCATGTTCACACTTCCAACCATCACATTAGCATCCAATTTGAATAATCTCCCTTGCTTGAAACCACTAGCAATACATTTTTCAACTTTCAAGATAGAACATGCTCCATGCTTGAAATGTACATCTAATCCACTATCCATAAGTTGTCCTACACTCAACAAGTTCGCTGTAATTGAAGGTACATAAAGAACATTGTCTAGATCTACTTTTTTAGATGATCCTAGACATAAAGGAATGGATCCAACACCTACAATCTCACATTCTTGATCACTTGCAGTGAAGATAAATCTCTTAGAGCTATTGTAAGAAAGTAGATTAGAAAAGTAGTCTTTTTGGTGAGTCATGTGAGAGCTTGCCCCACTATCAATCCACCAAGTGTCTTGATTAGATGTTTGTGATGAGGATACCATCAAAGATAGATTGCCTTCTTCCTCCTCCTCAAGCACAAGATTGCCTTGATTGTCCTTCTCTTGGGCATTCTTCTTCTTTTAGCACTCGGATGCAAAATGTCCCTTTTTTCCACAAAAGAAACACTTTAGCTTCTTCTTGTCCTTCTTGCTCTTGCCTTTGGAACTTGATGCTCCATCTTTGTTCTCCATCTCCATGTCTCGAGTCTTCTTGGATGGAAACTTCTTCTTCTTGCCTTTCAAAGAAAAGTTAGCTTTTTCATCACCATCATTCAAAGATAAGGAACTCATCCTACTTTTGATATGAAGCATTCTACTCTCTCCACTAACAAGCACACTTTGAAGTTTTTCAATATTAGGAAGTGAATCTTGAATAGCAAAGGTTTGGATTGAGCTTACAAACAATAAGACTGAATGAATAGAAGTAAATGCTTTTTATTTGTATTGGATGTAACAATAGAAACATTTCTATCATTCTAATTTCTCTCTTCAACCTCAACATACACTCAAAGAATTAGAGAAGATCAATTAGTGCACCTAATTCAAGCTTAAATTTTAATTTTTTGGTTGATTTAATCCAAGAACTAATCAAGGGATTAGATTCACTATAGAAAATGCTTGATTTTGCACCAAAAATCACTCAAATTGGGTATGTGAGTCAAATTCTACAAATTTTTGAAATTTCTCAGTCAAAACCAGAGATGTACGGCCTCACACGTGTGAAAAGGGTTCCTACAGCCCACAACAAGATCTGGACCAAAAATTTTGAGGATAGCTATCAAATCCAACTCACTACACAAAATTTGACTAGTTTCCAAAAAACTGCTAATTTTGGCTTTGATTTGGATTAACCCTATCAATTTCAACAAAACCTCTTGTACTAGGCTCTGATACCATGTGCAAAAAGTACAAAAAGGACCAAGAGTGGATCCTAATCTGATCCTCAAGAGGTATTGGTTGTCAGATTACTTGATCTATCAATCTACTTGAGATTAAGATCAATCTAGATCAATTCTAGACACAAAATCCTAACAAGAACAATCATTAATTGAAGGTAGGTGTACTTTCTGGTTTCACACGTGTGAAACACTATCTGAGTACGGACTCCAACCTGAAAATCAAGTACACATTGATAGAACCTCAAAACAATCAAAACAAATGTAGACAAATGGAGAGAATCACTCAAAATTGCTTCCAAAACCAAGATTGGTGTCTCACCTTGATTATGGCGAAATAACCCTCTATATATACACTTTTGGAGCTCGAGGTACTGATCATGCATCAGATCTCACACGTGTGAGGATGCCTTGTCACTATCATGCAATTTGACCCTTGGATCAAAACTTTCCATTCTGGGCATTTTTGGTCTATTTTCTTACTACATGGAGATCTTCATGGAAATCTTCTAGAAGCAAAAACTCGCCTACTTCAGCTATTACCACATGTGTGAGCTGTCCTCTACACATGGATGTGACCCCTATTCAAAAATTTTGGCTCATGCAATCATTAGATTGGTGCCATGTGTCATATCTCTAGAAAACTAGTTTCTGGCCATTTTAGCCACTAGAACTTGAATTAAATCATATGTACAACATATATGATTATGGTACATGAAAAGTACACTAGTTTTACACGTGGGAACAGGCTCCACACATGTGTTTCTATCCTATATACAAGATTTCTGGCCTCTACCGGGTTTATTTTTGCATTTTTTACAAAGAGGAGAACTTTACTTTCTCTTGGTTTAATGCCAAATAGAACCTTTCTGATCCCCCTCACATTTGGAAAGCTGGACTTTGACGCACTCACATAATTAGGACAGACAAATTTAGAGTCTTCTCTCTCATAATTTCTTGTATCTTTTGCATCCTCTGTCGGCTATGGCTCCATCTAGCATGACTATGGCAGTCTCCCAACTAGTCTACGCTATGGCTTCTCCAACTAACTTGAGCAAGAGGATGGGAAGGGCATTATGAGCATAGGGTGAGTATTAGGTAAGATCCACTCTTCTCTCTTTTCTCTCCTGAGCAACTACAAATGACGGCCTAACCTAAATGATAAAACCCTAATCTAAATCTCCTCCTCTAAGACTTACCCTACTAGAGAATGGAGGGCTTGGATTAACTTAACCTGTTGCCAGATAAATAGTGTACAGTACACTGTGAAGTAACACAATACATGAAACCACACAAGGGAGAACACTTAGAGACAAGATAGGCATGTATTGCAAATGAGGTTCTTTTCGAAGATGGACCCTTCCACTCCTATATATACTTGGAGTGGTGGTCACTTACAAAAAGGCACTATGGGACTAACTTAACTTTGAATCACATTGGTGCCATGGGACAAACCCCCAATAGGCCTTTGTAAGTAACTTTTACATAACTTGAAATAACTTGAAATTACATATTTATGTGCAGTGCCCATGGCAATTTAAACTTAGAACTAAATAACTCAAGCCAGTACGGATAACGTAAAAGCCTAAACTTGATGGGAAAGTTGTACGTTTAAATCCTATCATGTTTGTATTTTTGAAAATGTTTCGCAAGGTGGCTAGAATATTCCTTGGAATATCAGCCTACATTATCCCCTCCGTTAAGAACTTGGCGGTCCCACGCCAAGTGCAATATAAGAATCCTGCTCCTTATGGTGTTGGAGGAGTCAAAGTCGGTGCAGTTTATAGATCAAGGTTTGTTTTGACGTGCTGAGATGAAGCTTCTAAGGGATGTGTGCATCTCCAGAAGATTTGAATTAAAGCAAGGTGGAGTTGGCTCATTGATGACTTGCTTCCAATTGCTCACGCAGATGATTCAACGGATGATGTACACGAGCTTAGTATTTCTTGAGACATGATGTGAATGCCACACAAGGGGTTACTAAACGACGGTGAGAGGAAGATGAACTGGGTGTAACAGGAGGTGTTGTAATCTTGAAAGTGGTGAAGGTGGATAGATTGATGTTGTTGGATGAAATCGACATTTGTTTGCTCATTATTGTCTTGCAAAAGCACTTTTGTCAGCAGAGGTTCCATGTTTGACGTTTCTTGCAGCTGTTTGAATTCTTCACGGAGTTCAAGAGCTCTTCAAGCAGTCGCGAATGTATAGAGACGTGTATGATCTCATTTTTTTTTTTGAATGATTAACAAGCTGTTAACGTGTCGAATTTTTTTTTTTTTTAGATTTAAGACATGGCTCATTATCATTGTTGAGAACCGCTACCATCCTTGATTTTGTTGCTTCAAGCGTCGCAAACTTTATCAATGGTATGTTGCAGATGTCGTAGATTTGTCTGCTTCACGAAGTACTATAGTTAATAAACTAGAGCAGTGCAAATTGATCCATTGAGGAGGAATGAAGACTTGAGACAAGGATGGGGGGAGTGAGATCGAAAGCGTCGTTTTGCAATCCCTTAGTAGGCAAAGGGAGAGCCTTATGTAGTAATTGTGTAGAGCAATGAGAACATACTGTAGAAAATTAGAATTAGGGCGCCCATAGAGTGTATGCAAGGCATCACATTCATTCATAAGTATAGAGCAAGATACATGCCTACAAAAGTAGTGATCTACTGTTGGCAATACATTGAATAATCCTCACATAATGTATATGAAATCTCACTACAAAACCAACGATCTATATCTGTCAATAAATTAGCTTTTTGGAGGGCACATTTCCATTAGAATGCAACACTTCAATTAATGAAGCTAAAATGCAGGCCAATACTTTGTAGATCAGCGATCTATTGCTGTTAGTAATTATGTGAAATATGTAACCAAAGAGCAATATATCATGTTAACACCACAATAACCCATATAGTAATGTACATATTTTCCCTAGACCTCATCTATTGATTGTAAGAATCAAGGACGACATATTACATTCGAATAGGTAGTGATCTTGTTATGCCCATCGTTGGATTCGAACCATTGAGGAAGGACAAATCCTCTCCATTAATCACAAACTTGTAGGTCAAGTCACTGTGTCTCCCAATAACCCCCCTTTCAAAAAGAAGACTCTTAACAAGATAATTTTTTGTTGTGGTTATATATGTGTTACCAATCAGGTATTCGCTTGGTCGGAGTCATAAAAAAAAAAGCCATATTAGGGGTTAAGAAAAAATGCCCAAATGGATAGTGCCTCACACCAATTCAAGAGGGCAGAGCACTATAAGGCCCAACATGCTAATGATGTGGCCTTAAAGGATAATTATGAGTTGGCACTCAACTAGAATGAATTATGAATATCTAGAGCAAATAATTGTTGCCAAGGATCAAGCCATGATCCAATATACCCAATTAAGCATGGCTCCTAGCACCAGTCTTACTTTAGAGTTGGAGTACCACTCCATGCTAATTTTGCATTAGCTTGACATAGTGCTATCTAGCCACTTTGACTTGAGTGCCATGACCTTCTCCAACCCCAACATAGAGAGGGCTTACCAACTTTTAGATGAAAATTTTAAAAATGTCTTTTCTCTTGTCATTGTTTGTAAAAAAATTTCAATATAAGATTTTTTTATTTTTGCAAAGTAATTACTTCCCCATCTGTTTGTATATTTTTTGAGTTATGTATATCGTTATTCCACCCTTGAGGTTCTTTTTCTTCAAACCGACCAACTCGATGTTCCATCCCTCGCCATCGACACATTCCAAGACCACCAATCGTTGGACACATATTTTGAATCAAGCCAAGATCCGACAAGCCTGTCCCTCTCCCCAAACACACTTCTTGTGTCACCCATTGACGATGTGGAGACTTTTTCATTGAATTTGATCAAGATGCACATACAATTTTTCAAAAATGTTTACCCCATTGTTCATCTCAATTTCTGTCCGTAATTTACAAAAAATTTTACTAAAACTATAAGGATATCCCTGATCGGATGGTAGTAGAAGTAGTTGAGAGTTGTGCATTTTCGAGCTGATCTCTAAGGTCCCTGCTACACGAGATAACTGTTTCGATGAGTTTTGTTTTGATCCCAATAAGGAATTCAAACTCAACCTTGAATAGCTTTCCATCTATCAAACTTTTAATCAGGTGACCCTCGGAGCCACACACTTTGTTTTGTTGATGGGGAGATGGTGTATCACCAACTAGCTACAAGGCATGGACCCTACGTTGAGACCAATTTTAGAGACAAGACATCTACAAGCTCCCCTTCATAAAGAATTTAAATAGATGATCTCCACCCAAATCAAGAAGAACTGGGAGCAGAAACACAACGCCTTGATCGCGTTGCCACACATGCCAAAGAATAAATTGACCTATCTCGTCCATTGTATTATATCTTTCAAAAAAAAAGCCCAAAAATAAGAAATCAAATGGCTGATTTTTATTTACTTGTTTTATATCACATTTTCTTTTGCTCCATTTTTATTTTCATGTTATTAATTTTTACTTTCATTTTACTAGAACTTGCACAATTCTTCCACCTTTCTCGCAACTCCTCCTCTCATCTACATTTTGATAAGATAAAAATCTGATACACAACTTTTTTTCTAGAGATAATCTTTGATCATTTGTACAATCCAAATTTTTTGGCACCAAATGTCAAATTTCAGAGTTTTGGACTGAATTTGATCTACAAATGATCACAAAGAGTGATTGGTAGCTTGGGATCTTGATCTACATCAAGAGTAGCTTCCAATTCTAGCTTCTACTTGACAATTTTTGTGATTCCAAGCAAGAACAATCAAGAAATAATTATCCACGGCTTCACATGTGTGAAGTACTACTAATGTACGGCCTGGTAACAGAGAATTAGTTTACTTACACAAAGAAGTTGCTAAAGGGAGTGAAAATCACAACACTGCTCCACAAACCAGTGTTTCTCATCATTAGCTTCACAATGGATCCATCATGGATCAGGTACACAATCACCATAATCTCTCTCTAAGCTGCATCCAGCACATGTGGGACAACTCATTGTACTCATCCATATCCACTTTGGATAAGATCTATCTAATTTGCCACATCATCCATTGGTGGTTTGTGTTGACCTTCTAGATTCCTACAATCTAGGACCTAACTCCTATAATTTAGGAGATGTCATATTTGACTCAAATGAAAGCTAAATAAAATGGATTTGAATATTACAAGTGTCATTTCACACGTGGGGACAGGTCCTCAAACATGTGGATCCACATAGATGTCAAATACATTGCAAAAACCATGTGAAAATTGCTAAATTCTACCACTCCTCAATTTTTACATGATACATCTATGGTACATCTATCTACAACTCCTAAAGCTGATCTTAACTTGATAAATGAAGCATGTCACTCCTCAATACTTTTATTCTAGCATCAAGTTGATTCTCAACTAGAGTTTTGAACTTAACAAAAGCCTCAAACACTTTACTTTTGGAATCCAAAAGTTCAATCCAAGTGTATCTAGAATAATCATCAATAAAAGATACATACATAGATGCACCTCCATTAGATTCTTGAGAAAAAGAGTGCACATCACTATGAATGAGATCTAATGCTTTTGCAGATCTAGTGGAGGAGTTAACAAAAGGTAGCTTGTGTGCCTTTGAGAGGCTACAAGCTTCACATCTTTTTCCACACTTTGAGAGTGTCTTTGGAAGGCCGAGTGCAAGATCCTTGGTGCATAGCATCTCCATTGATTTGAAGTTTGGATGGCCCAACCTCTTATTGTCAGAAATAGTGAACAACTTTGACGCGACGTGAAGCAAAGCAACACAAGGCGAAGGTCAAACAGTGAACAATTCATGAAAGTCAACGTACCTCGAAAATCCTAAGACACAAAGCGAAGCGAAACTCGAAGGTCGAATGATTCGCGGAAGTAAAACATGCCTCTAGGACCAGAATACATGACATGATACAAAACGAAAAAAAATCTTTCGCACTGCTAGCTGGCAGTTCAACGGACGTGGAGCTTTGAACTTCACGCTCAACTGAAACAATTAGCAATAACAGAGAGTAACTAACTAGTTGATTAACGTTAACTACTCTTGTAATTCTCTGTTTAGCTATCTTGTAAACTCCACACAGTGGAGATATAAACAATATCTCTGGATCAAAAAACGATCAAAGTGCATGTAGAATGTAGAGAAGAGTACATTGTGCATAAAGTCTGCCAACGAGCAGAACACAGTGAAGAAGGAGTAGAGTGACAGGCCAGAACGAGCGAGACACTGATCATCTTGCTCTAAAAATTCAAACTGATAATACAATTGCTCTCTCTCTTGTGCATCTCCTTGTCTTGCACTATCTTGATTGCTAGAATGTTTTCTATTCTGTGATCTGTAGTCGCGTGTCTAAGATCCTACAGACTTCCGCATAAGAAAATTTTAGAGAAACAAAAAGCGTTCGTGAAGCATAGGCGAAAGAAATTCGTTTGCGACATGGTATCAGAGCCTATAAGTTATAACTACTGATATCTGAATAAGCAACACAATACGGCTTCACCGATCTAGACAAGAATAGCAATCAGTCTTGATGGCGCAAACTACAGAATCTGGAAATTCAAAATCAAAATACTTCTAAAGGGTGAAGGCATCTGGTCGGTGACCGAACTCTCAGAGGTGCAGCCTCCAGAGGGAGACCCGAGGAGAGCTGAATGGATCAAAAAGGATGAGCATTCAATGGCGATCATCATTTTGTCCATCAACGAAGATCTACTCATGCAGATTGAAGACTACGAAAGCAGTCATGCAGCATGGGAAAGATTAAAATAGAAGTACGAAGTGAGGACTGCAGCTTCAGTGATGCATCTTCACAATTAGCTACAATCCATATGATGGGATGGCAACCAGTTGGACTAGCATGTTGAGAAGATCAAAAAGATCTTTGCTCAACTCGCTACATCAAGACAGAAGCACCAGGTCCTGGCACCACAACAGTTGATGTACTTCATGAAGTCTCTACCGATGTCCTATCAACCGTTGAGAATGGTCATACTGAGTCTATCAAATATGACATTCGACAAAGTGATCAGTCTTGTTGTTGATGAGAGACTGATGAGGGATGAAGGAGAAGGAAGCAGTGATCAAGAGAAAGCTCTTTTCACAACCCAGATTTGACAAGACAAAGTCCTCGAATTCAACAATCTTCTTCCTGTGATCATTGTCACAAACCAGGCCATATAGCCAGCAAACGCTGGTTCAATCCAACAATACCTTACATGCACTGCAAGAAGAAGGAGCACTTTGCATACGATTGTAGATACAATCCAAAAAGAAAGAACAAAGCTAAGAAAGCAAATGTTGTAGAGTCATCCAACGATACATATAGAGGTGATGAAGCCTTCATGATACTCGATGAAGCTTCAACGAGCTACACCGAACAAGACTACAATGTAGTCATTGATTTAGGAGCAACATCACACATCACTTGCAACAAGAAAATTTTGATCGAAAACAACATAGCAGTGATTTTAGGTGATGGGAGCAGACATGATGTCAAAGGCATTGGGACTCTACAACTGCGAACATTGTCAGGTCAAGCAGAGCTACCAGGAGCACTCTACGTGCCTTCACTCTGAAAAGATCTACTATCAGTCTCCAAGATGGCAGATCTTGGAATTTGAGTTTTATTTGATGGTAATACATGCCGCATGATCGAGAATAAAACAAACAAATTGCTGACGGTCGGATGTAGAGAAGGAAACCTCTAACAGGCCAAGATAATCAACAATTTCGATAGCATATTAAATGCATCAGAGAATCATTAGAGGAGTTCTAAATCCAAAAAATACCTTTTGTAAAGATTCTTTTTATATTTTTTTCTCAATTTTTTCCTACACATGGACCAATCAAAACACTCAAATTTGAAATCTACGTAACGTAACTTTTTGAGTCCACATTTTCATTCCGCACCAGAACTGGCATAACTTTTTAGTGGTATGTCAAAATTTAGCAAAGTTTAGTGCATTGGAAAGCGCTCAACAAGGGCTTTCCAATGATATGTTAGATGATATACTTTTGAGCTACGATTAAAAAATTTTGGCAAGTCAAAAGTATTAGTGTTATAATATTTTAACAATATAAACAACATCTTGCACGGATGCTTAAAGGGTCTTTTTGGAGCTCAAAACTCCTCTAATGGAAGATCAGCTCTGGCATAGGAGAATGTATCATCTGAACATGAGGAGCCTGTATGACGTGTGCAAGAAAGACATAGTCACAGGTCTCAAGATATCAAGGCCCGATACTGAGTTCTGCAAAGCCTGTCAGAAAGGCAAACAACATCGGAATCCATTCACACATGAGGGAAGAAGAGCCAAAGAAGTTCTTGAGGTCGTCCACTCTGATGTCTGTGGACCGATAAAAATGAATTCGCTCTCAGGTTTGAGGTATTTCTGACGTTCATAGATGATTACAACCGGATGACTACGATTTACTACTGAAAGAAAAAATTTGAAGTGTTCGACTCTTTCAAGAAGTTTGTGGCATTTGCAGAGAGACACACCTCAAAGAAGATTCGGATCATCAGACCTGACAATGGAGGTGAGTACAAGAGCAAAGAATTTTCAAAATTTTGCCAAGAACAAGGGCAGAATATCAGTTCACTCCCGCATACACACCTAAATATAATGGTGTCGCAGAAAGAAGAAATAGGACACTAGTCGAAAAAGCCAGATGCATGATGGCACAGGTTCGATTGCCAAGCCAATTTTGGACTGAGGCAATAGCTACAGCAGTACACATGCATAACTAATCAACAACGACAACGCTAAAAGATAACACACCATATGAAATGTGGATAAGTAGAAATTCTGATCTATCATACGTACGTGTGTTCGTATGTGTAGCATATAAGCACAGTCCAAAAGAAAAAATAAGCAAGCTCAATGATAAATCAGAACAAACAATCATGGTCGGATACTCGAACGGATCACAGTTGTACAGACTCTACAATTCAACCACGAAGAAGGTTATTTCGAGTAGAGATGTGAAGTTTGATGAGTCCACATACCTCGGATTGAAAGATGAAAGAGACCATGAGATCTTTGCACTGCTATCAATTCAAGAGGGAGATCGAGGACAGACGTCAAATCAAAATGTTGAGCCGCAGATTCCAGAGCAGCAAGAAGTAGAAGATCAACCCCATGAATAAGAAACGTTCGAGCAGCGACGAAATGAACCCAGAAGGTCAACAAGACAAAGAAGACCTCCAAATCGATACGCTGACAATCTTCAGTGGAGCGAAGACATGCAATTCAAGTAGTGCAGCTTCACTGAAGAGCCTACAACATATCAAGAAGCTATATAGAGTCTAGAGGGAGAATTTTGGAAGCAGACAATGTTAGAGGAAATTGAGTCGATGAAAAAAAACGAGGCATGGACACTAGAGCCACTGCCAGAAAACAAAAAGATCGTCGACTGAAAGTGGGTGTACAAAAATAAAATGAAATTAGATGGCACTGTTGGCCGTTATAAGACAAGACTTGTCGTGAAGGGCTACACAAAAAGATATGGTATTGATTATTTCGACACATATTCGTCGATGGTCAAGATGACAAGCATACGACTACTCCTTGCATACGCTACACAACACAATCTGGAAATTCACCAGATTGATGTGAAGACAGCTTTTCTCCATGGAGATCTAGAGGAAGAAATCTTTATGAAGTAGCCTGAAGGATTTGAAGACCCCGACAGTCGACAATATGTCTGTCGGCTGTAGAGATGCGTTTATGGTCTAAAGCAGGCATCATGAGCTTGGTACAAGAAGCTCGATGGTCTTCTGAAGTCTCTAGACTTCAATCCTACACAACCAGACTGTAATGTCTACATAAAAAGAGTAGGAAAAGATTTTGTGATACTGACTATTTTCGTGGATGATTTCCTCCTTAATGCTAATCGAGGACACGAAGAGTCAAATTTCTAAGAATTATAAAATCACAGATCCAGGAGAAACAACAAAATGCCTCAGGCTAGAGATCAGAAGAGATCGAATAAAAGGCAAAATGCACTTGAGTCAGTCTGAGTATGCCAGAAAAGTGCTGAAGTAGTACCACATGATGGACTGCAAAGAAAAGGCCACACCAATGATAGCTGGAGCCAAGCTGACAAAGCAAGATTGTCCAAAAACAGAAGATTGAAGGTATACCCTACCAAAACCTAATCGATAGTCTGATGTACCTTACAATTTCTACCAGACCCGATCTAGTTTTCTCTGTTATGATTTAAATCAATTCTCTTTCAATCCTAGCATGGCACATTGGCAAATGGCAAAACGAATTCTACAATATCTAAAGGCTACCCAATTAACCTAGTAGAAAATGAAAGAAAAGGATTCGAACTGCACCACTATAGTGATGCAAGCTGGGCGAGCTGCAAATGTGACAGCAAGTCCGTAACTGGAGGATGCTCAATGGTGTGTGAAATAGCAATCAGGTGGATATGCAAAAAACAAACCTTGGTAGCTCAATCCTCTTGCGAAGCTGAATACGTCGCAGCTTTAAAGGTGGAAAGGAGGTAGTTTGGTTGCGAATGATGCTGGAGGCAATTGGAATACCACAAGGAGGACCATGCACGATGATGATGGATTCTCATAGTGCCATCTATTTGTCCCAGGATCCTATCTTCCATTCCAAGACAAAACACAAACCTCTGAAGTACCATCACATTCGAGATTTGATCTCAAAAGGAGAGCTCCAGGTCCAGTACACAAAGTCTGAAGACATGATTGCGGATCTGCTCACGAAGCCGCCCGACAAGCCACTATTTGCAAAGCAAAGAAAGACAATTGGATTAAACATGCAAAGCTGCAAAGTTCAAGAGTGAGTGTTAGAAATAGTGAACTCCTGTGACTTTGCCGCGACGCGAAACGAAGCGACATGAAGCGAAGGTCAAACGGTGAACAATTTGTGAAAGTCAATGTACCTCAAAAATCCTAAGACACAAAGCAAAGCGAAACTCAAAGGTCCAATGATTTGCGAAAGTCAAACATGCCTCCAGGACCAAAAGACACGACGCAACACGAAACGAAAAGAGAACGAAAAAAAAAAATTGTGCTGCCAACTGGCAGCTCTAGTTGGCAACTCAATGGGTGTGGAGCTTTGAACTTCACGCTCAGTTGAAATAGTTAGCAATAACAAAGAGTAATTAACTAGTTGATTGATGTTAACTACTCTTGTAAATCTTTGTTTAGCTATCTTGTAAACTCCACACAGTGGAAATATAAACAATATCTCTAGATTGGAAAACGAGCGGAGTGCATGTAGAATGTAGAGAAGAGTACGATGTGCATGAAAGTCTGCCAACGAGTAGAACACAACGAAGGAGTAGAGTGACAGGCCGCCAATGAGCGAGACACTGACCATCTTGCTCTAAAAATTCAAACTGATAATACAATTGCTCTCTCTCTCTCTCTCTCTCTCTCTCTCTCTCTCTCTCTCTCTCTCTCTCTCTCTCTCTCTCTCTCTCTCTCTCTCTCTCTCTCTCTCTCTCTCTCTCTCTCTCGTGCATCTCCTTGTCTTGCACTATCTTGATTGCTAGAATGTTTTCTATTATGTGATTTGTAGTCGCGTGTCTAGGATCCTATAGGCTTCCACATAAGAAAATTCAAGAGAAACGAAAAATGTTTGCGAACCACAGGCGAAAGAAACCCGTTCGTGACACTTATGCCATAGCTCCACTTGATTGAGCTCCTCCTTAGCCATGTTCACACTTCCAAGAAAAAAATTAGCATCTAGCTTAAAAAGCCTTCCTTGCTTGAATCCCTTTACAATGAAAGTATCATTCATCATTATGGAGCAAATACCTTGCTTAAAATTGACATCTAAACCATCACCCATCAATTGTCCTACACTTAACAAATTCTGAGTGAGTGTAGGAACATAGAGTACATTATCTAGATCTACTTATTCAGAGGATCCAAGACTTAAGGGAATAATTCCCACTCATCTATTCTACATTCTTGATCACTTTATGTTAGAATAGACTTTTCACAACCTACAAAAGATACAAGAGTTGAGAAAAAATTCTTTTGGAATGTCATGTGGGAGCTAGCCTCACTATCAATCCACCATGTGTCATTGGAGTAGCTCTTGGATGTTGATATAGATGCCATCAAGGATGAATCCACTTCATCCTCATCTTCCTCAAGAGTGAGGTCGCCTTGCTTGATCTCTCCTTGTACATTTTTTTTCTTGTAACACTCAGCTACAAAGTGCCCCTTCTTTTCACAAAAGAAGCACTTGACTTTGGCTTTGTTCTTCTTTCCACCTTTGGAGCTTGATGGTTGATTATGATTCTTGGTCTCCCTTGGTTGGATCTTCTTCTTGGACTTTGCCTTTTCTTTTCTTGAGAATTTGGCCTTCTCATCACCATCATGCAGCCATGCAACTTTAAGGAACCAATCCTTTGCTTGACATGAAGGATTCTACTCTCCTCGGCCACAAGCACACTATGGAGCTTGTCAATAGAAGGTAGAGAATCTTGAATAGCAAAGCTTTGTACAGGATTGGAGAACTCGTCTCCAAGACCATTCAAAATGATTTGAACAAGCTCATCATCTTGAATACCCTCACTAATGATGGAAAGTTCTTTATTGAGAGACTTTATTCTCAAGACATATTCTTGAGCACTCTCATCACTCACTCTAATGCTTTGAAGAACTCTATATCTTAACATAAGCACTCTAGAGGTTTTTTGGGATTCATAAATCCCTTTTAGATAGTTCCAAGCCTCTTTGGCTAAGGTACAAGATGCCACTTCTCTTAGAAGTTCATTACCAACATTCATTTTTAGGCAATGTAATGCTAGTCTAGCTCTCTTTTTGTACCTTGCTTGATCTTGCCCTCCTTGAGGTTCTTCTTGCTCTCCTATGACAAGATCATACATATCTTGGAGCACTAGTAGTACTTCATTCTTACTTTCCAAGTTGAATAATTACTGGAATTTAGCCTTTCACTAGCCTCAAGTAGATAGGCTCCAATTGAACCCATTCTCATTAGTAACAAGTACAACAAATGTACTATTCAAAGGCTCTCCCTTCTCTCTTTTTTTTAGAATTTAGCAACAAAGCTACTCTCTTGAATCTCACAAAACTTCAAGAAGCAAGATCTATAATGATCTTAAACTCAAAAAGACTAGAGAAATTGAATTCTACACAATCTATTCAATTTAGAAGCTCAAATTTGACTCTTGGAAGTGCCAATGCCTTCCTATGGTGTTTAAAATGGATTTTAGCTTCACGCTTGAACTAAAAACATAAGCCTCAAAACTCACTCTCAATGATTTGGAGGTTTAACAAACTTCTAACACCATTCCACATCAAATCTATAATGAGATCAATGGATTTTTACAAGCAAATCACTAGTTTCACTCTTCACAAATTGTTTGAAGCTCAAATATCTAAAAATCACAAAGATTTGGTGAAAGTACAACTCTAGCAGCCTCTCACACGTGTGAGAAGTACATTTGAACTTTACACACTAATCTAAACCTCAACTTCACAAGTAAACTATTAGTAAAGGTGGCCCTCCTTCAAAATGATTCTAGCACCAATGCTTTCACCAAAATGAAGATATTTGGATCATCATCTAAGCTCTTTGACTTGGCTATGATACCATGTCAAATTTCAGAGTTTTGGACTGAATTTGATCTACAAATGATCACAAAGAGTGATTGGTAACTTGGGATCTTGATCTACATCAAGACTAGCTTCCAATTCTAGCTTCTAGTTGACAATTTTTGTGATTCCAAGCAAGAACAATCAAGAAATGATGATCCATGGCTTCACACATGTGAAATACTACTGCTGTATAGCCTGATAACAGAGAATTATTTTACTTATGAAATACTAAGCATTCATTCACAAAGAGGTTGCTAAAGAGAGTGAAAATCACAAGATTGCTCCACAAACCAATGTTTCTCATCATTAGCTTCACAATGGATCCATCATGGATCAAGTACACAATCACCATAATCTCTCTCTAAGCTACATCCAGCACATGTGGGATAGCTCATTGTACTCATCCATATCCACTTTGGATAAGATCTATCTAATTTGCCACATCATCCATTGGTGGTTTGTGTTGACCTTCTAGATTCCTACAATCTAGGACCTAACTCATATAATTTAGGAGATGTCACATTTGACTCAAATGAAAGCTAAATAAAATGGATCTGAATATTACAAGTGTCATTTCACATGTGTGGACAGGTCCTCACAAGTGTGGATCCACATAGATGTCAAATACATTGCAAAAACCATGTGAAAATTGCTAAATTCTAACACTAAAAGCTAAAATTGGAGAGCTGACTAGAAACTGATAGAAAGGGTGGAAATTTGGGGATCAAACTTGATCAGGGTCCAAATTTTTGCCATCCAAGACACTTTTCCATCTATTGATAAACTTCATAGTATTCTTGTGGCTGAAGAGTGTAGGATACTCCATACAAAGGCTAGGATGAATTCCTTGTCATTGTAGGATGGAGATGAAAAGGCAAACTTCTCATTCAAAGGTAAGAAGAAGACCAATGGAGCAATGAAGAATCATCAAAAGGAGGCCAAGGAGGAGGATGCACCATCAAGCTCAAAGGGCAAAGACAACAAAGACAAATCCAAGTACAAGTGTTTCTTTGTGGAAAGAAGGGGCACTTTTCATCATAATGCTTCAAGAAGAAGAAGTCACAAGAAGACAAGCAAAGCAACATTCCACATCACGAGGAGGAGGATGAAGAAGATTCATCCTTAATGACATCCATCTCAACAGCATCATCAAAATCCAACACAAGTGAAGCTTGGTGGATTGATAGTGGGGCTAGCTCCCACTTCCAAAAGGACTATTTTTCCACTCTACTCTCTTATGATGATATTAAAGAGTCTATCTTAATAGCTAGTGATCAAGAGTGTAGAATAAGTGGTGTAGGTACTATTCCGTTGTACTTGGGATCATCCAAAAGGATGAATCTTGAAAATGTTTGTCGGAGGGTTTGTGGATCTCGAGGCAACTCTAACCCTAGCTAATAAGTGAGAGAGATTTGGCACCCTGTGTGTGTAAGTCCAACCCAATGATCACATAGTTATTTGATTAGTTAAAAGTTAATAAAAGGACTTTAGGCCTTTTTGTGAGAATTAAATGTCGCAAGGCCTAATAGTCAAGTTAGTGAGTGAAAAGAGGTCCTCCCAAAATTTAAATTTAAAAAAATAAGGGAGGTGGAGATTGGCCAATAGGATTTGAGGCCAAAGCCCTAAAATCTACTATATAGAGTGGTGCTTTGTAGTTTATTTCTTACATTCAATTGAACTTCCATGTTCATGTCAATAAGCAGGTTGAGCCTCTATCAATTGAAATTGGATGTCCTTGCTCTTCTTCCTTTCTCCATCTCTCATATTTTATTTGGATCTTTATGTTTATTTGGATTTTGCTAATTGCTGGGATTTAATCTTTATTATACTTCTGCGAGAGAGAAGAGAGAGAGTGAAAAGTAAGTTTTACCCTTGCTTGAGTAGTGTTAATGGTTAGTGTTAGATGTGGATCATAAGCATGTGCTTGATTATGAACTATGTTATCGCTCTAATGGGAACGAATCTCCGCATGACAACAAGTTAATACTCTTCTTCCCTTGATGCTTGATTGATCTTGGATCTAGGTTTTAAAATGGATAGGAGATATCCGCTACAGTTTTGGCGCCGTTGCTGGAGAGCTACGCCAATTTTTCATTTTCAGCATGTTTATGATACATGTATGGTGGTTAGCTTGCATTTAGGCAGCTTGGTTTTGGCATGCTAGGGCTAGCTTTGCAATATGGATGTGATTTGTGATAGTCATGTCCAAAAACGCTCAAAAAATGAGTGGGGGACTGTATTTTCTGTTTTTTTTTTAATTTTTCTGCCATTTTGTATTCAATTTTTGCCCTACTTTTATTCTCTGTAATTCGATCTGAATAGGTAGGACTGTAGAGCATTAAAAGGGCTTTCTAGATATATATATTTTTTGGATTAAGTTAAGTATAAGCAAGTTACAAATTCTATGAACCTGTCAAAAACCAGAAACTTCCAGATTTTTTTTAAATTTTTCTTTCCTGTTTGATCCATTTTATGCACTACCTTCTATTATCTATAATTCGACCTAAATAAATACAGTTGTAGAGCATTGAAAGAGCTTTTTTGAGATATAATTTTTTTCTCATTTCGTTAAGTATTGAGGAAGTTACAAATTTTTGAATAAGTCAAAAAAAATATTCAGTAATCGTGTCATTAGCTTCAACAATGTCATTGCTAGCAACTGCACCTACAAGGATCAAAATCAACAAGCATTATCTTAGGATCCTTTTTTGGATGATATCAACTAGCCATTTGTCAGCGAACAAAGTTATCAAGAATGGCCATTGGGGACCCATATAGTTATTATCGAAAATTTGCATTCAAGGGTCGAGGTTGGTGTCGTGGAGGCTTTGGCATTTTGCGAATAAATCATTTGAGAGTTTTGCGAGTTTTTGAGTTTTTGAGTTTTTAAGTTAGATAAAATTGATAGCACATGGGGTGCTACCATTTTTTGTGGTTTGTGGACATATGTTCTTGCCATATTTAATTTTTCTCTAGTTAAAATTTATTTACCTAACTTATTATCACCATGTGAATTTTTTTCAAGCTAAATTTTTTTATCTCAGTCATTACCATCCTTAGCACTTGAAATTTCAAGCATGCCAACGTGCTTTCAATTTCAGCTACAATTAAAAAAACAAAAAGAAATCTAAATTTGATAGAACTTCTACATACAAAATGGAACATTTTCTCAGGACATAGTACCTGAACCATACCTGCATCTCAAGCTATCTCATTACTCTGCAAACAATAAAATACTACAATTCTCAAGGTAAATTATCAATATTGATGAATGCAAGTTTTGTTCAACAAGTGCTATACAATTCTCACTCTCTGTATAGTTTGTTTATTTCCTTGTTCCTCTTCATTCCTAGTGTGTGATTGATTTTTGCAGAGGAAATAGCTTTTGCACGAGAGTCTTCCGTAGAGCATCTCAAGAACACATTTTCATTCATCTATCTATCTTTAGATCACCTTGCACAGAGTTTACAATCTTTGAGCATACTGAAAATTTGCAAAATACATCTCACGTCAAAGTTGATTCCTACATTTCATCGTCATATTCATTTTCAACTCAACTATAGCAAGATCAAAATAAATTTAGTTAAAAAAATTTCAATCTTTAGTCCAGTCGCATGTTCACTGTGTTTCAACTACGTGTTCCACACACCGATCCAATCTTGAGCATGAACAGTTGCCAACAACAACATCCCCACCAATAGATTTTTTTTTTTTTTTTTTTTTTGGGGGGGGAGAGTGGATCTGCTTGGATCCACTGAAGCAGCCACATTGCCAACAACACCATCAACAAGATCGACAGCCAAGGTCATGAACCAAGGAGGATAACGATAAGCACTTGGTTTCACGCAAGCGAACGAGGATCTATGCTTTTCCAAGTGACAATCGAAGATGCCAATGTGGAAGCGGAACGACATCGTCCAATATGAGTTGCAGTGAGTCGTGCAACACATTAGGGGTGGGATGATGTTGGCTGATTCTGACGAATTCCCAAGATGCTTGGCTAGAGCTACCCAAGAGCACCTCTCACCTTAGACCGAGGAGGTCTCTGAGAAGATGAAACGAACAAAGACTGAGACCGAAGTATGAGAGCCAAGGAATACTAGTTAATATTGTCAAGTAGAAACTATGCAAGCCTCATGATGAATCCCAGAAGATGGAATGACCATGTAGGAACTAGTATTTCTAGGCAAATGTAATAAATGCAAGTAGACTCCTCTTAAAGAAAGTAGAGTGAGCCACCTTTTGATGGTGACCCTTGTAATTTGTGTAATGAGGAAATGTCACTAAGATGCCACCTAAGGAGCTCTCTTGCTTATTTAAGAGACACCCTCTTTGAGAAGAAGAGATTTTTGTGAAATGTACCGACTCCATGCTGAAATGAGAAGAGCCTCCACGAGCTTTGGTGCATCCATTAAGCTCCTTGATCATGCTTGTTTCTTGAGTGAATGCATTCATGATCTTGCCCTTCTCTCCTTTGTGTGTGGTTGTGGATAGTAGAGGAGTGGATTATATTTCATTTCTTGTTTGTGGAGTAACGTAGGAATCAGCATTCAGGTAAACTAAATAGGCTAGAAGTGTGGCATAAATCTTGCATATCCTCCAACATTCTAGTTCTTGATGTTCTTGGGATGTCCAAAAATCAAAAGACTGGTTGGTTTCTTGATTCTTGGACTTCTAAAATGTTGTAGAATAGTTTCTTGTTTTTTGTTTTGTGGATTTATGCAAGTGTAGAATGTTAGAATCTGACTGTATCTCGTTTATGCAACAGTAGAGTAGAATTTCAATCATTGTTCAACGGTTATGCACGTTGATTTGTTGGTTGAACGTTCTAGCATGCATGATTGACTGATTGTGGTCATTTATGCATGTGCTTCAGGGTAAGAGTGACAAACTTGAGTGTCCTTTGACAATCGGAACAATACTACAACGTTTGAATCATCTTTCTGTCTGATCTGGGCATTGTAATAACAAGAAAACATTTAATAAATTCCCAACGAGCCTGGTAACAAGCAGATTCTGTTTTGAAATAAGAAGAAAGAACAAGAAAAAAAGCCAATAGATCTTCTAGAGCAGGGGATCTGTAAACAACCCTATATCAGATGGTAGCAATGGCAGAAGATGAATTGTTGGCCGCTCAAAAGTTGCAGAGAAAACGAGCTGAATATTACAAGGACTACTCTGGCCAGGTGTTGCAAACTTGCCAGGATCAGAGGAAGCTTCACGACGCTGAGCTCTGCACCAAGGATACCGAACTGGCAACCCTACGTGCCATGCTCCAAAAAGATGAGCACGCGCTCCAGGAAACAAAAGGCCAGTTAAGAACCCTCAAAAATAATTCAATCTCTTCGTTCATGGCTTGAATCCATTTGTCCTATCGATGGCTTTCTTGAATGTTTGTGATTCATCACTAAATCCACAGAACTCTTTGAATGTCGAAGTCAAGTTGTCTGGCACAAATATGGCTGGCGCTCTTCGTTCTCTTATTGATCTCTTAGGAGATTCTTCAAGTACTGCAATATCCTTGCTTTTGTCTCTTCAGCTAGGTCTAGAACCATTTCGGTTTACAGATGTTCAAGTTGTAGGCAGGCTTGCGGTCCTTTCTTCATGTGATTCATTGCTCAACTGATGTGGTACTCGAACATCTTTGTTTGAGTGTTCGGGTTCTGCTCCCTCTGTCATGGTTGGCAGGTCGTAGTATTGATTTCCTAAGACTTCATAGCTAGTTGAATCATCGTTGGCCATTGTATAGTCCTCATCGAACTTGACATCTCTAACTGTCTTTACTTGATTCGTCTCTAGCATGTAGATCCTGTAGTATAACGAATGGTTGTCATACCTGATGAGGTATCCTTGTTCGACTTTCTCATTGAGCTTCTTTCAAAGCTTATTTGGAACATGTGCATAAGCTGCACAACCAAAGATCCGAATGTGCGTCAGATTGGGCTTTCTACCCCACCATAATTCGTGTGGTGTCGTGTGAGAAACACCTGATTTGCCTATCCTATTCTGATGATAGGGGGCTATAGCTACTACTTCAGCCCATAGCACTCTTGGTACTTTCAAGTAGGCCACATGAACCTTGCGGCTTCCATGAGTGTCTTGTTCTTCCTTTAAGCAACACCATTGTGTTGAGCCATATCGAACCAATGTCATTCACTTGATGTCTTGATCCGTCTCCAAGAACTATGTATATGGATGGATCTGTACTTCGATCTCCTTGTTGCTGCAGAAAGCCTGATCAAAGGCATCCTTGTGATCAAGGTGCTCACGGGCTTCGAGTTCTTCTCGAATCTCGATCACTGCTTTTTCGAGAGTCATGTCTGGATCTTTTGCTAGCAATGCTCGGGTGGTCTAGAAGGATCTTGGTAAAGCTCGTAGCAAGTAGGTAAGTTGTCTCTTTGTTGATATGGCATTACTTGTTCCAGCATTGTGTAGTGAAAGGAATAGATCCTTCATCCTTATGGTAAAGGTTGTGAGGTCTTTGCCATCCTATCATAGATTTGTCAGTTGATCTTCGAGATGCATTATCTGGCCCGTGATTTCGTCTGAAACATGGTAAGTACTGCATCCCACATCTCTCTTTCATTAGAGAGTGTCGTGAGGTCAAGCGTTAGGCTATATTCGATGGATGAAGATAACACAGCTACTACCTTGTCGTTCTTTTCTCTCCATTCTCGTAGCTCTCTTCCAGTGATTGTAGGCATTTCTTCGGTGCCATCTGCCCAGCGCCATAGCCCTTCTCCCTTTAATATGAGAGAGGTCTTCACCTTCTATGTTAGGAAGTTAGACCCAGTTGAGTTGAGGATTATGCAGATTTTGACTGTATGCTGCTTATAGATGCCATTGTTGTGAACTAAGTTCTTCAGCTCATTTGTCTGGTTCCTTGTTTCAAATGTTTGATCTCCTGGATCTGATAGCTCTGAAGCTATATCAATGCTCTGATAGGAGCAAGAGGCTCTGATTAACCTCTGCGGCTCTGATACCACTGTTGAAATACAAAGAACAGAAACACAGAACGGTTCGGTGTGAATTACGATCGCATTGATACCACAATTGAAAAACCCAAATAGAATTCGGTACTAACTGATAGCTACTACCTTCTAGTTCAGACCTACAATCTTCCAGAGTGCAGACAAACACTACTGATCTATGTTACAATTCATTTAAGCATTTGACAAGATGAACCAGTGTGTGGAATTATGAATAAATAGCTGATTACGAACAGACAACAATCAGACATCAAAAAATTTGAGATCATTCAACATGTGCATTACAACTACAATATAATCAATGATCATTTGTAAGAGCGTTGTTGTGACAAACCCACATAGTGCATCGGCGTGAGAAATACTATGTCTCTCACGAACTATATCAGATCGTCTCGCTTACTAGCGAACTTCTTGGACATCGGCTAGCTCTTCCATGCCTAGCTCTTCTTGGACTTCTTGGACATCGGCTAGCTCTTCTATGCTTAGCTCACATTGGCATTCAACCAATTTGATGTTCAACCGATTCTCTCATCTTCAATCTAATTATGTAGATGGAAAGAGAAAGGGTTTGATCTAATCTGAGATTACAAGAACAGCTGATCAAGCACGTTCCAACAGTATTCAAATTGCTTTTAGCATCATCCGTGGAGGGGGACACCCCTTGATACTTTCTTGATTTCCTTTGTACTTGGAGCTGCCGCCTTTCGGTCTTCGAGTCTTCTTCGCCTTCGGTGTCTTGTTTGACCTTCGGCTTTGCCTTTGAGCTCCTTCGGTCTCGAACGTTTGACATTCGTCTTTGAGTGTCTTTCAGTCACCGGAACATCTGGCCTTCGCCTGTGGGCAGCTCCCTTGTATTTCCGTAGGCTCGAATTCGAAAGCTAACAAAGCTTTGCAGCTCGAAACATTTTGTTCCTTAATCTACTACTTTAGTCCGAGGCAAGGAGTCCTGTGGGCCCAAAGAAGGGCTCTTCCAGGGCAAATTCCGCACTTGACTTTTTACACTACTTTGACTCATTCCATTCGATGGCTCTGATGATGGTGTGGTGATGACGAGTGCCCTTCTGCAAGACCTCACATAGTTCTTCGGGCAATGACAGATGGCCCGTCAATCGAAGGTCGAAAACTTATTATAGACAGGGCCCACAAATAGGGTTTTCGGGCCCGTCCTTTTGATAACATGATGGGATGGGACGTGTGGCATGAGGGCATGACTCATGGATGCCCATTGAGTTTGTTTGCTACTTTAGTCCGGGGCCAGGAGTCCCGTGGGCCCAAACAGGGGCTCTTCCAAGGCAAATTCTGCACTTGACTTTTTGCACTACTTTTACCCATTCCATTCGGTGGCTCTGATGCTGGTGTGACGATGACGAGTGCCCGTCTGCAAGCCCTCACATAGATCTTCGGTAGTGACAAATGGCCTGTCAATCGGACGTCGAAACTTATTATGGACAGGGTGTTTGTCTTGCAAAAATTCAAGGCTTGATAATGGCACACAACCCCGTCCTTCCAATAACATGATGGGATTGGACGTGTGGCACGTCGGCATGACTCATGCCATTCTGCAAGCCCTCACATAGTTCTTCAGGTGTATACGGCCCGTCAATCGGAGGTCAAAAATTTGCAAGCCCTGTAATTTGCAATCGGAGGTCGAAAACTTGCACGGCCTACAAATGTGGCCTCAGGTTTTTCTCAAGGATGAGCAGATAACCTTGTCTACTTTTGACTTAGGCCTGCTGCGCGCTGCAAGTCCTTTGCTACATGCATCCTGTCGTGAGTGATTCTGGAGTGCATCTACCATCTCGTGAGATCAATCGTCTGGCTGCTTGTGTCATATGAGATCACCTACTGCTACTCGTGAGATCACCGCCACTCGACCCTAATCAGCGAGTCAGTTGTTGCTCAGTGCGTGTAACTGGGTCTTGCAGCCTGCTCAGACCTATCACCTGCTGGATTAAAGTGGATTCTCGATCCTCGACCTCCTGATTGTGCGTCTGTTGACGTCCTACAGTCTACCTATGTGCGTAATCTTGATGACATCCTATCATTATTGATCTATCTATCATCTATGTGCCCACTGCCCACCACTGCCCACTGCCTGCTAAGTTGCTATTCTACCACAGAAAGTGAATGCCTACTAAACGGCGGGCCATGGCTCCAACTGAAGTTTTGCTAGCGAGCCACGGGTGATGGCCAATGTCCCTATTTTGTGTTTGAAGATGTGTGTGAATGTGTGTGCATATGAATGTGTGCGCGTGTGTGTGAATGTGTGTTGAACTGTGTATGAGTGTGTGTGTGTGTCTCCTCAATTGAGTGTGTCGAGAATCAAATGCTTATATTTTCATTGTATAGAGATAGTAATGTCTAGACAATAAAATAACACTTGTTTTTCTTTAATTAAAGGCCATGAATTAAACCAAGCAAAAAACCCTAAAAATGTTTTGCCGTTTCTTTCTCATTTGAAACCCATTGCAAAAGGGCTTTTCGAAAAGGTCCACGAAACATTGGCCATAGAAACTAAAGAGGAGAAAGTCCCCCTGGGTGCAAACTCACATCAAAATCTCTGCCCTTTTGGACCTAATATTGATAGAGGAGAAGGTCCGAAAGGTCTAACCCAAAAAACATAAAAAACAAGTAGATAATATGCAAAACTTGCACCACCTAAAATCCAACTAAATTTTTTTGGCAAGCCCTACCCAAAAAAGTGCCGACGGGGCCTACAAACTTTTTTTGCAAGGCCTACCTCCAGCTGTTTTTGCAAGCCTACAAATTGCAGGTAGGCCTTGAAAAGAGAATTTGCAGGCCATGCTTGCACTTTAAGATTTGGAGCTAGTAAGTTGGTATAAAACTTGAAGATTCTAGCGTGATTCACTTTGAACATGAAGCTACAGTATTGAGATTCACTCCAATTTTTTTAAATTTAAAGTGTTGTTGATATGCAACAATACATATTTTTTTCATTGCAATAAAATTGATAAAAAAATTACGCTATGCCAAAACAAAAAAAGTGTGAAATGACTTGGGCTTTTGTTGCTTTGATGTCATGGGAATAAAAGAAAAAATGGAACGTAATATGATGGGTAAGATGTTAAAAGTCATAAACTCTCAATGACTAATGGAAAAGACAAACAATCAAGTGTAAGAAATACTTTGTCTGGACGTGAATTGCACAAATGTCACAAAAAGACTAGTATACTCGAGCAACTCCACTTCCTATGATGACGAAGAAGAAGAATACCGACCTAAAGGAAAGTTTAATTATGAGGATATCGAAGATGATGGCGTTATTGACAAAGTATGTATTTATGTATGTTTAACCTCTCATAGGAGATGAAAGGTTTAACATATATAAATGCATAAATACATATGAAGTTACTTTGTCAATAACTTCAAATGTATTTATTAACTTCATATGTATTTATGTATGTTAAACCTTTCACAGGAGATGAAAGGAACATAAATAATTGTTCCAATTAAACTAATCTTACACATGACATCTCGGATATACGGGTGTAATAGAAGAATTGGTAATATTAATCTTATTGTTTTTTATATTTGGTTGCTAGTCATGCTTTAATGTTTTAATTAAATCAAACTAACAAATTCTATTCTTATAAATCATTAAGTGACATTTTCGTATGTGTCTTCCAGAAAAAAGATCCCTTTTTTTTTTTTCCTTTTTCTCTCGAAGCAGATTAACCATATATTAATAACTTTCTACAAAAATACATGAAAATAAATAAAAGCTCAAAGAAGCAAAAGTTTATCAGCTTCCTTGAAAAGAAGAAGGCATGTTGATTATTTTGTACATGTACTAATAACCTCATTGAATTTCATTGCACTTAAAAGTTTACATTCTAAAATTCTGTAAGCTTATTTCATGTGCAGGTATACAAAGAACCGGATTTGAATTTCAAAGTTGAAATTTTTATTATTTGCATCCTACTAAATTACACTTGTATCGAAAATTGGAATTGAATTGATTAGACTTGCAACTTCAAATTCTAGTTTTTTGCATGTAGACTCTTTGCACATATCTTTATATTTAAAATCACTAATAGACAAGAAATTTGGTTATCAATTTGGAAGAAATTGATACCCTCGAGCATATATATATAGTTGTATTCTAATTTGTAGTGTTGTAACCAAAGTCCCAACATCAATACCTCCAAAAAAGGACAGCCATTCCTGAATAATTACAATAATTAAAATAATAAAATAATATAAGAATGATAAATTAAATGATATGGGCCATGAAGCATTTTTGGGCTGCAGCCTGCCTCCCGGCGCCTGCTCTGCCGCTCCGCCAAATCTAGCCTGAGAATAATATGTTGCAAGCGAACTGTTTTGATAGTTAATATTCATAATAGATTGTGGCTATAAAAGCCAGATTCATGTTATCAATTCAAATATCATTGACAACCAAGAATATACGCAAAAAATTGGAGTTAGAGTTTGCACTGTTTTGGAACAAAGTATGACTTGATCAACCTTGGGTCAATATCTGATAGTAAATCATTTGCAAATAAAAAGTGCTGAATTATAGAGCTTAGAAGTTCAGATTCTGCATTTCTGCATGCTGATTATATTGTACATGTACCTCAAGTTCACATTCTAGTTTTTGCAAAGCTTACTTCATGTGCACCTATATGAAGAACCAGAATTCAATTTCATTCAAATCCTTCACACTAAAGGTGAACACAATTTGGTGCTCTAGTGAGGTGTTTGTCCAAAATTTATGGATTCCATTCAACTTTCATGCAATGTAATGGGTAGATGATTAGTGGTGCTTCAGGGTGACATCAAAGCCATCATGTACGGAAGGAGACCAGGAATCGTTTGGAGAGCAATACATCATTATTCTCATGATTCAAATTCTTTAGACTTGGCCATTCATCCGAAAAATGATGGTTCATATATGGGTAGCCAATTTTTTTATTTGCAGCAAGAGATTTTTTATTTTCAGTTTATATGAGTCTTTTGTGGTACATGAAAAAAATGCCTTCTAAGTGTTGGCATAAGTTTAAAGATAGGCAAGGAATCTCTCCAATCTAACAGAGAAAATAAACTCTTTTAAAAGTCGTATGTACAAACACAGATTAGTGTGAATCGCTGCTATCAATTGCTAAATAGATTCAACTTCTTTTTGAAATTGACTTTATCGTCTTCCTATCCTAACCACTTCGCAAACAAATATAGGTAGGTGTAGCGGGTAACAAAACAAAGTGAATTCCTCTCGTGAAATGTACTTAACAAGAAATGAAAAGATCATTGAGATTTTAGTGGAAACTTTTGCTTCTGCACCAATATGGAACACTAGGTAATAATACTGGAAAAGCAAAAGCAACTCGGAAAGCAATCAGTAAAGCTTGTTGCTCAGGAGAAAAGAGGGAGCTAGCGGATGGAGGTCATGCTCTAGATCTGCCAGACAAAAAACAAGCCTGGGTCGGCTTTACCGATCATATACAACAGAATCTGAAATGTTTGCAGAAGAGTAAAGCATGAATATTCTAACATTACGATATTCTAGCTGCAACCTTTTATCAAATACATGAACCATTAAACCTGACCTAGTCTGGCCTTAAAACCTCGAAAAAATTTCAGTTCTAATCTTAGTTGCCCGTTCCGGAACGGAACTTCCAAAAAAAAAAAAAGTGTTTTTACAAAGAAAGAAAAAAAATTGGATACAACCCATTTGCTTCCAAGTTCAGATTCCAAGACAAATACATAAGAAATACGCTAGAAAAGAGTTGTTTAGATGATTTCCAGAAGAATAGGATTCAAGAATAACAAAGCTAAATAGGAGGCTAGAGAAAGACACAGACAGAAACAGAGAGCTATTCATATACATTTATTACCTGGAGACAACCAAAGCTAGATTAAAAAAAAATTGTAATCAACTAGAGCACTAAATAGGAGAAGACGAATGCAGCTAGAGAGAGAGAGAGAGAGAGAGAGAGAGAGAGAGATCAGATATATTGTATACGACACAACTGGAACTACAAGATTGAAAGCAAATATGGATAAGAAAGATGATGAAGCATACTAAGACTAAAAGTGTCTAGTGCCATGCCTCTATCATGATTTGTTTAGTAGTAGGACAAGTGAAATTTGGCATTTCATCTACGTTAATCTCATTTTCCAATGTGAAAGAGATATTCATTTAAGCTTTCAAGTCAAGACCATAGATTATCACTCTAACAACTTATTCCTAAATAGCATGTGTTGCATTCATTGTCCAACTGTGGTTAGCCAGTGGATAGTCTCAAGTTAGGGGAAGATTGCTAAGTATAGATTCTTAACTGGTGGTTGGCACTAGAAATTAGTTGTAGTGCTATAATTAGAGTGGTCAAATGGGACAGACACTCTATGGCTTTCAATCAGCTCCAGTATGTTGTACATCAAACAAATCACAAGCCTCACTATACAGACTACCATTCAAAGACATTTGCAAACATGCCATCCACAACCAAGATATCTACATGTTCCACGCACAAGAAATCCAGTATGTTGTACATCAGGTAAACAAATCACAAGCCTCACTATACAGACCACCATTCAAAGACATTTGCAAACATGCCATCCACAACCAAGAAATCTACATGTTCCACGCACAAATATGTCATCCATGATCCAAAAGACTTTTAAAACATCCAAGGATGGTCAATCATGATTTGAATAAAAACATACATAAGTATTAATGCTTCCAAGTTCCAAGTATTTAACAACCTTGCTTGGAACTTCAATATTATTGCAGCATCAGAGCGCAAGTGAGTGGTCATTAGCCAGTGATAGCTTATCATCTTCAAGTAAAATGACTCATCATTGCTGCATATAGCATATTACAAAGATAGAAACTTCATATGTATGTACATGTGTATGTGAGTCTAATAATAGAAATATATGTGTATGCCACTAATGTTAAAGATGGGTCACGATCCAATGTGGCTACCTCACAAGCTAGTATCTACAATACAAGCATTTAGTGCTTGGAATCAAGCTTTGAAATGGAATCAAGCAGCTCTTGAAGGGAGCTTATGAGTGCATGAAGAGCCAATAGCAGCCTTTTTGTAACCGATGTCAACAGCATGAAAAGATTAGCGCATATCAGAGTTTCCTATGTTGCACGCCAACTCAATCAAGTGAGTTAGATGAATTACATAGAAATCACTCTCTTACTGCTCATGTATCACTACTCATTTAAGGAAATAAGTCCACATTAGGGCCCCAAATAGACATTTTACTGAATCCAAGATAGATGCAAGTGATTAAAATCAAAAATCGATACAGAATTCAAAACACATTGCTCCATCGAAACGTACGTGACATCTAGATCAATCTTGTTTGAATGTCACGACGTCTAGAGTTTGGTCATTGTGGCATACAAGACCACATAAGCTTGTCAAATGAAATAATGTTTGGATGTCATATGTGTAAGAATGTGCTTTCAAGTGCTAGTAGGACCCCAAAAATAAATTTGTGCACTCTTGGAGCAATTTAGTTATATCCAGTTGAGAAATGGTAAAAAGCCTCCATAGATTTCATGGCTGGACTTGAATTATCAAAGAATTAAAGAGGTTGTGAGTCTATTTGAATGGTGATTAATGCACTTACTCTAAGCATGCTTCAAGAACCTAAGCTTGATAAATTTAATTAAGTAGTTTACTAGCCTTTACGATTTGTCAAATGAAAATGGCAAATCGTAAAGGCTAATAAACTACACATTTTATGGCAATAACTCATAAGACTAATAGTAATTGAGGGCGTGTAACATAAATCCCATTCCAAACCTTTTGATTCAAAAAGTTTGTTCCCCATGCACAAAAATAAAAACATTTAAAAAATATTTTTGTTAACTATGGATAAAGCAGCCAGACATAAGGGTCCGGGCCGGAATGCCCGCGTCCGCGTCCAGCGTCCGGAGCCGGACGAGTCCGACCCCCGGACGCGGGGTTGGACGCGTCCAATTTTTCTTTTTTAAACTAAGATTTTTTTTAAAAAAATGGCACGTTTGGGGTCCGGACGCCATTTTTTTTTTTTTTAAAATTAAAAAAAAAAAACCGGACGAGTCCAGCCGCGCATTCACATCCGGGTCCGGGTCCCGCTTCCTTAGCGCCGCCCGGATAAAGATACATCATTCCCAACAAAAATGGACAAAATTCTGCAAGCAACTTCTCATAGCTTTTTTGACATATTTAAAATGCAAGCAATTGCAAATCAAATTGGAACAATTGTCATGCCAATTGTAGATGGATGTTTTACATCTAAAATAATGTTGGTCTGCTCTTGGATTTTTAACATACCACTCTAGTATGAGTAATGCAATCTTGATATTACAAGAAGCAAAAAGTGCCAATACAATTATTTTTATCACAAGTGAAAAATTGATCGATGTGATAATATGACTTATTTTAGAGAATAATACCCAGATTAATTAACATCTCATCTTAAGATTGTGTTGGGTAAGAGTAAGTAAAATTTTTGCTTGTTCTTAACAAAAGAAAATGGTCTTTTCTATAATCTGTTGGTTAAAGTATTTTTGTACCATTGTCACACACTGACAAGTTCACCATAACTTCTCAAATGACCCAGTAAAGATGACTAAATCCAAAAAAACATTTTCCAGTGGCTTTTTGTACCTGCCCTGAATACCATGCTAATGACTCTCTAGATTGTTGAGCCTTTCTCATAACCTATGATGAATGTAAATGATAAGACACTGAGCAGGAACCAACAGCGAAAGTTCTCTGCGATTCTTTATGACAAAACCTTCATGAAAGGAAGACTTCGATCTTGAGAAAAAAATCTGATTGAAACGTTTTTATTATCGTGAATCTTCATTGAACTTGCGGAACAGTCAATGTTGGCATAGACTGTTAAAAAAATCAAGTGCTTCTCTAATCGCAATGAATGTTTACGAAGAGGTGAAAGCAAGCAAATTAAACATAGCAAGAGGACTATCGATCTGCAAGCCGTGCAAGAGCAGTGTCTGGACAAGCAGAAACACGACACATCAATAATCAAGCGACTCACTCATCGTGATTGCGCTGCAATCTTGGATTTCGGCAACAACACGATTCCATTATAACAATAAAGATAGCAACTCCAACAAAAAAACTACATCCACAAGAAAGAGCACCTTCAAATAGCTCACCAAATCATATTTCTTAATCGTTAAACATTGTCCGTGCTCAACCCTACCACAACGCAAAGCTACAACCGATGTTTACTGCACAAAAATGGTGCTTAATTCTCTAACAAACTAAAGAGAAACAAAATATGCTACATACCATTTTCCCCATGGCTCAGCCTCCTTCTCAAACTCCATAGAACAAAACCACAGGAAATCGGATCTTCCTATGTTTTATGATGCAAACGCTGCGAGCTTTAAGAAGAAGAAGACGGCGATGTCGCAACAGCTCCCAATGCTTTGCCCCAAACCCTAAACCTAGAGATTTTGGATGCGCCTTAAAGGGACGCTTTATTTTTAGAATCAACCGTTTGGATTTATGCCACGTGTTGTACTTGCCACTTGTAATCTTGTGTATGGTTAATCATAAAATTGTTGTGAAATCTTGAATATTTATGACAAAATCCAAAAATGCAGGCTTTTAAAATAATGACATGTCACCCAAGATGCAAGGGCCTTTTTATAATCTTACCCCCAAGGTGATCTACACAACAGTGCGGAGTGGCATTCAAATCCCTAAGAGAAACAAGAACATTGTGGTATTATACCACAACGGCCTTGCCATAATGGTGAAAAAGTTGCAAGAGTTTACATTATCTCAATCACTACCATAAAAGTAGTTAAAATTCTTATAATCCTAAAATTATGATTGCATGTTGAGATCTAAAATGATTAAAATTTGTGTATGAAATGATTTTGCCAACAAATAGGTGATCTTCATTTGATAATAGTTTCTTACAATGAGTTTAATATTTTGACCACAAAATATGTTCGTCAATTTAGAATTTTGAAGTGTGCAAGGATTTACCATCAGTATTTACAATAACCACAATCAATATTCAGAATATGTTAATATTCACGATCAATATTCATAATAACCACGATCAATATTCACAATAATCACGATCGGTATTCACGATCAATATTCACAATAATCACGATCAATATATTCACGATATTCGCTTTTCAATATTCATGATTTTAGATAATCGTCGCCAACCATCAATCATGTAGTCTTCAGAAAACGTCTTCAAAAAGTTGATCAATTTTCCTTTCGATATATGGAAGACATTTTGTGTACATCTTGCAAAAGAAAACACTACTAAAACAATAAAAATATAATGTCAAATAAATTACCAAAATATAATGTCACTTGCCATATTTTTTCATTCAAACGTGCAAGAGCACAATAAGAAGAAGAAGAAACTAGAACATTGTGGAATCAAGCATGCATCAGCTTTCAAGTCTGCTACTCACATATGTGATTATTATAATCTGGATGTTCACAATCAAGCATGCAATAGCCAAATAAATTTGTTTGTTTTTTTTTCTATGCATGCAGACTATGTTCTTTTTTTAATATAATAGAATGATCCAAGAAAGCATACCTACCTTTCAACACCCTAAACAAAATGCTTGCAATGTTAAAATTTGTGAAGTCCTTGTATTTTTAATGACAAGAAGTTATTACATGAACTCAAAGTAGACCAAATCAAAGAGAACTTACAAGTGCAAAACTTGAGATTTCGGCATTTAGAAGGCTTCACTTACAAACCTTGCAAGTTTATAAGGTTTAACAGGTGTGGAAGTGGTTCAGTTTTAGAAATTTGCAAGAGGTGGTGCCAAACTCAAGAACCATAGGTCCATACACCATATACAAATAGCAATTCACCATGGATACAAGTGTGGGAAAATTTCATATTCGATAATGATGAGTTGGTTGGCACGGAGTTTTTTTCCTCTCAAGAATTCCAATCCAACACGCATTACATTTGAGTTCGACTTCGTTACGCATGACAATGAAAAATAACAATTCGTGATAACATGACAAGATGCTAGTTTGCTATTTAATCTGGGTTGGTCGTTCCGCAATCTCTCTAATCGAGGTTTTCGTCGATGCATCCTTCCCCAAGCACTCTCTTATTAGCATAGCCATTGCACGGTTGGCTCCTAGTCCTCCTCCTCTTGTTAAGATCGCCAACACCTCTCCTGACCTCTTATCAAATCATCGCGGACAAAGGATCTGCCCATCTCCACTTCTGCCATTACAATCCCAAACGAATACAATGACATTCCAAAGTGTACCTTGATCCCTCGATCCTCTCGGTGGATGATAGACCACTTTTCTCCTTTTGCACAACTCTATCAAATTGTTAATGGAGATTGTTGCTCGATCGTTGCAATTGTCTATCAATTGGGCACCCAGAAAGCCCCAGAGCTTTACTTTCTCAATCTCAATGCTTAACAACACATTATGGCTTCCTATGCCTTGGTGAAAAATCATCACATCGTGGAGGCTTTCAATTGTAGAGGTGATATCTATCAAGTCACTCCTCTTCTCTCTTAAGTTGGATAAGCTATCTTCCAGGGGCCTAAAGTATTCTGTATTTCACTTAATGCAAAAAAGATCTTTGTCTTCTACAATTATCACCACTTTTTGTTAGATTTCTTATGCTCAACCTTAAAAATCGTTAAGTAATGAGCATCTTGAAAACAGAAGGCCAACAACATGATTTCGGACCTTCACATTTTTTTCGTCACGAAAAAGTGACACACTAGCCAAAATGACTTAAAAAACCAGACCACCTTCGCCTTTTTTGCCTCTTTGAGAAAAATGTGACACTAAACTCAGAAGGCCTTAAAACCATTTTTGGGCACCTTCGCCTTTTTCACCTCTTTGCGAAAAATGCAACACTAAACCCAGAATGCCTTGAAACCATTTTTGGGACACCTTCGTCTTTTTTATTGCCTTAAACTAAGCACCTTCGCCTATTTCGCATTTTTTTAACATTGGACAGTCTGGACCAAATTTCGGTCCAGGATCGAATTCAAGCTCTTCATCATTCCAACCTGTTCAGAAACTATTCTGCAGATACTGTAAAAGGACTAGCCACGAAATCAAGGACTGCCGAACTTTGAAGTACAACAACGAAAAGAAGAAGTAGTTCCAACAACAAGCACATAGTGCTACAACTAGTCACTCAAATCAACAACAAGAAGAAGAGGAATATGAAGCAGCTTTCATGACCAAAGTCGGAGAACAACAGAATATCGATTCCTAGTATCTAGGCTTCGAAGCAACTCAATACATGACTCACCATCGCGACTGGTTCAAAGACTACAAGTCATTCACCCACTCTCGAATTGTGCAACTTGGAGACAACTCATCACATTCAATCAAAGGTGAAGGAACAGTCAGAGTTGAATTCAAAAGAGGTGAGGTCAAGTTGTTGTCCAATGTTTTCCACGTTCCAAATCTGACCAAGAATCTACTCTCAGTTAGCAGGATCACCCATTCAAGTCGGAGGCTCAAATTCAATACAGATGGCTGCACAATTCTTGACAAATCCCAAAAGGTTCTAGCCTATGAAAGAAGAAGCGGCTATCTTTACAAACTCAGTCATTGTTATTCTTCTAACAGTCAAGCTCTTCACACAGCCACTTCTGAATTAGCTGATATGTTGTGGCATTTCAGACTTGGCCATCTTAACTACAAAAGTATTCAGAAAATGTCAACATAGAGCCTAGTACAAGATATGCCTTCAGTCAGCAAGCCAACCTCTCCATGCGAAAGCTGTATTATCAGCAAGCATGATAGAAGTCCCAGTAGTTCAGACTTAGTTCATACATCCAAAGGCTTGCTTGACCTTGTACACAGTGACATTTGTGGCCCGATGCAGACTGCTTCCACAAGGGGGAGCTCTCTATTTCCTAATCTTCATCGACGACTTCTCTCGAAGGACTACAACCTACTATATGAAGAACAAATCCAAAGCATTCAAGTTCTTCAAGCAGTTCAAGGCATTTGCAAAAAACCAGACCCAGAGGAAGATCAAGGCTCTACGCACAGATGGAGGGGGAGAGTACATCTCCATAGAATTCAAAGAGTTCTGCAAGGCCAACAGGATACATCAACAATATACAACCAGCTACTCACCTCAGTCCAATGGTGTAGCTGAGCGAAAGAACCGGACACTCATCGAAAGTGCCAAGAACATGATGGCCCATGCCTCTCTTCCAAAGAAATTTTGGACGGAAGTTTATGAGATGTGGATAGGATCAAAACCATCACTCAAACATATTTGAGTGTTTGGATGCATTGCTTTCACTCGGATCCCTGAGGATCTAAGAAGAAAGCTAGATGACAAGAGCAGAAAAATGATCTTCATCGGCTATTCCTCAGACCACAAGGCATACAAGCTCTACAATTTGGATACCAAGAAGGCATTCACCAGTAGAGACGTCATTTTTGTGGAAGACCAGCTCATCGACCACAGAGGAAAAGTTGTTGATAAATCTGACTCCGGGATCAAGCAACCAATCAATTCCAATCCAGCGATTCAACTGTAGAATCTTGATGCTCACTCAAACAATGAGTCAGAACCTCAACGTGTCAACCCACATCAGAGTACCGAAGTTCAACCCAAAAGGTCGAACAGGTCCAGACAGCCTCCATCCAAATTTATGGATGATCCGACCTGCTACTTCGCGCAGGAACCAAACATAGTTGTTGAGCGATGTCTACTCCTGATGCTGACCAGTGGAAAGCAGTGATGGACACCAAATTCGATTCTTTGTTGGAGAATCAAACATGGACACTCACTAAGCTGCCAAAGGATCATAACCCAATTTCATGCAAATGGATATTCAACGCAAAGTATGACGCTAAAGGAAGGCTAAATTGCTACAAGGCCAAGCTAGTGGCCAAAGGCTTTTCCCAGATTTCACATCTGGATTATTCATAAACCTTTAGCCTAGTCGTCAAACATGCATCGATCTGCCTAGCCTATGAGCTGAAACAGTCACCCTCAACAATACAGTAAGTTTCTCCAACCTGTTCTCCACGAATTTCAGCCAAATATAGGTGAGAGAGATGACTCTCTCTCCTCTCTCTAGAACTTAGGACCCAATTTTAGGACACCAGTAGCCTAAAATAGCCAATTTTGGCCTATATGTCCAAATAACATGATTTTGGTGTCATTTTGAAGCTCCTAAAGTTTGAGACTTCTTCAACATGAAATATATACTAAAATAAAAAATATCTAGCCCTCTTTCACACGTGTGAAAGCTTAGATCCAAAACTGTGTACAAAAATTGCCAATTTAGGCCTCAAACTGGCTAGGAAATGTTGACAATTTTCACACTCCCTCTTCAACTTCATTTGCTAGTTTTACAACACTACTTTGCTCCAACCTAAGAATGATCTCTATCATGATAATAGATCTCTTCTCAAGTGTTCTAATATGTACAATATCAAGTACAACATAATTGATATAGATAATAGTATCCAAATAGGATGCTTCACTATTTCTTACATCAATTTTACATAGAATGGTGAACAAGATACATGTAAAAGAACATAGAATCATAATGAAAGGACTCCTCCATGTATCCACCTTTGAATTCTTTGTAAAACAGCAGCAAACAGGTTGTAAGTGAAAGTAACCAGCAAGTGTTTGCATGCCTCCTCCACATTCCACTATGCCCATAGTGAATGCACCATGTATCTCCATGAATGAACCTCCATCACCACCTTGCCTTTGTAGATCTCCAATCCATGAAAGCCCTTGAGTGAATGAATGCCAAAATGATTTGTTCTCTGCTCCATTTGAATGAGCAAAACCTGAACTTGAAATACTTGAAGTATCTCCAAAAGATTTGCATACAACCCTTGATCCTACATTGTCAACAATTTGCCAATTTGCCAACACTAGGATGCTAGATCTTGAACTTTGCTCAAAAGTAAACATATTGACCACTTCAATGTCTTTCAAGATTTGAATGAATGAATGTACTTGATCATAAAAACCAGCAATGATAACTATTCCATCTCTAAGATCCAAAGGATGCAAAACTATGGAAATAGTTTCATTGAATTTTGGCAATTCCAACACATTGACATGACAATGTTCATACATGTGATTAAACAAGTAAGGTAGAGTAAAAAGACAGTTCCTTGCTGCTCCAAGAACCTTACGTGGACCTTCAAGAACCTGTAAAAATAGATCCAAAATGCTTTGCCCATGTGGGCCCCCTTTGATGCTTTTGACTAGCTTCCAACTAATACTTGCCTCTTGGTGTTGATGAAGCAATTCAAGATCAACATCTTGATCTTCCAATAAAACATCAAGGACTTTGCATTTATAAACCTCTTTAGATATGAACCTCTGAAGATGATCCCTCTCAAACACATGATTAACATCCCACAAGATCTCATCATTGCTTGATTTCAACCTTTCACTATAGTTAGTGAAAACAATGTCACCATCATAAACCAAAAGATAGATTTCTACAATTCTATCCAACATGAAGTAGAGTAGATGAAGTTGAGTATCAAACCTAATCAAACCAGCCCATTTGAGTTCAAACCAAACCTCAATGAGCTCACCAATGAGATCTTCCTTGCCTTGAAAAAATTTCCACTTGAGTTGTTCCATGTAGTCTTCTTCATCCAACCTTTTGCCATCTTAATCATGCATGAACACTCCACCACAATCATAGCATCCTTTGAGTTGATGAGGAGATTTAAGATCCATGCCTTGGATCTTCTCAAGTGTCACTCTTCCTTTGCCCTTTCCTCCACAAGGCTCTCTCTTAATGATCACACCACAAAAGTTAGCAATCTCCCTCTTGATAGTTGCATCATAAGAAATGGAAGAATCTCGAACATTAGAATTCATGAAAAGAACACATAGTACCTTTAACATAAGAGTGATTGAAGTACTTTTTCTTTTCAAACCTGGACTTCTAATCAATGATATAGGTAATGATAATGAACCCTCACTATCATTCACAAAGCATCATTCAAGGTACATCCTACTTTGAACACTTCACATTCATTTCTCTCTTTTGACTTGAGATCTTCCTCACCAAGTCTCATGATAGAACCTTTTGATTTACTTTCTTTATGAATACATGTGACACCACTTGTTGCGCAAATGACTTTCTTGGACTCATCACATAAAGATGCAAAAGAACCTTTTTCTTCAAACATGCTCAAAGCACCATATTTTTCCAAATGAGTAAATAAGTCATTAGCAACAACCATTTCCAAAGACAAGTTTTCATCACCTTTATTGATGAAGTTAGCTCTCTTCTTACATTTTTCATTTTTGCACTTGCCATGTAGTTCCATCATAGAGCCACCAAGACTTGAAAATATATGAGTAGAAGAGTTCAAACATGATACAAATTTAGCACCACATGACTCCATTTGACTAGTAGGTAGCACTAGTCCATCTTCAAGATCCAATGGATCCAAAACATTGATCATAGATTCACCAAATGTTGCCAAGTTAGCACAATAATAACTATCTCCAAGAAGCTCATTAGATCTCAGCCTAGATCTAGCATAAGGAAGCTCTTTAGACTTTGCATAAGATATGCCAATCTTATTGATGCTAGGAATTGACTTTTGAAAGTTGAGAGAACCACCAACATCCATTTCATTCCTCTTGTTAGACATAACAAATGCATCAAGATTGTAAAGTCTACCTTGTCTATTGCCCCTAGCAATCAAGACATCTCCCTTAGTAATGAAGCAAAAATCTCCAACAAACTTTGTCTTGTACCTGTTCTTTAACATTTGACCAACACTTAGCAAATTCCTTGAAAGTGAAAGAATGTAAAGAACACCGTCAAGCCTTGCATTCCTATTAGTAGCAAGACAAATAGGAATTGAGCCAATACCTTTAATCATACACTCACCACCATTTGGCATGTGAACCACTTTCTTGGCTCCAACATAAGAGATCAAAGAAGTAAAGAACTCCTTGTGACTAGTCATGTGTGAACTAGATCCACTATCTATCCACCATGAATCCTTGTCACTTCCACTTGACATTAGACTTGGAGAACACATCATGAGAGAATCACAAGAATCTAGATCCTCATTAGAAGTACAAAAGTTGTTTTGCTTGCTACCTTCGTTACTTTGCTTATTATGACATTCATTTGCAAAATGACCTTTTATCCCACAATAAACTTGAACTTTGACTTACCTTTCTTTATAAAAGAAGTAGAAGAGGAGGAGGAAGAGTGATCATCTTGATCCGAGTTACCAACTTTGGACCATTTCCCTTTGCCTTTACCCTTGCCTTTGACTTTGCCTTTTGTGAAGAAAGCCTCTTCACCTCCACCTTGCAAGGATGCACCATCAAGCTTTGCTTGCAACCTATGTTCTTCAGCCAATAAGATTTCCTGCAAGTCAACCACACTTGGCACGATTCTTTGAATGGCAAAACTTTGCACAAGGTTAGCATGTTCATCTAGCAAACCATTCAACATAACCTGGACTATTTCACCATCTTTTATGCTTTCATCAATGCATGCTAGATCATCACTTAAGGACTTAACTCTCAAGACAAATGCATGAGCGCTTTCTCCCTCTCTTTGTCTACTAGAAAATATTTTTCTCCTTAGGGTCAATACCCTAGATGTCGACTTTGATTCAAAGAGCTTCTTCAAGGCATTCCATGCCTCACTTGCACTTTGACTTTTACCAACTTCCTTGAGAAGTTCATTGGTAACATTCATTTTAATGATATGAAGAGACCTTTTAGCCTTCTTATCAAACCTTTGTTGCTCTTGAACTATGGGTGGTCTCTCTTCAATTCCTGCAACTATGTCCATGAGTTCATTTAGCTCAAACAAGGACTCCATCCTCACTTTCCAAGTAGAGTAGTTTGATGAACTCAACCTATCATCAGTTTCTAACATGATCCCACAATTTGAAGCCATGAATATAATGACTCCAACTTCTAGGATCTGTCCTAATGCACCTAGCACTCACTTTCCTCTCAAAAAATGATGGATAAGGAGATCTCAGAAGATCTAGGATCCTAAAACACTTCTATCTTGAACCTGGCTGGTTTCCAAGCATAGAAAGGAAGATCGAAACACATGAAACACTTTGCACACACTAAGAGTGGATTACAAACTCAAACCAACCTGAACACACTCTTGCTTAAGCTCTCAAACTTTTCAGCAAGTGACCAAATCAAGTTATGGTGTGAAGATTTACTTGCATTCTTAGAAAATACAAAAGACTAGGCTGCCAAGAATACCTGGAATTGAACAAACTTGATCAACATATGATCAACACAGATATTGATTCAGCCTATAAAACCACACGTAAACCACACTTCTAGAAGTTTATAAACTCTAGCAAGTGATAAGTACAAGCTTTAGAGATGAAAGAAGAGCACACTTAGCGATTCACAAGACTAGCTTCACTAGCTTGTCAAATCTTGGTGTTTAGATGTAGATCTAAGATCACTTCACATGAGAATATTCCTCAACCTATTAAGAACATGAAAACACATTTGCATAATGGTTAAAACCTTCCAACAAATGCTCCAATCAAATTACATAAGGAGAGTTACTTACATGCTCAACAAAGTACACCAAAATTTATGCAAAAGATTGTTGACAATCTGTTCACCCAAAAGGGGATCTTTCATCCAAGTGGGAGCTTTGCTCAGCCTTTTGGAGAAATACAAAATCACTCAAAGAGTATTTGTCATCCACTTAAGGAGAAGGTTCATCCACTTAAGGAGAGTGTTCATTAACAAAGGAGAGTGTTCATCCACAGGAGATTGTCAACAATACATTGAACAGAACATTGTTAGTATTGAATATGCACAAGCCTCACAATCAACAAATGATTAGGTGTTATGATCTGATTCAAAATAGCTTCTTCTCAGCCTCTAATCTTCAATATACTTGAAATATGCTTTTGATCCACAAGTTCAACTCAAAAAACAAAGGTTAGTAAGATTTGATCAACAGTGCAATGCATAATCATGCTAGAACTTGATCAAACATCCAAATATCACCATAAATGGAAACCTTACTAAAAATAACAGCCAACTAGCTCTGATACCATGTAAAAAAAGTGGATCTTGAATGGATCCAAACTCCCAATATACTTGGCTAAGATCTTTGCACAACAAGCTACAAAAGCTAAGATCTTCTTCGTCTAATTCGCCATGCAAGAAGGTTGTCTTCTCGTCCACAATGTGGATCCTGAGGTCATAAGCTGCTGCATATGCGAACAACAGTCGTAGGGACGAATGTTTGACAACAAGAGAGAAGGTTTTAGAATAGTTAATGTCGTATCTCTGAGAGAAACCCTTCGCTACCAGTCTTGCCTTGTACTTCGTCACACTCCCGTCTGGTCCATATTTGAGTTTGAAAACCCATTTGCATTTGACAGTCTTCCGCTTATGAGGTAATGGCTCCAACGTCCATACCTGGTTCTTCCTCATGGACTCCATCTCTTCGTTCATGGCTTGGATCCATTTGTCTTTTTCTGGACCTTCAATCGCCTCCTCGAATGTCTGTGGTTCGCCACTGAATCCGCAGAATTCTTCTGATGTGAAGGTTGAGCTGCCTGGCACAAATCTTGCTGGCGCTCTTTGTAGTCTTGTCAACCTTCTAGGAGATCCTCTCGGAACAGCTATGCCTTTGCCCTTGTCTACTCTGCTCAGTCCGGAACCATCTTGGTTTACGGGAACTGCGGCGGCAGGCTGCCTCTCGAATCTTTCTTCGTCTGATTCGTTGCTTAAATGGGAGGCGACTCAAAAATCTTTGTTTTTGTGTTTGTCCTCTGCTCCCTCTGACGATGGCGGTAGGTCATAGTACTATCTTTCCAGAACTTCATAGCTAACAGGGTCTTTGTTGGCCACTGTCCTGCTCTCATCGAATTTGACATCCCTCACTGTTTTCACAGTGTTCGTGTCTGGCATATAGATTCTGTAGTATGACAAATTATTGTCATAACCTACCAAAAACCCTTGCTCGGCTTTCTCATCAAGCTTCTTGCGAAGCTTATCAAGAATATGTGCATATGCTGCACAACCAAATATTCCGATGTGAGACGGGTTGGGCTTTCTACCCCCACCATAGCTCATGTTGTGTCGTGTGAGGAACACCATATTTACTTGTCCTGTTATGGATGTACGCGACTGTAGCTACTGCTTTAGCCCACAGTGCCCTTGGAGCCTTCGAATAGGCCATCATGCATCTGGCTGCTTCCATTAGGGTCCTGTTCTTTCGTTCAGCAACACCATTGTGCTGCGGTGTGTAGGCTGCAGTTCTTCTATGAAGGATGCCACGATCATTGCAGAAGTCAATGAAGCGGATATATAACTTACAAAGTTTTGTCAAACTTAAGTTTAAACCTTGTCTTCTAAGTTTTGAATTACATAATCTTAAGCTTTATAAACCTTGTAAGTTACATATCAAAGGCTACTTAAAACCGTAGCCTTGTTATTAAAAAAATTAGAGAGAGAGAATAATAGAAGGGAAGTACACAAGCTTGTACTTGCAAGTTGTACCTACTGCAAGTATAGACCTTTGTGGGTCTTCTTTTTCTCTCTTTCAATTTTCTTTTGGCCTTAATTCCTCCTTGTTGATGCTCCACCTACAAACACAAAAATTTGGCAATTTTTTTCCATCCCCATCACCTCTTGTGAGGAAAATTGAAAAATTTTCCACCACCTCCTTCTCTTAAACGTACAATTGTATTTGCACCTACTCCTAAGCCTAAGGACAAGCATTAGAGTAGTTCTAGGTGCTTCCTTGGGGCCATAAGGCCAAGTGGTTAAGGTGGTGACCCAAATGGTGGGTGGGGAAGTGAACCAAGTGACTCTTGGGTGAGGTGGCATAAGGAGGGTGGTGGCCATGTGTTTTGAGGGCAGGTGGCCCCCATAATGGGACTCCACTTGGTTTTAGGGCCCATGTGCTTGCTAGGTGGCGCCCATAAGGCTCGCCACCTAGCAAGGCTATTTTGGAAGGAAAAAGGTGTGAGATGGGAGTAAAGGTTCCATTTCCACCATTGAGGAGCTTATTGTGGCCTGGTCTTTCTGCCACATACACAATGAGTCTTGAGACTTGAGGCCCTATCCTTCTACAGTGTTAATGAGGATGGCTTGTCTCAAGCTCTCTAAGCCATTTTGTTGCGAAGCCTTGTCGTTTTTTCCTTGACTTTTTCCTTAGTGCGCCATGGATCCTACTTTGCCCTCGAGTGAAGGACTGTCTTCACCACCACCTCCTCCTGATGTAGATACCAATCAGCTTGTTCAAGCCTTGAACTTGCATCGAGATCAGTCCAGTCAAGATTCTGGGTCGAACTGGATCGTGAACGTCAAGAAAGGGTGTAATTATGACAAGAAGAATGCTACAGTGATTGAGAGGGATGGAAAGAGAGGAGTAGGGTGTTGTGGAAGTATGGAGTGATCGTGGAGATCAAATGCAGAAATGTTTGAAGGTTAGCAGATCCGTGAATGGTTTGAAAAGTTGCTGCATGGATCTAACTGTTTGTAATTTCAACATACTGGGAAGGTATTTTCAATGAGTATGTGTATGATGTCAAGTGGTAATGGCGCCAAATGTTCACAGATTCTGTATCTGAGAATATGTGAAATGTGTTTTATGCTTCTTCTTCTCTGGTTACAGATTGTTTTTGCCTGTTACCAAGCTCTTGGGCGTTCTGATGATTATCTACTTAGTTCATCGCCCAGGTTAGGCAGGATGGTCTGATGCACGTTGTAGTATATGTTTTAAATCCAGCCTATCAATGGATTCACAGATCTCGTTCACTCTTGAAAGCACTCACATTCATTGAAACATGCAAGTCATGATGTTCATCTAAAAAACAGCCTGCTTGGATGAACATCTCCAAGATCCTACTACTAAGATCTAAAATTTCATGTCAGGACATCTAGCCACATGCCACCAAAAAATCCATCAGTTCGACAAAGATCCTGAAGTGAAATATATAAATCAGATTGGATCTCAGTAAAGCATAACTGATTAACCTCTCCAATCCGACTCAAGGCATCGGCAACACAGTTTGATGTACCTTTATGATACCTAATGTTGAACAAAAACTCCTGAATGAGTTCTGACCATCTAGCCTTGTGGCCACGAAGGTCCTTGGCATTACAGATGTACTTAAGGGATTGGTGATCAGTCATCACCGTAAATTTAGCACCATAAAGATAATGCCTCCAAATTTTTAACGCGTGAATGACTGCAAAAAGCTAAACTTTATTACCAGAGTCCTTTAAATATTCAACAACTTCTAAAGCCGAAACCATATGATCAAAAGGCCTGATTACATTGCCTTTTAGTTCAACCAATGAGCCATTATGCAAAAAGGAAACATAATCCTTTCTTAAAGACTCATTTCTAGAGTAAAACCACACTTTTCCTAAGATTATGTCTACGCTATCCAAATTCATGATATGAAAATCTAGCGGCTCAACATAATCCTGAATCTTTAGCGGCAATTAAGGAACAAGCTGGTCCCAAGCTTGCGATCTTTTCCCGATGCCATTTTCACCACATACAAGTGATTACTTGGTGCAATAGCCGCCTTGAGCTTCTGCACCAGTTTAGCATTGTAAAGTTATGTGTGGAACCATCATAAAAGAGAACAGTCACAACTTGGTGTCCTACAATCCCATTTATACGAATGAGGTCGTGGGGACCAAAGATAGCGGTATTAAAGCAACAATTCTCACAACTAGTGTCATCCTTAAAGGACAAATCAACAAAAGAAATGGTAGAATTATCTTGTGTCATAAAAGATTTAGATTGTCAACCAGATTTCTTTTGTTTCTTCTTTGGGCAATCTTTAGAAAGATGCCCCTTCTCCATGCAAGAGAAGCACAAGCTGCTGGTTTTCGCCTTGTCATAATCCGCGTGATCCAACTTGACGTGCTTTTTTCCACCCTAGGAACTGGTGTCTGTCTTGTCTTTTCCCCGCTTCTTGAAAATTTTCGTTTCTTTTTGTTCTGCCTTGGGCAAACTCTGCTCCTTGCAGGAGGCAAAATGGGCATCATCGAAGATTTTCGCAAAGCAAACAACGTCTTCAATAGTCTGCGGTTGGTTACGCTGCACTTCTAGCTGGAATTCTTTTGGAAGCCCCAAAATGAAGTGTAGTTTTAATAGGATAGGATCGATTCACGAAGTGAATTGGGGAAAAATCTCCTGGAATTCTTGGATATAGGCATCTAACTGCCTACTATCCATTTGCACGGTGGCGAAATGTTGCCAACGCTCAAAATCATCCGATACCGAAAGAAAAGCCTGCCACCATGTAAACGCTTACCGCGTTAAAACATGAGAGCATAGGTGATTGTACTATTAGGCGCATCATGCATGGAAAAATGACTATTCCACCGATCGAGCCATGACAATATCACATCGGGGAGCCGGTCCTTCTTTTCGCTAGAAAAGAATTCCGGATTAAACATAGGATAAAAGAGAGTGATCGCGAGTGCATTGAAGAACGCCACTCTTGCTCGGTCGCCGCATGCTTAGCTTCACATGCTTAGCTTGTATGTCCAAGATTTCATTTGTACCTCAGCTGCTTACGAATTCTCCTTGATGTTTCTGGCTAATACTATTGGCAATTTTTGTGCATATAACCTGCTTTCTGGTGATTTTTAGTTCATTTCAACCGCTCTTGATCACTCATCAACATAGGTGAACACCATCTCTAGCCATCTATCATGGATTCAAAGCACCGTTATAAATCATTTTCACAAAAAACCTAATTTGCCAGAGTTTCATACACTCAAAAGATTATCAATCTTACTACGGCAAGACTACTGAGGGGTAGTGATATTGGAGCTTGCAATCACACTTGCTCCTAGTACGCCACTGACAAGAAACATCATCAACCTATCAAGGAAGCATTATTCTAGACTGTTCAAACCCTATTCTACCACATAAACCAGTGACTCTGGATCAATCAATACCTATACACCAGTCATGTTTACCTTTCGACCAAACATACACATTCATAGTTTTTCAAACCTTGTTTGCAATCAATCTAGATCGAACAAAGCTTCAGTGCATTAATCAGTTTCGACAAAATCAACCTCCGTTTGTTGCATTCAGTCTCGATCGAACCAAACTCAATCATCTGATATTATAGCAGATACAAACAGTGTCTACCCATTTCTCTCCCAGTTTTGAAGATCCAATATCTGAAAAACTTGACATCAATATGGGCACCCTAATTGGTACCAAGAGGCACACCAGTTCCTCACCAAGATAGAATTCCAATTGCCTCCTTTCGCTGGTTATCAAAGTTCGTTCGTGTTGCATTTTGCTTACGTCTTGTATAACCAAACTGATAGAAGTTTCAGCTTTATACTACTTCCTACCAGAAACTTTGTGTACGTAGTAGTACAAATCTATGGAGCTGACCTTAATACACTTGGCTTCCCTCGGGGGTGAAACACAGTCAACAGAACTCTTAAGAAGATCGAATCCATTGTGTATTTCAAGTACATCGATCCATCAGTGGCCAGATGAAAGAACAAAGATGGCTATCTTATTGATGCCATAAACAATAAACCATTGGCTACTGCATGTGCATATCTCACCAAGTATACACAATGCCACAGATCCCTGATCACACATTGTTCCACATGATGGCTAATTCCAGATTGCATGGTCAAAATCTTTACGATTGGGCACAATTCGCTTCCAACTACCTTCATGACTGCATCTGAACCAATCAAGCCACCACAAACTTGGGTTACCTTCTAACGGACATCACATTGTAGTAGTTCAATCATTATCCAAATGTGCGAGACCAGTTGCTACTAGCTGACAAAGCATGGGAGATACTTGCAGATCAAACAACCAAGTCTCAAACCAAGCAAGCAAAACAAGACACTACACAAGTAGCGTCTCATAAGAGGAAAGCCTCATCCTCTCATACAGGGCTAGCCACAAAACATGTTAAGACAAGCCAAGTAACGCTTCACACGAGAAAGGCACCAACCTTGTCGACATCACAAACAAAGGGCCTTTCTGTAGACGAGTCTTCGGCTCAACAGCGAGATGCCACCGCACAAGTCCAAGCCCCACCAACACATCCACTACAAGCAAGGCCAGAGATGCACATGACACGCCATGCTTCCCCATTTGCAATCTGGCATCATTTTTTGTGCATCTTGAAACAGAGTCCGATGGTACGGAGTCTAACGAAGATTCACAAGATGAAAGCTCCACGTCAGATACAGCTTCCCAACAACACTCGTCACCACATCATGCAATAGATGGTGCTGCCACATCTATAGCTACTGACGCAGCCATGGATTCACAAGCCAATCCAACACAATCAGTTACAACTCCATTGGTACTGAATAACACACCAACGTTGTCACAATCACCAACAACACAAGCAATCTAGGTCGCACCATTGGCGAACACTGTAGACCAAGCAGACATCACAACAAAACCCACAGCTGTAGACCAGACAAAACCCTCATCTCCACAGGCAATAATTTTTGGAGGAGAGGAAGATGGGAATGCCATTCCCAAAGAGACAACAACAACTGTGAAAGATCAAGAGCAATCCATGTCATTATGGACGATTTAGCTGATTTGATTGTAAATTTTTTCAATATAGAAGATGACATCGACAAAGGAAAAGCAGAACAGCTTGGGAAAAACTAGATGTCAACAGATACCATCGCCACCTCCACCCAACCTGCCGATCCATCCATTACTCTCACACCCACTACCACCACTCTCGTTCCTCCTTTTTTGCCATTATCACTCCCATGTCCCTCTCAAACCCTATTCTTTGGACTAACGCCACCTCACCACACTACTGGCAGATACCCCATTCTTTCCAATCCTGAAGAGCTCTCAGAGGTAGCCAGACATTCCATTCTAAGCCTATCCGAGACCAGCTACCATGTACACTGGTTGGTGAGCCAACATAAAGAATTGGATAGCAAAGTCAAGCAGCAAGAACAAATCATAGCACGGCAACATAAACAGATCAAGAAGAAAGAAGACGAGATTGCGGAGCGGAAAATATCAGTTATAGAGCTACAAGCCACCATGGCCAAGCAAGCCAAAGAGCTGAATGAGATTCAATATCAACTTAAGCAACATATGAGCCATATCCGACCAAGCTCGAGACGGATCGTCTGGTGCGATGATGGTTGATACCCCTCCTGTGAAGCCTAAAGATATCCAGGTTTAGGCCCCTCAAGCCCCGGCGATAAAAATGAAAAAGTATGTCAGGCTGATTCAAGAGAGAGAGGCCGACAAGATGAACTTTGAACGAGCTACTGCCAAACAAGAAAAAGTCATTCAAGAGTCCCAAAAGCAGTTGGAAGAAGTGACGAAGGCCCTGCAACAAGTTTTGGACAAAGTAAACCAGCTCTGGAACACAGCATGCAAGGCCCAAGCAGGAATTTTCGACCAAAAGCCAAGGGACGATGACAGAGCTGACGATGCTGCTAGACACAACGATGGGTCAACCTATTAGTTAGATGGTAGCTCGGGATCAGATGGAAAAAAGACTAAAGTTGTCTCTGGGAGTTTCTCAGCCCCCCCACTTAACTATAAGACTATTCACTATTCTTTATTTTATTTTTCCCAAACCCATGTACCCACATACCTCAATCCCCAGCCACCACTTCCCCATCTGAGTCGACTTTTAAGACCCCATCAAGGACCTTCCGAGATGTACAAAGCCCGACGAGACGAATTCATAAAACAACTTAGTTCTCTCAACGTTGCGTACAACCTTGTTGAGAATCCTATCCCTGGTCACCAAGCTCATGCCAACCTCACCTGATCATAGCCTACCCGACATGGCCGAAACCCAAGTTGAAGCCAAAGAGATTGGTGACCCCCAAGATGTGCTGCCAACCACTCGAAGTTTTTTGCCGCCGCCAACAAGTTTTGACACTGGTGAAGTAGGACCCTCATTTAGTGAGAGGGCCAGGAAAGAAGACAAGGGCACCAAGGCATTGGATGAGTACCTAGTTGGACCTTCACAAAAGTTAAAGGCCACACAGCCAATCGAGCCAAGACCCAAGATGGCTGATACTAAAGAGTTCAAGAGGTTTCAAAGAAAATACCCTCGATCCACGAGGGGTGGAAACGAGGACCTGGACCACAGCCGATATCCTACCAAGGCAGACATCATTGCAGCCGGAGCTCCAGCCACAACCAGAATGGAGGAATAAAATCCTGAAGGACAATAGGAGGCTACAAGAGTATTTGAGGGCGCCCTCTTGGAAAAGGCTTGATCCCTTTTATATGTCTATAAAAAAAAAAAATCCATGGCCCACGAAATGACCAAGGAACGAAGATATCAATTGGCCAGTAATTCCAGGAATTATTGAAAGCTCATCATATGATGAGATTAGGCTACAGCTGCTATTTTGGCCACAAGCACAAGTCTACTGCTGACATATGCGTACGAGAAGCTGCGAATTATTGCCGATCCTTAGCTTTCCTCATGAATCAAGATTGTTTCTGGGATCGAGGCTTAAATCCCATCAGGATCAATCCCAATGTGGGTTTGAGTTCATAAGACGAGCACCACATGATGGTGCGACTCTACTATTAAGCGGCCTTCCTGTCCTCACGGTATGTCTTAATGATTGAAGAATGGCAGCAATTCAAATTCGTACAAGAGATGTGGGAATATCTGGGGCCACTCCAACTTTGCAATAGATTACGGCTCCAAATATTTGAAGCCTTCGGAAGAGAAATGAACGTGAGAAAAATGACAATGAAGCGCCAAGGCGAGTAGGATACGCAAGAGGTTCTCAAGCGTGCCAGAATGTAAGAGGCCATTGAGTGATCTCAATTTTGTGAAACCGCTTTTGCGGCGAATAAGCACTTGGTTTTACGCAAGCGCATGTGAATCTACACTTTTCCAAGTATCAGACAAATAGCCAAAGCAGGAGCGAAAGTGACGTCATTCGATATGTGTTGTAGTGGGTCCTGCAATAGATTAGGGGAGGAGGATGTTGGCTGATTCTGAGGAATCTCCAAGGTGCTGGGCTAAAGTTATTCCAAGAGCACCTCTCACCTTAGACCGAGGAGGCCTCTGAGAGAAGAAGGGATGGATGAAGAATGAGAGCCGAGAAATACTAGCTAGGACAATAGTTAGAAATTATGTGAGCCTCATGGTGAATCCCAAGTGACAAAATGCCCACGTAGGAACTAGTACTTCTAGGCATTTGTAATAAATGTTGTAGACCCCTCTTGAATAAAGTAGAGTGAGCCACCTTTTGATGGTGACCTCTAGTGGAGGAACTAATTCCACTTGTAATTTGTGAAAATGTGGAATTGCCACTTAGGCTCCACCTAGGCAACTCATTTGCTTATTTAAGAGCCCCCCTCTCTTGTGAGGGAGCTTTATTTGTATTGTCATTCTCTTGTATTGAATAAAGAAGATCTTCCATGAGTTTTGACATTCTTGGAGCTCCTTGATCATGATGGCTTTCTTGAGTGATTCCCTTATGATCATGCCCTTCCACTCTCTTATGTGTGGATGTGGATTAGTTAGTTTTCTTGCTTTCTTTTATTCATGCATTGTGGATTAGATTTCTTGTTCTTGTTCTAGAGTAGAATCAAGCTTTCAAGTAAACTAAATAGGCTGAAGTTGTGGTTTAGATCCTGCATATTCCCTTACATTTCAATTCTTGGTATTCTTGGGATGTCCAAGAATCAAGAGATGAGTGTTTCTTGATCCTTGCACTTGTAGAGCTTGTTGGTTAGCTTCTTGTTTTCCTTGTTCTTGATTCTATTATTGCATGTGGATTAATTGTAGGTTGCTAGGAACTGTTTCTTTGATTTATGCAATATTTAGTAGTAGGATCTTGGAGATGTTCATCTAACAAGCAGAATGATTTTTAGATGAACATCATGACTTGCTTGTTTCTATGAATGTGAGTGCTTTTAAGAGTGAACGAGACCTGTGAATCCATTGACAGACTGGATTTAAAACATATACTACAATGTGCATCAGACCATCTTGCCTGACCTGGGCGATAAAACACGTTTCACAGATTCTCAGATACAGAATTTGTGAACAAGGCTCCAACCAAGGACATTGAGATATACTATCACTTTGTTCAAGAAAAAATCCTTGATGGAGCCACCGATCTTATTTTCTATAAATCTAAAGATCAAGTGACAGTTGTATTTATTCAATCATTGGGTAGATACAAATTTAAAAAAATTTGCACTCTATTAGAAACTAGAAAAGTGCAATTTTGATTGAGAGAGAGTATTAAAACTCAATACTAGACTCCACTCTTCATTCGTATGTTGTACTCTTCCGATTACTAGTTGTTATTGGCTATAGGCTAGGCTCTTAGTCAGATCCTCTCTCTCTCTCTCTCTCTCTCTCTCTCTCTCTCTCTCTCTCTCTCTCTCTCTCTCTCTCTCTCTCTCTCTCTCTCTCTCTCTCTCTCTCTCTCTCTCTCTCTCATGGATGTTAATGCTCAGCCTCAAATCCATTTAATAATGAGCATCCTGAAAGCTGTATATACTTATGCCAGAAAACCAAAAAAAGATGACTCAAACTTTTATACCAAAAAACTCAACTCGTATTTTTCAGAATTTTTCGATACCGTATCAACTCAAAAAATCCGTAATTTTTTTATATCCAAAATCAAAATTTTTCGATAGAGGATTGACTTAGAAAATCCATAATTTTTCGAGTCATAGTAATTATTCGAGTCATTGTATAGTTTCTTGGGTCGGTGTATATTTTCCAAGTCTTTGTATATCTTTCAATACAATGTAGATTTTGACACTGTCAGTTAGAAATTCGATCCATGACAACCATGCTTTCTCAACACTTTTAGAAGTCTTAAGGAGAAGACTGCAACCGGCTCAGTCATCGAAGACTCTGATGCTGTTATGACTCTATTATCGAGTCTACTTGAAGCCTATGAAAATTGGGTCATGGCAATTTCGACCCAAGAGCATCTCACTCTATCAAGAGTAATGAGTAATTTTGATGCTTCTACAAGAGGAGATCAAAAGAACTGCATCCTCCTCAGGCTCAAGATTGGATCCTCAAGATTTGTATTCAATCAGAAGTTCCGACCCAAGAGATCTACACAGTCAGCTTATTCTGACAAGAAGAACAACAATTCTTGACAAATCCCAAAAAATTCTAGCTTTCGGGAGAAGAAGTGGCTATCTTTACAAACTCAGCCACTGCTATTCTTCTAATAGTCAAGGTCTTCACACATCCACTTCTGAATCAACTGATATGCTTTGGCATTTCAGATTAGGCCATCTCAATCTCAATAGTCTTCATCAAATGTCAAATCAGAATCTAGTACAATATCTGCCTTCCATTAGCAAATCAAATTCTCCATGTGAAAGTTGTATTATCAACAAGCATGCTAGAAGTCCATTTATTTTTTATACAGTTCATACTTCTAGAGATTTGCTCGATCTTGTACACAGTGACATTTCCGACCCAATGCAGACTTCTTCCATAGGTGGAGCTCTCTATTTTCTGACATTTATTGATGACTTTTCTCGAAGAACTGCCATTTATTTTTTGAAGAACAAATCCGAGGCATTCAAGCTCTTCAAACGGTTCAAAGCATCTATAGAAAATTAGACCCAGAGAAGGATCAAAGCACTACGCACTGATGGAGGGGGATAATTCATCTCCACCAAATTCAAGGAGTTCTGCAAGGCCAGTGGAATACATGAACAATACATAATGAGCTACTCACCTCAATTCAATGTTGTAGCTGAATGAAAGAATCAGACATTTATCGAAAGTGCCAAGAGCATGCTGACCCTTGCCTCTCTTCCAAAGAAATTTTTGGCAAAAGTTGTTACTACAGGTTCTGAAGTTGATTACAGGTCTGAGAAGCTTGCTGCACTTTACTTTTATGTATTTGATCAAATCTATGTGGCCATTGTGGAGTTGATTGAAATGCATCCATTTGGTCCAATCACATTCAGAGGTGTAGATCACAAGGCCAATCACTTTAAGAGGTGCATTACATGTGGACCAATCATGTTTAGAGGTGCACATCATGAGGCCCAATCAAATTGTGAGGTGGAAATCATGAAGTCCAATCATGATGAGAGGTGTAAATCTAGGGGTCCAATCATGATGTAGAAAAGCAATCAATGGGGTCCAATCATTCTAGAGCATTTCCTCATGCTAGTACTATATGGAAGAGCTCTCTCATTGTACATACGGTTTTTTGAGACTTAATCAAAATTTTGGAGTGTTTCTCTTCTATTCTCTCTCTACTCGAGAGCTAGCCTCTCTTTCTCTCTGTACCCGAGAGCAAGGGCTCTCTCTCACTCTTTCTGTGCGTTTGAGACTTGATTTTTTCCATGGTGTGTTTGGTTTGAGTGAGAAAGTGTGGATAATCATTAATAAATGCTTGTGTGCTCGTCTTGAAAATTGTCTAAGAAGACTGCTTGTACAATCAAGTGATAGTTTCATGTACAATCACACCTACCTTAGAAGATCAAACACATTGATTTGTGAGTCCTCACACATGTGAAAAAATACACAAGCTTTCCAGTGTTCTAGTTTGTATTCAATCGTATATTTATATTGTGTGATGGATGTTTGATGATGGATCATGAATAAATCATAAATTACAATTCTAAGTGGAGGTTGGAGCATGCAATCTAGTTTGTGATGTCTGAAGTGTGTCCATTCAATATTGTCATGTGCACTTGTGATTTTGTGAATGGTGAATTGTAATTTGGTTTCAAGCTTCAGCTTTCTACAATCAACAGTGAACTTTGAAATGTATGTTTTTATAGCAATATTAGTCTATAAGATTTTAGACATGTTGTAAACATATACATATCACATTAGATATTTTTTAGCATTCTATCTAAAACATGCAAAAAAAAAAAAATTGTCGATTCCTTTTTATTCTTTTGGAAGGGACCCAATTTAGAGCCATAATTCATGCCAATTCATTTGATTCTGAAAAGGTCGATTCCGAACCAGGTGAAAACACTAAACCCAGCATTAAGCACATTCCTTAGTTTTAAGCATCATCTGTAACTAATACTAACGCCCCAATCCGGCAGCCAATTGGGCCTGCTCTAAGGAAATGAGAGGGAGGTGGACAGCTATGGGATGTAATTGTCCTCCTTGGAGACTAACACAGTTGCATTTTGTAGTTGTCCTTCATACTGTATGCTTATTTGATAAGTGGGTCTTTTTCTTCTCCCATAGTGTCTGTGTATGTTGTCCTCTTATGGGATCAAATCTCAAGACCAAAAGAGCATTTAATGCATGTGAAAGATCAATGAATGCATGTCAATCACCATAGCTTGAAATAGTGGTGATCATGTGTCCCCGTAGGAGTGGTGAATAACATAATTTGGGACCCCTTAGCAACTACATAATCATGTTAAGTATCCAACCAGCAAAATATACTGTCCATGTTCTCTGAATTTAGAATGCTCCTGCACAAGAACTGTTAAATCACAATCAAGATCTAGAAAATTGATCAAACCATAGTTTATAGCAGAAGATCTGTGCTACTTAATGCTCTTACCTCATCGACGTGACTATTGTGATCCTGATCGCTATACCAAGGAAAGATGTCTTATAATATGTTTTGCAATCAAGTAGGCAAACATGAAGCAACAAACAGCGGCGGCATATGTTTCCTAAAGAAATGTGCCTGTTTCTTCAGGAAGTGTGCTTTTTAGTGCATTTTACCACTGCGTTTTTCCATCTAATTGGTTTATCTATCAGTGTTTTACCTTATAAGTTTCCTGGGACATTGCACTCACATTTGTCATAAAGCACATGGGCTTTACATGTCTAATGCCCTGGAGTCATTGAACAGGATTTGTGCTTTATTATTAAGTCCTGATAAAACACAACGAGATAGAGGGCCAAGGCTCAGGACAAGTTATAGCCAGATTGTTACTAAAAAAAACAAAGGACCATTCAAAACTAAGTACAAGAAATTGTTCACAAAAGAACAATACAAAAGCATCATAAGAGATTCAAAGTCAAAGTCCTTGCTATTGACTTTTTCCTAGTCAACACAGTTTGATCTGCTATTACTTTTTTCCTTCTCTTGCAATTCCTCATCTGTGAGATTGATAACTCCTAACTTCAAATGAAGGGAAGGAATTCTTCATCAAAATGCCACTTAATGGAGGACATAGTCCAGTGCTAGTGTCATTTGGTTTTATCTTAGATGTCCCTTTATGAGACTTGATTAGAGTTGAACCCTTGACCTCAAGCATAAGAAAAGAGGCCTTCACCATCATTGATGCTACATCACCATACCACACGAGGGCCGATTGTCAGCTAATAGTTGAATTATCTGCAATTAGACTTATTTTCCAAGCTAAACATCTGACAGGCTCAGGTTTACATAACAGCCTCTGAGAATAGGTTAACAAGTAATACAATGCCCATAGCTATGAGAACTCAAGAATAGCTTAGCACTTATTTGAGATATTACTTGATAAGTAGCAAGTATGTGTGAAGCCCACCGTTGTTGGAGAATGTGACCAGAAAGCTCAAGCTTCAGACTAGAATGGAGTTTTGTGTCAATCATACATCATTTCTGTAGTTGAATGGGCAAAGATGTGCCAGTTCAGGTTATTAGATGGGTGATAGAAGGTTCCCATTCATTCTTGAACATGTGTAAGCCGACTTTTGACAGATTTATTCTGGCTTTTACATGCATTTCCTTTTCTCAAATATGCTGCTAGATTACCCTTTATTAGTTTTGTGGTGAATACTCCTGAGACTTTTCACTTTTGATATTTGCAAAGCTGATCTTTATTTTCTATTGTAATCTTAGGAGATGCAGTTATGTATGTTCAATATAGCAACAATTTGGCAACTAGTGCTACATGGCTGTACTACCTAAACTCACATAGTGTCGTCCGGAGTTTAGAACTTAGGGAGTTTGTAAGTACTGCTGATTGGCTGCTGCTATGAATTTTGAAATGTTCCACTCAGATCTGATCAATTCGATTTGTTGGTGGCTCAGACACTTCAGAATTCAGTGAACTGGTTAAGGAGCTGATACATTATTGACATACAAATTACCAGAATTGAAGTCTCTCCTTTAAAATGCAATAAAACTTTTGCTAACCAGAAGAAAGTGTAGAATGAATTTGAATTTTGTTACAACAGCCTGCATAGCATGCTTTGTTTGATCTGGCATATGGCAAAGTACAGGTGTGGCTAATTAGTAATGTTTTTCAAAAGCTAAGCTCATAGTCAAAAAGCAATTTAAACACGGAATGAACCGGTTTCACTTTTCAGGAAAAACTCTTTTTGATCATTTAATCAATTATCAATTAAACATTGCCAAAATCATCGCAATTTGGCATTCCAAATATTCAAAAACAAAGTTCAAACTCTTCAATCACAAAAACTCCTTAATATTCACTTTTGTCACATGCCACTTAATTCAACAGAGATGACAATATTGCAATCTCATTTGAAATCGATTCTTAGTTAAACAGTCCACAAGATGTGGCACCTTCTCCCAGGCAAAATAAATTGTGAATTCTATTCCCAAGCTCAGGTCTAGGCAGTCAATTGTACATGTGGTCAAGCCACCCTTGAGCCATACGAAATGCAAACTTTATATGGGTAATAAATACAGTACACTCTTCACCCAAAACCAGCTAGTTAAATAATGTGACATTGTTAAAAGGTCTACCCAAAAGAAAATTTCAAATCAGGTACTCTGTGCAACATGAATTTGCTGACGCACTTCGATTTTGGGAGACTCTAATCCATATGCAGAATTGTTTGTGGATCGTGACGGCCATGCAATCTTTTCACTCAAATAAAGTATATCACGTTGGGGCACTGCAGTGAGAGTTGTGCCTATGCTGGAAAAGTAACCAGAAAACCTTGCTTGAGGGTTGGTTTCAACAAGTGCTTGTTCAAGAGATCTGTGCTTACCAGCATAATCCATTATATCAGCATCTGGAGAACCCCTCTCTCGGGTTGAGCTCTGACGTTTAAGCGAAGCAAGAATTTCAACGACTTCCTTCATGCTTGGCCGCAGGTCCGGTTCTTCATGCAAGCATGTTAAGGCCAGATCAGCCAATAACTTCACATGTGGTGCAGGATAGCACCCTTTCAGCTCTGGATCCATTCCAAGAAATAGCCGGCTGTCGTCAACTGCAAACCTTTTTGACCACTGTACAAGGTCTTGCTCCTCTTCTGGGAAGACTGCATCCAGGTTTTGCCGGCCAGTTAAAAGCTCCAACAAGACTACTCCAAAGCTCCACACATTGCTCTTACAAGTAACAACTCCATTTGCAGCTGTCTCTGGAGCAGTATATGCTGTTATCTGCACAGGTTTGGATTGCAGGGGTTGTCACATGGAAACTGTTGAGTTTACATATTTGACAATACAGCTAGCTTTTTGCTGGCACTAACATCAAGCCAACACATCGAAATCAAAATTTCATTCCAGCTTGAGCAATCAATTTAAATCCAAGGCTGAATGCACAACCTGAAAACTGGGCAATGTTTAGGCATCCTACTTCGCTGGTACAAATTTTATCAGCCTTCTAGATTGAAACCCTTTAAAAGAATGAAAAGTTGCATATTGGCCATGTAAGCATCTACTCACCGGAAACAATTCACTTGGGCAGCTTTTGAAAAACCCATAACCTGTGAGCTTGGCGTTATAATCCAGGTCAATCTGAATATTGAATGTACTAAATTCTCTGTAGGAGATCTGTGAACAAATCATGAGAAGAATGAATTATGACAGGAAAAGTTGAATGCTTGTCAATATTTTAGGATTCCACAAGCAGTCAATTTGCAAACCATCCATCCCGTAGGATAAGCATCAAATGCAGAGTACTATTGTGCTAAGAAACAACTTGTAAGCTATTAAGTTCTACAAATCACTCAAACCTGTCTGGAAGAATATTTGTGCAAATATGCCAATCCCTTGGCAGCACCTAGTGCAATTTTCACTCTGGTAGACCAATCCAAGGGTGCTCCTGCTTCCCTCCCATACAAGAGTTTGTCAGCAGTTCCATTAGGCAGATACTCATACACTAAAAAGCATGCTTTGCTCTTACTAAGATCTGCCTTCAGTTGTGAGGTATCCTCTATACAAAACCCTATGAGCTTGCATAGATGTGGATGCCGCACAGAAGACAGCTTGGTAGCTTCCATTGTAAAGTCCCTTGAATCTGAATCCTGTCACGCAACACAACTCTCTATATTGACAAGGAGGCAGGCATGAATTTGGAACTTAAAAGCTGGTTATCAGCCTGAGATAAGCCACAATGAAGTTTCTAACAATATTCAAAAAGAATGCTTCAATGAGAAATTACTGGATCCACGGTATCAGCGAACATTCAGCAGTGTTTCATAAGGAAATTGTACAAGCCGAAGCAGCATAAAGTGTAAATGGTAAGTCAGAAACTCGACTTTGCTCTTAACAGTATGTGGCAGGGAGAAAATAGCAGAAAACAGAAATCTTATATACAAAATTTTCCAGATCAGTAAGAAAAAGAATCCCAGAAAATACAAAAGGTGGACGAAAAAGATGAGCTAAAAGCGTGCATGTCTTGCTTCGAAAACGGTATTGTTGTTACCTGGAGCATTGATGTCGAGTTTATCTGCATTACAGAGACTTCGGTCTTATTTTTTGAATTGCCCTCGCTGAAGATCCAACTCCTGTAAACTAGAGCAACCCCTATGTCACCGATACAGCATTCCGAAGAGAAATTCTGACAAGCTGCTGCAAGTTCGTTACGACTAAACACGCGAGGAGAGGAGGCTAAACTGTTTGTTTCACCAGGAGGTTGTGGCAAAGGCTTTGGTCGCAAAGAAGATGAAGCTCTTGGGCTTTCAACAAGCTTTCCATTGCCTTCTCTTGAGGGCGTTGAGCACTTAAAGGAAGGCAATGCTGAAAAACCAGAAGTCAGATTGTAGGACGTCGTCTCACATACAGAAGAGGACGGATCGTTAGCCTCAGGTATGGGAAGTGGATGCCCAGTTGCTGGCAGAGGAATGGGAAGCGGAAGAGGACACCCACCAAAAGCTTTCTTGTCAATATTCTGACACACAGCTGGATCAGACAAAGGCAGGATTCTGTTGCTCAAAGGTGAGGATGGAGGCCGCATATTAGCCATCGGTGATCCAGAATGTGCATAAGAATCAAGCATCCTCACTCTGCTAGGTGCAGATAGAGCACGATATTCTTTGTAGTTGCTAGTTGATATGGAGGACTGTGATCTTCCTCTGTCAGTGAACTTGGGAGGTGCAGAGAGGGTGCGAGTGTATGTGCCTTGCTCTACCTCATAAGGATGAGGCAGCAGGGTTGGCTTATTGTCATAGAAGCTGGCGGGTCTGGGCTCTGGAACATGGCACTGATCCATCATCTTTTTTCTTGCTTTCTGGCCAGTGATGGAGAAGCACCCCATTATTCTCACTGTCTGTGATTGTCAAGCCCCACCTGATCTTGTGCTTCTCCACGCATGTCCTCCAAACTAGCATACTTCACCGTTTGAATGACGCATGCCAAGCCCAAAAATCTTGGATCGAAATCTACACAAAAGTAGGCAATCCACTCACAATCTAGCTACCCAGCTATTCGGTAACCCAAATCTTGGATTAAAAACTTATAAAAAAACAAGTCGATTCACTCACATTCCAGCTACGCAGCTATTTCGTCACTAAAATCCTGGATCAAAATATACACAAAAGCAGGCGATCCACTCACAATCCAGCTACGCAGCCATTTTGTCTCTGAAATCTTGGATAAAAAATCTTCAAAGTAAGCTTCTATAGATACAAAGCTACTTTCTCACTGAGATCTTTAATCAAAATCTACACAGAAGCAGCCGATGCACTCACAATCCAGCTGCCCAGCTATTTTGCCACTGAAATCTCGGATCAAATATACACAAAAGTAGCTACCAGCTACACCGCTATTTTGATACTGAAATCTCGGATCAAAATCTACACGAAAGCAACCGATGCACTCACAATCCAGCAGCTACCACCCAGCCATTTTTTCACTGAAATCTTGGATCAAAATCTACACAAAAGCAGCCGCAGCAACCCAGCTGGTTTGTCACTGAAATCTTGTTAAAAAATCCACACAAAAGCAGGCTATTCACTCAAAATCCAGCTACCCACCTAATGTTTCACTGCCCAGATTCAAAACAAGCCCAAAAACTTGAATCTGGACTGATTCTGAGGCTGAAAACAGGCAGAAATCTTTTCCAGACTCCTTCACATCCACTCTGAGGTCGTCCGATCTGCATTTGCTGCAGCCATTGTCAAAGGCTGAGGCAGGAATGAGCATACAATTGAGCAAATGCTAAAAGAAAAAGAAAAAAGTACAGAAAAATTAAAGCGAAAGCGAGCGATTGTGTGTGCTGCACTGAGGAGAATAGAGTAGCAGAAGTATATAGTGCGGCAGGGTAATGGCACAACCTGGATCAAACCTCTCCACCGTTGGATCGGGTCAGAAGCTCTCAGATCCTGCCACGTTTCCAGGAGATAAACCATTGAACCAGGCCCCAGTGGCGAGCTTCACACGTGTCCGAAATCCAGCCGATGTGACATGAATGGTTCCGCGTCTCTAAGCCCGCCATTGCACTCTTCTTTGCAGCAACGACTGAAGACTTTCATTGTCTCGTTCCGTGAACCAGTTTTGCCTCCAATGGGCTTAATGACACGGCCCATTCCACACGCAATCGCTTAGATTTCTGCCACGTGTCATGAAGGCATTTCAAACGGTAGATCATAGACACTTGGCAAAATCTAAACGATCATGGTAAGATCCAACGGTGATGAACTGTGCCGTTGAGATATGAGGGGGGTATTGGAAGTCAGCAGCCAGGTGTCGGGAGCGGACAAAGGAGTACTGGCCCAGACACAGGACAAAAGTCAGAAAAACAAAATTAAAATTAAAAATCAGCTAAAAATTTTAAAAATAATTAAAAAAATAAAAAAGATAAAAGAGAAACTAGTATTTGCTAATTAGAATAGTTTATAAGAAAAATTAATGTTGGCCCAAAATTGGGACATCCCCTTAATCTAAGGACCTCTTCACATGTAAACCCCTTGCCCATCCTTGATCACACCACAAGTTCTCACAAATCCTCTTCCCAATCTCAATGCATTTTTCACCCATTCTTACCTATTGAACGAGTCTAGCAACGACCATGAACTTGCTGTAACATCAAAGATTTGCTCCATAAACATTGTATTACCTGCTCAGCAAGTGAGGACGGGTTGGAGGCTGAGCAAGTGAGGACGGACCCGGTCTTTCCCAGGTCAAGAGAGCAGTCTCGTGGTTGAATAGGCTGACTCGTGCAAGGGCTGACCCGTTGCACAAGTCAATGCAAAGATTAGATATTACAACCCGGCCCATTCTTGACGTTAAGAATAGGCTAGGTTATGCTTCATGCAAGAGGCCCTAAGTGGCAATGGGACACTAGCATTTTAAGCTCCCCACCGTTAGATATTTTTAATATAGCTCAAACTTTGCCACGTGTAATTAATCAATCATTCACAAATTTCCTATTGACAATTTTAATTTGTGGGTAACATCTAGAAAGCTATGGTGCCACTAAGCATCATCACTCACTGCTCAACTTTGGAGTCACTCCCAACTCACCCTCACATTGGCTTACTTTGTTGAGAAGTACTCTAGAGTAAGAATAAGGTGATCTATAAAATATCCGGAGCACTTTTGCATGCAAATTGAAAAATGAAAAAAGAAGAGTATTACAACCTAAAAGAATTAGAAATTTTTTTATTTTTTTGATGATATTCATCCAAAAAAGGATGTTAGTTTAAAGACAATCGTCGATCATACCAATAGCTTACCCTAGCCTATCGTGGGGAACCTCAAAAGGTCTTTCAAGTTAGCCAATAAAGTAAGTTGAAAATTTTGGGCTTTATATTAGAAAATGATTTTTAAGACAAAAGCATTTATGTCTTTGTTTTTATGAAAATAACAATATGCATCTCCCTCCTACATCTTACCAATGGCAAGGACAAGTAGGAAGGGCGTTTGGCATTTGAACTCGGCATGCATGCCCTATTTTCCCTACTTTAAAAAGGCAGAAAGGCCAAAGCATAAATAGATTGTGACGTGATAGGCAACTCTCTAAGTCACCCACTGTTTACAAGGTGAATTCTAAATGTCAAATTTTTTATTGAGATCAATATTTTAGATATATATTTGTAGATAGCAATTAATTTATGTGTATAGGGGTGTGGGGTTGCAAACTTTCAAATAGTTTTCCTTTAGTAGCGTCTTATGAAAATGACAACTAGTTTTACTATATCTTAGCTAAGTTGGACTTGACTAATCTATGCAATATTGAAAATCAAAGCTTAAATCTTGGCCAAAGACCTCTGCAATAATGAAACCAAGGCTCAAATCCCAAATGGCAGTGGAGAAGAGACATATCAAGATTCAAGGCACGTGCTTGGAACGGAAGGCAAGGCCATATTGTAATTAACAACTCCAAGAGTTGATCAAATTTCATTGCACAAAAAAAAAATTGAAAGATGTAATCATATGGGACTATCTCTCTATTAAAAGTGGGCATGTCCTTCAAATGAGAGAGAGAGAGAGAGAGAGAGAGAGAGAGAGAGAGAGAGAGAGAGAGAGAGAGAGAGAGAGAGAGAGAGAGAGAGAGAGAGAGAGAGAGAGAGTGAGTGAGAGAGTCAACATAATGAGGAACAAGAACTCTACCAATGGCATGTATTGGTAATTCCGCCAACAATTAAGGTGGATAATCTGGTTGAATTAAGGTTCCAATATGCAAAAATAGTCTTCTCGCAGTTTTAGATGGACTTCATCACAAGAAGAAAACAATACATCAGCAATCCCCACCCTTAAGGAAACAAAAGGAGCCCATATTGGCCCATTTTGGAGGATTCACAGCCTATGGAGGGCTGAATTGGCTCGCCTTGCCTAGCTCATGAATTCAGTCCTCCACATGCCTTGTCCACCAAAATGGGTCTAGCCCAACCCACTTTATAGAACCAAATAGTGTTCTTGGCTCGACTCTAATATCTATTGAAATCGATTCAAAGTGGTCATATGTAACCCTCAACATTCATTCTAGGAACCTCCCTACATTGCAGCTTGAAGCTCCCTAGCCTAGATGAAAGCACATCTATGTAGTTCCTCAATGCTAAGCAACTAGCATATATATGCCCATTCCTAATGGCCACATCTTTTTCTCCCTAGCCTAGATGAAAGCACATCTATGTAGTTCCTCAATGCTAAGCAACTAGCATATATATGCCCATTCCTAATGGCCACATCTTTTTATAGCTCTAAGAATGTGCAACACACACAGAGCTCCAAGACATTAGACATAATCCAAAGATGGAGATTAGTGAAAATTTTCTCAATTTAATACATATATATACATATCATGGCACAATACACAAGAAACAAACTAGAAACTAGAATTACTCACAACAACTACAGGGGCCAAAGCCTTCAACTAGCAGTTTACTAGCACCAATTCCAAAAGCCAACTAAGTAACAAGCCAAAATGGATAGCATGTAGTGGCTATTAAATTTTGAAACATAAACTCTCTACATGCTCCATTATTCCATACACAATCTTGATTCAAGCCAACCACAAGCACTATCATCCAAACCCCTTGCCATTTGGACCTCAAATTGAATTTGATAAGTATCGTTGCACATGATGGTGCCAAGAAAAGTATCATTGCACATGGGGCCAAGATACTACCATTTAGGTAAGTGAACATGTATAGGAACTTGCACTTTGTACTTGGGACCAAGGCCCTAGGGGCCACAATCGGGATAAGTGAACATGATAGGCAACCTAACACCACAAGTGCATCACGGGTTTAGATATGAAAACCAAGCTTGTTATGACCCAAATCCTTCACTAATATGGTGAGAGCAAGCCCTAACATCTTGTTCTCTTAGTGGCGGATGAAATGAACCATTCACCAAGGTCTAGGGGACCATTCATCATGGTCTAGGTGGGGATTCTAATCTCTCAAAAAAGCTCTTGACCTATGTTTGTTCCATTTTTGCTCCTAGATGGAGAGTCCTTAGTCCCACTTGTGTGAAAATTGTGAAGGCCACTTCAAGTGGCATGAACCAATGAAACAAAGATATTATTTATCTTCAAGTTACCCCATCACATTTAAACACAAATTTAGTTGGTACAAGATATAAATAGGAAATCGAGGAGTTTAGTGATGTAAGTTTAATACAAAGAAACAAAACTACATAGATATTGAAATGAAATCATAAAGAATTCGGGTGCATAACGACACTGGTGTCTTCCTAGTAGCATTGAAATGCTAGAGAAGAATGCATTTTGGAGATTCTTGAGTCTCCTAAATTCCAAAATCATAATTATTGTTAGTAGCCTATATAAAAGTATGCAAAAATTTGCTGAAAACTTCGACAATTGTTGAAGATTTTCAATATGTGAAGTAGCAAATAGGAAAAAATCAGTTCTACTTAAACGCATGCCACTTACTATTCTCTGGCCAAGATTCATCCACAAGGATAATGAACAAATGAGTGATGGGAGAGTCCCAGCAAACCAAGAAATCTCCAATTGCCTTGCTACACAATTTTTGCATTAAGCAATGAGGAGTAACATCCTCAATTGGCGAACTATCAACAAATAGGTTGGGCATCACCTAAAGATGCACTTGTACTTATGTGTGAGACGAAAAAAGACCTAGTTTAAATAGTTACGTGAAGTATGTTTTAAGTAGCGACATTTAATTTTATGTTTAAAAGCATGTGTTTTAAATGCATATCAAAAAACTTGTGGCATGGCCAAAAATAAAAAAATACTTTATACATTGCCAAAAGTATAAATAGTGTAGAGAAAAATGGTCAGAAGAGCTTTGCCATGTAGCTTCTTTTTTCTTGAAAAAAAATTAACCATGAATTCAGAACTTTTTATAAACGTACAACAAAATAGAAGCAGCCCAAAGAAAATTTGTCAACCTTTCTAGAGAGGCAGGTAACATAAGAAGAAAAGTCTTAAGGTCAATTGTTGGATGGTTAATAATATCATTGAGGAATCAAGAATGGATTAGATATTAAGAATATGGTCAAAGAGAGATCATCCACCCCAAGAAAAATGGGTATTTGAAATAAGTTTGGTGACATCATGGGAATGGGGAAAAAAGAAAGAACCAAAAGAGTCAACAAGGCATATGGAATTGAGGAGAAAGTGACCAACATGATTCTAGTGAGCTAGGAAAAAGTTAAAGGTAATGCCATCAGGGGCACGGATGTAAAGATTTGAGAGCCAAAAAAAGTTAAATCAAAATAAAAGGAGACGAATAGAAATCAATTCATCATCGAAGAGCAAAAATGAGTTTAAACAATAAAGCTCGAGATCTTGTTGAGAATGACTGAAAAGAATGGAGAGATTAAGTTGAGAGAAGGGGGAATGAAAATATTTCAGATGACAACATCAATCTATAAGGAGTAGGAGTCTTCTTTTTAATGTTGTGTTTTTAGTCTTTTGAAAAAAAAACAAAGAAGGGAAATTGGCATCCTTATGCCAATTGAGGTGGGTTTTTGTTAAGAATAGCAACTATGGCATGATCTAGGATTCTCAACTAAACAATTATGAAAAGCAATTCATTAGCATAGAAGGATGAGTAACTAGATAAAAAAATTTCAAAGATCTTGTCTTTCTTTTGGAGAAAAGAATGTGAGTGGCATATGATGTCATCCAAGTCGGACAAGGGAGCAAGGCAACAATCATATTAGAAACAACATGTCAATGTCTTCACTCCAAATCAATGAGTTGTTCACGATGTAAATAGAGCGATGCCTATAAGCTTTGATAGGAAAATGTTTAATACTAAGGGCACATGAATATCATTAAAAAAGAGCCAGGGTAGGGAGAGTATAACACGAAATTGGACTAGACTAATAACCTTGACTAGAAATCTATCAAGCCTAGCATAAGCAAAACCAGGGAGACATCATCTGTTAGACCAAATATAGAGCCTACGGAGATGGCAAAGATTGTGAACATCACTTATCAACAAAGTCAAAGTTGTCAACAAAACAATCCCATGCTAATCCATCAACAAAAGAGATACAACACAAGTTGTCAAGAGAATAAAAATACATATTAAAATCAATCGCAATGGTAGAAGGATAAGAATTAATTGGAGAGAAAAATTGTAATGATCGCCAACTGAAGATCTCTCAAGATCCTATCAAATGCAACCAACATTAGAGAAATTTGAATCCAAAAAAGACCCTATAAGGAATGCCATGTAGATTGAAAAAGCTTATAAATGTAGATTACCAAAATAAATTCATTTTCTGCCCAAATGCTTTTTCACTGGCACTGTTTTTTGATGCTTAACCATTCTATGTACATTATAGTTTGTAGTTCTTTAAAAAATTGATGGACTACATGGCTATAGATGATTCTCTTCCCTAAAAACTTTGTAACTGGATCATCAACATCGTAATAGTGTGCTAGATGCACAACACGTTTGCTAACGAAACTCCACTTAGGACCATTTAGATCAACTCTCAAGGGGTTATCTTCAAAACTCAATAGTGACTCCTTCTCCCATACGAGTTTACAAGTAGTTTCACAATGTCCCTCCACACATACACATGCAAACTCTCATCTTCCACCTAATCACTATCCATCGCCCTCTAGCCACAAAGACACCTCCTCCCCCCCCCTCCCCCTCCTTGCTCATTGATTTGTCACCACGACCCTCTTCCAGCAACATTTTGAACTCCTATCAACACTACGCGCTCACTCAGTCTATCATTCTGCACTTCTTTGTTGCGCTTAGCTGACCAACGGTATCATGACCACACTGTCACTCAGATTTCTCCTTCACTAACTAACTTTAAACCTTAGTTTAGCAGCATGGTAGCAAACTCTACCTACACTCACCTAACTCACATAACTCAAAATTCTCCACTGCTCATCCTCTTATCACGTAGCATCACAGTCTCACCTCAGCAGTTCATATGCTCTCTCTCTCTCTCTCTCTCTCTCTCTCTCTCTCTCTCTCTCTCTCTCTCTCTCTCTCTCTCTCTCTCTCTCTCTCTCTCTCTCTCTCTCTCTCTCTCTCTCTCTCTCTCTCTCTCTCTCTCTCTCTCTCTCTCTCTCTCTCTCTCTCTCTCTCTCTCTCTCTCTCTCTCACAGGGTGGTACGAGGACTCAGGTGCAGTAGAATAACAAAATGATCAGACAACTCTTTCTGCAGCACAACAACATAACAAGATACAAACAATTCTTTCTCAGCCCTCTAGCACTGGACGTCCCTCCCCTTTTATAGAGGTTGATGAGGAGCTGCCCTTCAAGATGCCATCTTCTCATTCTTTCTTCAATCAGTTTCAAAATTGCTTGTACCCTTTGCTAGGTGTTTCAAGTCTAATGGACCCCATAAAAAGGTTTTCTTTTTGCTCACCTTTTTGGGGTACCCTCCCATGATGTTTTCTCATCATGCCCCTACTCTTTGCTTGTTGCTTTTCAACAACCCCCTTGAAATTTGGAAAAGGGTGAATTTGGCCTTTGAGTTTTTTGTGAATATAATATTTGTACACCATTGGGACATTGCCACCTCTGCATAATTAGCTACTGCCTATGGTTGAAGTCCTATGAAGGGCTATAAGTGCCATTACTATAGCCTCTGCCCATTAACTTTGTGACATGTCATGAAAGTGAAGTTCCTTTCCAACTTCTATCAGAAGAGTCACCTAGACCCTAAGTGTGAAAGTAGCATTTGGCCTCCATTTCCATTCTCCGTTTGTCGGCTCTTTTCTTGTGGGTTGCTAAAAAGGGGCCCGTAATTTCATTTGTATGTTATAAATTGCCGCATAACCATGTGTTGCTGATTTTCTCTTTCGTGTGACAGACTAGAGCAATATTGGGGAGAAACTGACCATTCTTGAAAAGCATAGAGATTTTTGTATTAGTAAAAATATTTTATGTACATCAAAATTGTGCTCGGCATTGCCGGTATTTTTACTGTTGGGCCAATTCTAAGGCCGTAAACCCTCTGACTAGCCACCTTTAGGCGGGTTGGGACCTATTTTTACGTGGACTGGCATTTTTCGCTCGGTCTTACAAAAAATTAGTCTATGTCAAATATTTGTGATGGTCCTTGAGGCTATTATAACAATCTTTTATCTATTAACTTCTAATGTGTCTAGCCACTTTAAAGGCGCGATCTGGGATCCCTTTTTGGCCTTGATATTCTACATCCAGTTTTGGTAGAATTCTCGGTATTCTGGAGCTTGTTAGTTGTTGTGTGATTGAGTTTTGCTCAATTTAGCCCAACTGATTGAGTTTTGCTCATCCAGTAATTTTCCTTGTGGAAAAGATTTCAAAATGTTTCTTATATTTCTTGAGTGGTATGTTGTGCATATACTCCAGCATCTCTAAATGATTAAGTATGGGTTTAGAATTTGATAAATTGTGATTGACGAATCATAAGATTCTAAATGTTTATGATTGACGAGTCATAAATTGATACTTAAAGGTCATTAGATGATTATATAGAAATATGATGATTCTTAAGATGATGAGTAATTCTTGATCAAATGGTTGAGTTAAAATTTAGATTTGTTATTTGAACTCTAAATTTGTGTACAACTTGAGATTGTTTGGATCTCACAGGCATTTTCATTAAGTAATTGTTTACTTATGAGAAATTTGCTTACCTTTACGGATTGTAGTCATGGAAGGATTGTGTACTGTTTTTCATCCTAAAATCTCTGATTAACTAGGAGCAGTTAAGTCTATCAAGATTGAATGGTTACTATTTTCTAGTATATGATGCTAGAGATAGAGCACTTATCTCAGGAGAGTATCTGGAGTACTCAGGACTGAGTTGAAGTCATTTTTATCTTGATGGATCTCCTAAGAGATTTTGGTGGGATGAGTTTTGTACCAAGAAGCATTTATGACAGGTCTACAAGTAATTGTGGATAGTCTTGGACTATAATTGTTTTGGATCTTTAACTTTTGAACATTGATTTCCAATGTAAGATGAGGACTCACCCAGTGATTCATGTAAATTGAGGTACATGAAGGTGATGTTATTAGATTGGAGAGAATCAAATCCAATAGGAAAATTTATCTTTTAGTGTACTTCTAAAAGGTCGATATAGTACTTCAGTATAGAGACAGATAATTTGAGAACCATCCCATCTCTAAATACTTATTTGATATTGAAGTCAGACTAAAGATTGATTTTCAGGGTAATTGCAAAAGTTAAATGATTGATTTGTTAGCTTTTAAACTTAATCTTCAGGTTTGGTCGACTGCTCATCCGGTGTATTATGTAAATTTAGTTTATATGATGATGACAGTTTGATGTATTGAAGATTTTGCCCATTTGGAAGATTTATCGCTCAATGTACCTTTGGACTTTGAATGAGTGCTCAGGATCAGAGATAAACAACTGAGAAATTGTTCTATTTATGTGTGCTTGCTTAGGTTGGTTGGTCAAATTGAGGATAATTATTCATGGGAAGAGTTAACAGCATACAAATTGGATTTTTCCTAGTTACTCGTTCTGAGGACAGAACTGGTGGAGAAGAATGTTACGTCCATGACATGTATAAGGGAATCGGAATAATTCCTAACGTGGATGGCCGGTCACTCCAGGTGTATATGGTTATTGGTTATGCCTCGTCATTCCGGGCTTGGCCTGTAAAGTAATTAATAATCATATGAGGGCCCAGACCTATAATTGGACATAGGAGCACATGGACATAGGACCTCTAATTCGTCCCTACGACTGTTGTTCGCATATGCAGCAGCTTATGACCTCAGGATCCACATTGTGGACGAGAAGACAACCTTCTTGCATGGCGAATTAGACGAAGAAGTCTACATGGATCTATGTTAAAGAGTAGCTATAAACTTCTATGGCATGTATCCAGTCGTCAAATGACTGTTATATCAGAAGAATTAAAGCTATTTTTAAAACTTTGCTATTTCTAGTAAGTTTGTTAAATAGCAATACTTATAAGTGACTCTGATGGACAAAATATCCATAGTTGTTAATGGCCATTGTTTGCCATGTTGTAATTGATCAATGTATCTTATTTATATCATGATATTAATAAAAGATGTCTAGGTACCTTTCAGAATCTGCCTTAAAGTTCAAGGAATGTCCTAAGGTTAATGGTCATTAAGACAAAAGGACGTTCAGTCGCAGTTTCTAATGACGAGCAGGTCATGATTCAAAATGTCTAAGTAAAGAACATGAAAGAAATTGCCAGTTCAGAATCGCCAATTTAAAGTACTATGTCGATTCTCGAATTGGAATCGATGAGCTAATAATGAGAGTCTTTACCGCATTTGAAAATATGATGATCAGACGATTGGGCGAGGATTATATTTGTCTTTATGAAGTTTCAATTGAGAAGCAATTGCTGATTGCTCACAGAAAATTATTCGAGTTCCAATTAGGAGCAATAGTTGAGAATGTAAAGCACTAAGTCAGGGTATGTGAAAATAAAATGGATGTCATTTAAAGTTATGAAGACATAAATCAACAATATACCTACATTTTTGGAGCAATTCAAAGTAACAAATGAAAATGGTTCTTGAGGCCAAAATAGTTTATAAAAGAGTTGTGTCAATATGAAGACTAAGAAGACAATTATGAATGCATTTTGCCCTTCAATAAAGGGTGGTTAATGAAGAAGATACATTCCAAAGGTCGTTGGAATAGTTTACACTATGGATTTGCAATGATTGGAAAGACAACTAATTTACCATGGACACATGTCCAATGGATATGGAAACTTTCAAGATAAAGTTGGTGACAGATTCAATGTGGAATTTAAGTCTTTGGTATATTGAAGTGAAAGAAGATGAAAAACCGTTTTCTATCACGCACTCAGGAGGAGACATTGAGATGTGTTTGGGGGGTTGGTTACTCGATGGCATTCATGGAGGAGAAGGCAGAGCGCAGGAAAAAGGGAGCAGACTTGTTTTCTGCGAGGGAGAGATCATTCTAGTGTTCTGATGGTGAAGAATGGAGAGAATCTTTTGCTGCACTCTCTATCTTGCACTCTCTATCTCAGTGATGATTATTAATACAGATAGGCTTCTGAGCAATGACCACATACGAATAATGAAATGTTTTGTTTGACAATGCAGTTTCAGACATGAATCATCGAAAAAGAAAGCAATTATCATTGCTCAAACTGACATAAACTAGAAGATATCGTGATGGATTCCAACTTCAACTACATACCATTGAGCGATGGCTCACTAAATCCATTCCATGCTATGTGAACGTTGATTTCCTAGAGGATTGAGCACAACCTACCTGTGCTAACTAATTGAGCTGGCTTTTGAGTATGCCTACTATTTGAGCGACACTCATATGAGCCTACGAATGAAGTATACTTTTGTCTCTTAGCATACATCAGATAGCAAAGAAGTCCGTGAGGCGACCATCAGCGCTCGGGCCAGTGGAGGAGCAGCGAGCAGCAAGCCATCGCGAGCCAGCAGGTTAGCAAAGAGAAGAAAGAGCATTATTCATTCTGTGTAGGCGAACGAGGAGAGGAGAGCCATTATCCTTGAACGTGTGAGCCGTCAGTTCGCTCATCCTTCTAATAAGAAAGCAAAGCTCCTTCCATCCAGAAGTGACCCTTTTGAGTATTTGTGAAACTCAGAATCATTACAATAAGATGCTAAATGTTACAAGAACAAAGTATTTTCAGTCAATGTTTGATAGCTGTCCAAATCCTATATTGGAAGAGCGACCTGCAGATTTCTTTTGCTCTGTTGTTCTGAAAAATCCACTGAATGCGATTGGAATCGTTGTGAAAGATCTGAAAAACAATTCTGGAAGATTTGAAGAACGGATGTTCCCCAATCCCATACAGGACATCGATGGAGGTCTGACTCTGTCTACGTTGAAATTCAGTCAAACTTGAAGAAGAGGCCATCACTGTTGTCCCACAAGGAGTGCCATTTTGTTACTATGAGATACCAACCTACTGTTCTTGGAGAAACGTGACCATCGTTATTGTCTGAATTGGGTGCCTCACTGACAGGTGACGGCTATTTACTGTGAAATCTGTTGTTGTTGTGAGATGCGACCCTGCTATCCGATTCAATACATTCTTAAAGGAATGTCAGTTTATGGTCTGATCTGCGGTTCCAACTTTGCTTGAGCAACATGAAAATGTTGTGTGCAGTGACTGTGATGAGAAATCTGAGAATCCGCTTGTAGTGGCCATCAAATGAATGCATCTTGGAAAGTTCAAGAAACAGACCTGCAGTTCGAGGCCGTTGTCTGATGTTAGTTTGAGAACCAGACCTGTAGTGTGACTGTCCACAATAAGCTTGTTGTTGGTCGTTGGACAGACCATTGCTACTCGGTCAATTATGTTTATGTTTTGGAAGTCTGCTTTGAAACTTCATTGTTGAGTGAAAGAAGGAATTTTGAACTATTTGAGTGCCCACTTTACCACTTTATGAAGAATTGTGATGTGTGCTGAAGAGAAATGAAGGGCCCACCAAAAGTAAAGATATTAAAGAACCAGTTACCTGCTGAAGAGACCCTTAACCTGTGGACATTCCTTGAAACTTAAGTCAGAAGTAGAAAGACTAGGTAATTTTCATTCTGTTTTGACTCATGTCTTAATTCACTTCATAATACATATAGAATATGAGTAAACATTATTTTATGGCTATGAATGGAATTAAAGAATGGGAATCTGATTAGTCTATTTATACTAAATGTGCAATGTAGTAAAAGATGACTAACGGATTTACCTTCTACAGTAAGAATTATAATTTTATAGTCAGTAATAATTCACTGATTTACTGTTTGAGGTAAAACACAGTCAACATGAGAAATATTTAGATTCTGTTTTGTTTTCACAGAATATTCCATATGCTTAACAAACATAATTGCAATTTACAAGCATAATAAATCACATATTGCTAATCCATTGAGAAACATGGAGAAGCTATTGCTCAAAGTGGTTGAAAAACACCATTAGAGCTATATATATTATATATATATTTCCAAAACCAGATACATTATCATGACAAAACCATTGAAAAAGATGGTCCTGATTTCGTAATTAGATCATGGCAATTGCATACATGAATGAATTACAGTAAGTATGAATGCCAATGATTTCTTGTGAATGGGGTGCATCTTAAATATAAGTGAGGAAAGCATGAAATTTACTGATGTGTAATTGGAGATCATACTAAATATCTCAAATTGAAAGATAATGGAAATGATTTTATACAATACATCAAATTGAACTCTAATTGTGATCTATCAACTTCTAAAGCAACATCATACATATCTTAATTAGATCATGATAAAATATTTGTATACAAAGTTTGCTTGATTGGAGAGAATATGACAATTACTAAATGGAAAACATTAATATCATTGAAAAGAATATTTGAGATGGATTACTTATGAGGTAAATGGATTCAAACTTATGTTACCTTCTAGTATAATCTATGGCAATATCCGAACTAGAAACCCAATGACTGGCTTCATAATCATACAAAACCCCGCTATAGTGTTATGAACACTATTAAGCAACACACCAAACGTAACACAGTCCTGATCCTAGACAGAATTGTCTTCTCGCACGCAGGCGGAGCTTCTGTCTGTGTTCGTCTTCTGCTTATTTGCATCAGACTACTTCTTGTTCTTCTTTTCTTGCTTGGTTACACACTATGTATCCTATTGATATATGTCAAGTATTATTCAGTAAGTACAGTCTCTCTATGCAAATCTAAGATTAGAGTGATTAACCATCTACAACTAACCAGAGAATTACAAGAGTGACAGTTTAGCCATGACCTAGGGAGTATCTGCTGACGTCATGCCATCATGTCAGATCTCTGTACTTCTGGTACTTGCGTGATCTCTGGTGGTACTCCTTGGAGCGTGAGGACAGAACAAGTTTTGTTTCCACCATTGGCTTCATTTACCTCGTTCGCCTTTCTCTCGTATAGGACCGAAAGGGAATCTCATTCGTGGATCGTTCGTGTTTGAGAACCGTTGGTCTTCGTCTTTGTTGACTTTCGTGTTCATGAAACTCTTTGTGTTTCGTGTCTTCAGATGTTCGAGTTCGCGAAGATGCTCGTCATCATCTTCGTTGACTTTCGTGTTCACGAAACTCGTCGTGTTTCGTGTCGAGGGGGTGTAAGCTAGCAAGGCTTTGTGTTCATAAACACTTTGTTTCTTCAGCTCCCTCTCAAAGCATGGTAGCCTTATGATCCCGAGACTGCTCCTTTGCCTTTTAAAAAGTCCTTTGTCCAAAGCCTTTGTGAAGATGTTAGCAACCATATCTTTCATTCTGATGAAGGTGGTCTACATCATCTTCTTCTCAATCAGATCCCTGATCAAGTGATACTTGATCGCAATGTGCTTCGTCCTGGAATGGAACACGGGATCCTTCGTGAGGTGTATTGCAGAGGTGTTGTCCATCTGCGAGACCAGTGGCTCGTTCCTTGTTTCGTCCAGCCAAATTATTTCGTTGGCCATCTTTGCTGCTGCTACGTACTCTGCTTCGCAGGACGACTGGGCTACAATGGTCTGCTTCTTGCTGACCCAGAGAACTGCTACTCCTGATGCGATGGTGCATCCTCCTGAAACGCTTTTACAGTCATCCCTGAGAGATGCCCAGCTGGCGTCGCTGTAGGAAAGTATCCTGAGACCTGCACCACGACAATAACACAAGCCATAATCCCTCGTTAATTGAAGATATTGCAAAATTCGTTTCGCAATCTTCCAATCTGTCAAGCCTGGATTCGTGCAGAATTGGCTCATCCTGAATACTGCATAAGCAATATTAGGACGTGTGTTGTCTACAAGGTACATCAGTGAACCTATCAGCCTTCTGTAGGGAGTGAGCTGCGTATGTTCTCTTTCTTCCTCAGTCTTTGGACAGTCGTCATTTGTTAGCACCGTTCCTGCGAACATTGGAGTGTTCGCTCCTTTGCAGTTCAGCATCCCAAAATCCTCTAGGATCTTCTAGGCATATCTGGACTGGTGAAGGTATAACTTGCCTTCCTCATAGTCCCTTTCAATTTGTAAGCCTAGGTAACACCTGGCTTCTCTCAGATCCACTATCTTGAAATGTTTCGAGATGTCTGTCTTTACTTCAGCAATTAGCTGCTCACTCCTGCAAAGTATCAGAGTGTCATCCACATATATAGCCACTATAATGATCTGCTCATCTGTAACTCTGATATACACATTGGAGTCAGCCAACAGAGGCTTGAATCCCAATGATTTCAGGGCCTGATCCTTCTTCTTATACCATTGTTGGGCTGATTGCTTCAGACCGTAGATGCTTCTATGCATTCTGCATACAGTCAGGAAGTGAATCATTCGTATATTAGTTAAAAGTGGCATAATAGCAGATTTTGCACATATGAGATACATCTAGCACATTTTCTCCTAGAAAATTAGCATCAATGATTGTAGTTGCTGAAATTTTGAAATTTTGACCAGAAAAATGCACTACAGATCCCAGTCCACACTCAGATCTTTTTTTGTAATAGCAGATTTCCATTACAAGAATGTTTTCTAAAATTTTTCTCTTATATCTTCAAGCAAGATATCTACTACAATCCTTAGAGGATTTCTATAATATCAAAATATCCTATCGATCTTGATTCTTCAAATAGGTCCATCATCTATTTACAGATTCCTCCTGGAATCTATGATGGATGTTTCTCCTTGGTAACTATCTTTTCTTCCCACTTCTCCCCCCTTTTAACAGGAAATCACACGAGTTTCCAAGGGGTGCATATCATTCTAGATTAGCCTTAGGAGAAGTTTCAAAGAGGAACTTCGAAAAAAACCTCTAACAATCAAGAAAGGTATTGCATCATCGTAACCAAATATAGATAATGACCCCACACATTTTCGAGAACGACTTATTTAAAGATTTTTCCTCATTACCCACATAGAGAATTGACTTGTATAATCAGAAAAGGATTTATAGAAGATTCATATAAGAGAAACAATACTTAGAGAACTATTTCATTAACCATTCATGTGATATCGTCCAAGGTCAATAATAAAAATTACCTTCCAAGGAATCACATGAAATCGGGTTTATAAATTTTAAGAAATTCACGCATATATTCTTATAAAGCTTGTTGAATTTCCGGTTTTGTAAATTTGAGATATCCTTAAGGGATCATGACCAATATCTCAAATTTTCGACAAAACACCCATTTATGACCTATAGTATTTGGCATCATTAGATTTACGGCCTTACTATGGTCAATCGCATCCAGTTAGTTTCAGATCTCCCCTTTGGAATTGCTTGCATCCCATACCACAGGTTTTTCCTCTAGGAAAACCATTGACTACCTGATACAAACGTCCAAAAATCAATTTTTGGAATTATTCATGCAACTCTTGAGCAAATCGATACTAGGCGAAGTTCTTGGGAATTTATACAAATTCCAACTTCACAGTACAAATTCCAACTTCACATTACAAATTCCAACTCATGGTTTCTGTCTCCCCTTTTCAAAATCTTTACTAACAATTTGGAAAATTTTGTCCACTATCAAAAATTCCTAAAGTTGACAGATTTTGAAATGGGAAGAAATGAAGCGCAATTTTATGCTTATAAGAACAAATTTGATAACAAGATTCAATTAGAAAATTTCTATCAATATGCAAAACTTAATTTGCCTCTTATTTGCCAAAAATCACAAGTGATGAGTACCCAATGTGTCCATTAAACCGTGCAAATTTAGAACGTTGTAATAGCATTTACTCAATAGTATTTTTCCTGACTGCTTATAGTGGGCATGATGGTTTTGTTTCTTTAGAGAATAGAAAAGGAAGTATAATATATATGTAACTACTGACATGCATGTTAAGTTTTAGGTAAAATTATCCTATGACACTTGATACAACTTTGCTACTCAGCTATGGTCAATAGATTGCGTCTTCAAGGCTTCAAAGCTTGTCTTACTAGAGCCCATAGAATCTGAGAACCGTGTACGGTTCACAAAAAAATTTAGGATGAACCGTGGTGAACCGTACTAATTAATTAATTAATTAATTAATTTTTTTTTTCTACCCCCAAAAACAGCCTAAAAATATGCAAAAAAAAAATGTATGTGTTTGTGAAATCTATGTCTGTGTTTGTGAAATCTGTCCAAGTGTTTGTGAAATTTGTGAAATCTATGTCTGTGAAATGAGAAATCTGTGTCTGTGAAATCTGTCAAACTATTTAAGTCTATCCAAATAGTAAAATGTGAAATCTATGAAATCAGTGTCTGTGAAATGAGAAATTTGAGGACCATTGGTAATTAATTAATTGATTAATCAATTAAATAGAGAAACCGTACCACGGTTCATGAACCATGGTACGGTTCAGTTTCTAAAGAAGGGAAGATGGAAATTTGTTTTCTTGCTTTCTAAATTTTTGCTATTAGACTGAATTAGACAAAGTGTAAGCCCTTGTACTCTACAATATGAGCAGGTTTTGATTTTAATTTAAAATAAGTGTGAGCCACTCATCTACTTACCGTAAATTGTGCATAGTTAAACCACCATAAACCATGAAATATCATGATGTTCTCTTTATCTCCCATGAATTATCTCATTCTTCTAAGTAACTAAGCTAATTTATATTAGACTAAGAGTCGTACTTGTGGCTAGTTGTGTTTAGACATTTACTTATGTGCTTAGACTTTTGTGTATGCTCAAATATTTTGAAAAATCATACTATATGATAAAGGCATGAGCTGGCTTCAGTAGCTTGGGTGGTTGTGGTGATGCTAGTTGGTGGGATCTCAATTCCGCCCGACTGATCTACCTATCCATCATCGTCGTCGTCTTCTATTTCAACCAGGTCTGCAACATCAAAGTATGCAGACGTGTCTGTGCTGATGTGGACATGCTGGGCCTGCTCTTGCTACATTGCTATTGTGTCCTTGGGAATGGTATTCCCATCTCCCTCCCCTCCCAAAACTTGTGCCGGTGGTGAAGTTGGCGGCATTGGCATGGTAATTAGGATTGGGGGAGTGGTGGCAACCGAATCTGGTGGGGCAATTTGTGACTCCATGCTGACGTCTGTAGATAAGGATGTGGTTGCTCCATCAGCACCATCAATTGCATGTTGTGATGACAATTGTTGTTTGGATGCTGAATCTGATGTGGAGCTATCAGCTTGTGAGTCCGTCGAGCCAAAGGATGTTTGTTGAGACTGTGTGGCTTGTCTCGTGGCTCATGGATTCCTTTGGAGCTTCTCACCTTCGGACTCTATTTCATCCGTCTCCATGCTATCTGGAGAAGGTCTTTTCACTGTTATCTTGTTTCTTGCCCTCTGTTGGCGTGTCTCTAGAGGCTTGGCCTTAGATGTGTCATCAGCTTGCTGAATAGAAGACCCTTCAGGTGCCGGATCTTGTTGTGAAACTGATGTTGTCGGTTGCTTCCTGACTGTCAGCTTCAGTATGCTCGTGTTAGGCCTCTTGGGTGGTGGCCCTTGTGGAGATAGGGTTCTCTTTCTTGAAGCTGAATGCTTGGACTTTGATGACTTGAGTGGGATATTCCAAGCCTTGTCAGCTAACTACAACATGGGCCCGCAGCTTGGGTCTGTTGCTCACCTATTGCAATGTGAGGTTTGTCACTAGATACCCCAGCAAGGTGCTGGGCTGCTTGTTCTTGATATACTCATGAAGGCAATTGGAAGCAAACTAGGCCCAATCATATAATTCTAGCCATGCAGTCATGAATCTTCCATCATGTGAAACAGGAATATCAGTATTTTGAGGATCTTGGACCTGTAGCGCTATGTGTACTTTGTCAGGTAAGCACATGCAACAGCTAGAGTTTGATCATTGATAGCATCGAACTGATAACCATCCTTGTTCTTTCACTTTTTCACAGAAGAATCGATATACTTGAAATATGTTGTGGTTTCAGTTTTCTGTAAAGTTCTGGTCACTACATTCAGTCCTCGAGGGAAGCCGAAGGTATGGATGTCTGCTCCAAAGAGAGATATATTGTAGAAATGGCTCTTGTTGGGAGGTATGATGAACCCGAATGACTTGTCTGTTTGGTTGTATGAGGCATAAGCAATATGGAGCACAAAGGGCTCTGATAGCCAGAAAGATCAGGTATTTGGAACTCGATCTGGGTCAAGAATTGATGGATTTGCTGGTACTAGGTGTTCATCTCAGCAATGTCAAGGTTGCCCATGCTGATATCTATCTTGCTTGCATCAAGATCATCAGAACCGGAGGAGTTATGGGAAGACATATCTGGTGTAGAAGTGTCTCTGAAAATTTGGGCTCAGTCGAGATCTATAACAAGGTTTCTAGATGGACTCGGCTTGGTCGAGATGGGACTGGAAGACTCGGCTAGGTCCAGGTCTTCGGACCAGGTCTGACTCAGGGGCCCGATTGAGATTTGAATGGTAGGGATCGGTTGAGAGTTGAGCAGAGGCTCGGTTGAGATCTGAGCAGAGGCTCGGTTGAGATCTGAGTAGAAGACTCGGCTCAGTCCAGAGGGAACGAAGGACTCGACTCGGTCGTCTTTTGGAAGCAATGTAAACAACAAGTTTGGAAACAATATGTTGCAGAAAACTACGGTTGTAAGGAAATCTAGAAAAGATAAAACTTGAAGGATCGATTTCCTTTCACAATAGTGAAACTAGAGCCGTGATGTATGCTCCAGTTGCACTACCCCTCAGTGTGTCTTTGTGCAAAAAGATAGAACATAATGGTGACTTCTGACAGATTCTTTGTGCATTAGGTTTTCAAAAAGTATTAATGATGGCGCTCATTTGATGTGTGTGATGGGTGGGTGATGGCAGTGGAGAATCTGATGGCGGTACTGAGTGCGGATGCAATGATTGGAAGAGTGCCACAAACGAGCATGGGAGCACAAAAATTGCCAGAAATCATTCGCTTGGAAACACAAAAGTGTTGGATTTATTCCTTTTACTCTCTTAAATCCCAATTTTAATCTGCCTCCATTCATGTTGCATATTTACTAACGTTGTCACGCAGTCTGTATATTTACACGCAAATTCGCACAGATGAAGAAAAAGACAAATGAATCGCGACATTGTGTTCTTACACAGGTTATGGTGACAGGCGAAAAGGGGACACTACCTTACTGAATGCCAAAAGTGCCCTGAAAGCTACGGCACCCTGTAAATCTTATCCTAAGGCCATTCGTAAGAGTGACGCACTTTTGCATCATCACCAACGTTCACTTCGGTACTAACTGACGTCGCACCCTTTTCACGCTCACCCTATGCACTTTCTCTTGAAGCACTCCGAGGCATAGTGCCCCATCTTGCTACAAAAGTAGCACTTGATTTTTGACTTATCCAGGCCTTGGCTTGTTCGAGCTTGGACTTGAAGATCCTTCTTGATCTTTACCTTTGACTTGGTTCTTCTTAAATGCAGCACCTTTGCCTTTGGATTTGATCTTGCTCTTGGTGAAATGAGCCTTGTCATCTCCATCATTGAGGGAGAGCTTTTCCATCCTTGACTGATGTGAGTTCTCCTACTTTCCTCGGCCATGAGGACTCCTTGGAGATCTTCAAGTGAGGGCAACTTACCCATAATTGCATATCCTTGCACCAAGTTAGAAAATTCCACACTTAATCCGTTCAAGATTAGTTTAACAAGTTCACATTCTTTAATGGAATCTCCTATGTAAGCAAGCTCCTTGTTTAATTCCTTAACAATCAACACATATGAATGACCACTCTCTCCTTTAGCTTGAAAACATTTGAGGTACAGGCACCTACCTCCTTAAGAAGCTCATTAGCTACATTCATTATTATACAATGGAGGGCAACCTTGCACCTCTTCTTGTATTTTGTAGCTTCTTGAGGGTGAATAGGCTCATCCTCTTCACCACTCACTATATCCATCAGATCTTGTAAAATAAGAATTGATTCTATTTTTAGCTTCCAAATTGAATAATTAGAAGCATTCAATCTATCATGTGAATCCAAAAGACATGCATTCATTGAAGCCATCTATCTCTAAACAAGATCTTGATCACAAGAATAGATGCAAAATAGAAACGATTGAAAGACTAGCTATACCACTGCCTAGGGACTTGATAAAGCTCAAAACTTGACCTCTCAATAAGATCCTACTTGATCTTAAAACAAATCAAATATACTAAAAATAACAAAAATGAAAACTAGCTTGAATTTGCTTAAAAAATGGATCTAGAATTGCCTCCTCCTTGATCTCAACTTCATGAGGATATTGAATTCACCTAACCTGAACCAACAGGAATCAAATGCACATAAATGTCTCTTAAAATTGTTCCTGCAAGATCAGGTTGAATCATAATGCAATAATCAATCCAAACTATTTGATCATAAAAAAATCATATGCCAATAGCATTCATCAAACTAGTCAAGAAGGAAAATCTCGATTTTGCTCATAATTGGATGGAAATCCCATCACATATTTATACATGTAGAGCTTGGATCTGAGCATATTAGGGCTTCTATGTATCCATCACAACCTAACCCTAACATCTACCCTAAAGATCCACTTGATCCACCCTAATTAGGGTCAATACCTCGAGATCCAAAAACATTGAAAAAATTGCTATTTTAAGCTCCTATTTTTTCTCTACCCTATCTATGCACTCTTTGGCCACATTCCAAAGGTACCATTCCAAAGCTAGGTTAATGATTTGACTTAGAATAAGGTATCCTATGCTTTTGGCACATGTGACATCGTGGCCTCAAAGTCATTTACAAGTGGAATTTATTCAAACTAGCTTGTGTAAATTTAACAAGAAGATCCATCTATGGCAAGACGATTGGGTGTGAGGAACCTAGGAAACCTTTCCATATATGATAAGTGTAACGTGATTGCTAATGTATATAGACTACTAATCCGACCATTTCAAATCTTTCATACCTATGAGGTGGTATGGCTTTGTAGCTTACCATGTTGCAACTAGTTGAATAACACCAATGTCTAAAAATTTATCATGATATATATTGGTAAGATACAATATCCTCGAGAAGTCGCAATATGTGCTACGCTCATGTTGTAGAAATTGCCTTCACAAGAACAATTAGTAATTACCTGAAATATGCGAGTTTTATTGGTTCCATCTTTTCTCGACAAGCTAGTACTATGACTGCTGAAGATGAATTGCCAAGACATGGCACTTGTCTTTTCCTTGGAGAATCACTTGATGCTTTGGAAAAATGGTTGTAACTTCAATTGACAACACTATCTTCTACAATACTTGATTAGTGGAGGTCTGAATTGTGAAAAATGCAAAAATAAGCTTGGTAGAGGCCAAAAATCTTGTATGTAGATGATTACACATGTGTGGAGCCTGTTCCCACGTGTGAAAATAATGTACTTGTCATGTACCATAATCATATAGGTTGTACATATGATTTAATTCAAGTTCTAGTGGCTAAAAAGGCCAAAAACTAGTTTTCTAGATATATGACACATGGCATCAATCTATTGATTGCATGAGCCAAATATTTTGGTTAGGTGTCATATCCCATGTGTAGAGGACAGCTCACACGTGTGGAATAAGCTGAAGTAGGCGAATTTTGAATTCTAGAAGATTTCCAAGTAGATCTCCATATAGAAGGAAAATGGACCAAAAGTGCTCAAAATAGAAGGTTTTGTCCAAGTGTCAGTTTTGCATGATGAATCATCATATGACAAAGCACCTTCACACATGTGGGATCAGAGGGATGATCAGTACCACGAGCTCCCACTTATTGTATATATAGAGCCACATTTGGCCATAATCATTGTGAGACACCAATCTTGGTTTTGGAAGCAATTTTGAGTGATCCTCTCCATTTGTCTACATTTGTTTTGATTGTTTTGAGGTGCTATCAATATGTACTTGATTTTCAGGTTGGAGTCCGTACTCAGACAGGGTTTCACACGTGGGAAACCAGAAAGTACACCTACCTTCAATTAATGATTGTTCTTGTCAGGATTTTGTGTCTAGAATTGATCTAGATTGATCTTAATCTCAAGTAGATTGATAGATCAAGTAATCTGACAACCAATCCCTCTTGAGGATCAGATTAGGATCCACTCTTGGTCCTTTTTGTACTCTTTTTTCACATGGTATCAGAGCCAAGTACAAGAGGTTTTGTTGAAATTGATAGGGTTAATCCAAATCAAAGCCAAAATTAGCAGTTTTTTGGAAACTAGTCAAATTTTGTGTAGCGAGTTGGATTTGATAGCTATCCTCAAAATTTTTGGTCCAAATCTTGTTGTGGGCTGTAGGAACCCTTTTCACACGTGTGAGGCTGTACAGATCCGTTTTTGACTGAGAAATGTCAAAAATTTGTAGAATTTGACTCACATACCCAATTTGAGTGATTTTGGTGCAAAATCAAGCATTTTCTATAGAGAATCTAATCCCTTGATTAGTTCTTGGATTAGATCAGCCAAGAAATTAAATTTGAAGCTTGAAAGAGGTGCATTAATTGATCATCTCTGATTTTTTGAGTGTCTATTGAAGTTGAGAGAGATTTTGCTAAAAATCATAGATTAAGGAGTGATATGCAAGGTGAGAGGTTGTAATCCATTGTACCATCACTCTAGATTTGTTCAAGAGTGATAGGGTCAAGTTTAGAAGCATCAATTTGCTAGAAAACATCCTTGGATCTGTCCTCCAAGTGAAACCTTTGAGAGTTTCTAGTGCATATAGAGCATCTATGCAAATCTTTTGTAGAATTTGACATAGATTGGCTTAAATTGAGAGTTCTAGAAAAGAGATTGAGATCCAAGTCACATTATTCAATCCTACTCAATTTGTTTGAGTGTTTGTAAGGTTTGAAAAGAGTCATTAAGGTATCTATGGCAAATGTGTAGAGAGAGATCCAATTTTCTAAAGAGTTCCTTCCTTTGTAGAGGGCAAGACCTAGAAGCTCATTATGTGTTGTTATAGGTGAAGAATTTGTCTTCTCCTAGGTGATCAAATCTTTCTAAGTGGTATTAGCTCTTTGAAGCACAATATCTTAGTGAGAAAAATCACAACTTTTGATTTTGAATTTCATTCCAAGTCTTAAAAGTAGAGTAATTGGTGGAATCCAATAGGAGTGATTGAATTCAATTTGTTGAGCAAAAATTGACATAGAATGTATGAAACTCAAATTAGTTCTATTCAACTTTCTTTGTGAGAGTGTGAGGGTCAATTTGTGATCCCATTGGATGTCTAGAATGAGGAGAAGTCCATATTTGAGTATTCATGCATGGTTGAAATCTTTGTGAATCTCTAGTTGTCTAATTTTTTAAGCTTTGTGAAAAATTGGTGGTATAGTTTGTTGTCAAATCAAATCAAATTCATTCTAAATCTCAAGTGTGAGATTATTTGGGTCAAGAGTGAGTCCAAAAGAAATGATTAAGTTTGATTTTCATGTGTTTGAAACAAAACCCATCTTTTGTTCAAGAATCTCAAGTGTTGCGAGAACTAGTCAAGTGAAAAGGAAAATCTAGGTGTCAAATCTTTTTCATATCCATTTCAACTTTCAAAAGAAAGAGTCATTGGTATTTGATGAGTCCAATAGGAGATTGGATCTGATTTCTTTTGTGATTTGATTCAAAGATTGTGTGCTTTTGTAGTAGTGATCAAAGCAAAGTTTCCAAGTGATTAGTCATTACTGTGAAGATTGATTCTTAGGTTTGTGAGCTAGATCTTTTGTAGATCCTTCTAGATTGTTGAAGATGTTCAAATCTAGTCTCTCGAGAGTCACAAATTACATTTGTAGAATCATATCACAAGTTTTTATTCACATAGTATCAATAGGTGGCATCCTATTGAAGGAAAGAAAGGATCCTAAGTGCAACCTTTGTGGCAAGGGAGGATATATTTTCGCAAGATGCTACAAAAAGAGGACCAATCCATCCAAAGAGAACCAAAGCAAGGGGGCCGAGGTGAAGGATGGAGCTTCAAGTTCAAAATGCAAATACAAGAAGGACAAGTCCAAGGAAAGGTGTTTCCTTTGTGGAAAGGTGAATGAGGCTTGGGGTCTCACAAGGACTTGCAAGATTTGTCTTCAAGAGTCCATCACAACACATGTTGAATCTTTTGAAATTTTTCATTTGGAAGTGCATTGTTTGGTTCAAGATGCAAAGATAGATGTCACTTTCATGAAAGTAACTTGGATTTATTTTATGTCCTTGGAAAGTATTTTGCTTGTAACTTTGGACAAGTTCAAACTTATTGTTATTATCCAAGAGAAATCAATCAAGAATAAGGAGCAATCACAAAATGAAAATAGTTTCATTTATGCTCTCATGTCAAGTTATGAAGATCTATTTTGCTTTGAAGGGATTTTTGTATCTCAAAGGTGGCTTAAGACAATGCTAGTTGAGTGTGATGCCTTAAAAGATAGCAAAATATGTTTTCCTTGTAAGCTTACATTAGTTATGAAGTCAAGGAAATGGAAATATCTTCATAATGTAGGATCTTTTGGTTTCAATAAGATCATGAATGATGTGTTCATTCATAAAGATGAAAATTGTATGTTTTCAATCCTGAAGGCAAGTTGTAAACTTCTTATGAGAATAAGTGAAGCATCCAAAGTGGACACTTATATCCATAAGCAAGTAGTTAGCCTTATTGAGATGCAAATACCTTTTGATTTCAATATTGGAAAAATCATGCCAAGTTTTGGTGATTTTTGGACTTATGTTTCTAGCATAAGTAATCTTGATAATCATAGGAAGTGCATATTGAATGGTCATACTTGTTGTGATCATTATGAGACATGGAGGTCTCGGATTTCCATCAAAGAGGAGCATGCACATGAAGAAGGAGCAAGCCTCAAGGTCAAGCATCTACATGAAAATTGGAAGGAATCAATTTTGGAGGTGCTAGGATGGTGCAAAGCTCTCAAGCTCATCAAAGATGTCAACATCAAAGAAGTACTATCATGGATATGGTGATTTCAGATCAACATCAAGCTCATTAGCTGATCTTCACACCTTTTGAACCAACAAAGACCAATTCAGCCCATGGAGTCAAGTTCAAGATCATCATGTTTTCCATCAAGCTAGATTTACCAAGGTAGATTTTTGAGGAGTGTGAAAAATGCAAAAATAAGCTTGGTAAAGGCCAAAAATCTTGTATATAGATGATTACACATGTGTGGAGCCTATTCCCACGTGTGAAAATAATGTACTTGTCATGTACCATAATCATATAGGTTGTACATATGATTTAATTCAAGTTCTAGTGGCTAAAAAGGCCAAAAACTAGTTTTCTAGATATATGACACATGGCATCAATCTATTGATTGCATGAGCCAAATATTTTGGTTAGGTGTCATATCCCATGTGTAGAGGACATCTCACACGTGTGGAATAAGCTGAAGTAGGCGAATTTTGAATTCTAGAAGATTTCCAAGTAGATCTCCATATAGAAGGAAAATGGACCAAAAGTGCTCAATAGAAGGTTTTGTCCAAGTGTCAGTTTTGCATGATGAATCATCATATGACAAAGCACCTTCACACATGTGGGATCAGAGGGATGATTAGTACCACGAGCTCCCACTTATTGTATATATAGAGCCACATTTGGCCATAATCATTGTGAGACACCAATCTTGGTTTTGGAAGCAATTTTGACTGATTCTCTCCATTTGTCTACATTTGTTTTGATTGTTTTGAGGTGCTATCAATGTGTACTTGAATTTCAGGTTGGAGTCCGTACTCAGACAGGGTTTCACACGTGGGAAACCAGAAAGTACACCTACCTTCAATTAATGATTGTTCTTGTTAGGATTTTGTGTCTAGAATTGATCTAGATTGATCTTAATCTCAAGTAGATTGATAGATCAAGTAATCTGACAACCAATCCCTCTTGAGGATCAGATTAGGATCCACTCTTGGTCCTTTTTGTACTCTTTTTTCACATGAATAACCATACTTCTAGTAGACAACGAAATATTAATCTCGTAACACTCATGATACAACGTAGTAGTCTTGAATTTTCTAATTCCAATTTCATATCCTTTGGGAACTTCTCGGGGCTTCTTTCATAACACGATAGTCAAAAGAACTCAAATTTTTATTAGGTTTGTGCATGATAGCATATTATGTAAGGATTTCAATGAAATTTCTTGATGTAATCTATATACATGTTCCTCTTATTCAGAGTGATATGTAAGATTGCATGTGAACTACAACCGCAGAACTATGAACATTGTGTGAGGATTGAAGGATTGAACTCGTGAGAGCTTCATGGCTTTATTCCAATTGTTTGGTATTCTGTATGTGACTAATTCGTAGAGCATACATTTTCATGGATTCCCTCTTACAAGAATGGAGCTGACAAGATGGCTAGAATGTTAAAAAAAATACTTCATACTAATTGGATTCTTTTTGTTATTCCCATATGGGTAGATTTGTATTATATATATATATATATATAGTTTATCTATAGTTTGAACTTAAGTGCGACAATTTTAGCTGTCTCTGAAAAGTGAGAGCACATATGTATATGCCCTCCACTTTTCAGAAAACTTTTCTTTCCATAAAAGTTGTGGTCCAGTAATCGAACACATCGGACGATGAGCATAGATTTGTATAGAAAAAATGAAAGTCCATGAATCTTTTGGTCCGTGAATTAGCTGATGTATTACCCTCTTCTATAGTTGCTTCAACAAAGGAACACTTGGAAAATTAGATATAGTTATGCCATCCATTTTGAAGAGGAAGTCTCATGTGGTAGTGTCTTTTATTTCCATTTTAAGAATGGATATCTTAATGATGTGTTCATCTTGTGAAGCTATGTGTTCCAATATTTTTAACCACTTTTTCTTTCTTATATAGTGACATTTTTTGGATCATCTCGCATATGCATATTTGTAAGTCTAAATGTACATATTCTTTTGGCTAATGCCATTAATCTCCAAACCAAACGAAATCCAATAATTAGCCACCACCACAACTTAGGAACATGGAGGCAATCCAATACCCTCTTAAAAATAGAATGTGTCAGAAAAGGAACCAAGCTCACTTGTAAATGACATACTTGATCATTCTTGCTCCTAATGAGTATATGTGCTAGTTTGACCATAACCAAGATATGTCTAGGGTTTGAAACCAATTAGGGTTTCCTACCATGTCTAGGGTTTGAAACCAACTAGGGTTTCCTACCATGCATAGGTGCATTAGCGTTGATACCAATTAGGGTTTGAGTTTGAAACCAATTACGGTTTCCTACCATGCATCCATTGGTACATTTAGAGTTTGAAACCAATTAGGGTTTCCTACCATGCATCCATTGCAATTTCCTCATTTTCATCATCTTCTAGTTTCCGACACTCGTTTGGACCCAAATTTAAATGTAATTGTAACCCAGTTGATATAGTCTCATGAATATAAGATGTGTTTTCCACCTCATCAGAGCTTGAATCTTACAACAAAAAAGCGTCTTCCGAATATGGCATTCGCAACGGTGTGAAGGCATATCCTTCTTCTTCTCTTTTTGCTTCGATTTCTATTTCTTCTCCTTCATGACATTCTTTTGGTTTTTGGTGCTCAATATCTTCACCTTCCTCTTGCTCAATTTCTTCTATTTCAAGATGTTGATTGGGCAATGTTTGTAGGCCGATTTGGACTTCTGGGTTGAATGATTCAAATATGCGCCGTTTTCTTGTGTTTTGTTGAATAACATATAACCAGTTTGGGGACTGTCGAACTAGATGAAATATGATTTGCAATAAAAACAAAATATATATGAGCAATGGACATTGTGATAGTACAACAGAAAATGTTGCATTTAAGTTGCACTTTAACCTGTTCACAATGTTGTTGTGAGACTAATGTGTCGTGTGAGCTCATAGGTATCATTTTAGTCAAATCAATCGCAAAGAACCCTAACGCATCCTTTCTAATCGTGGCATTACTTCCACGATAATTCAATTTGAACCACATCACATCAAAGATAAAGTATTTTTCATTTGTGTCATAGTAACCTGATAGATATGTTGGAGTTTGTCGACGTAGTCTAGGTCACTAGAGATGACATTTTGTGTTGTTTGCACTAGATCAATTATGTTGTTCAAAATTTGCCATTATGCTGCAATCAAAAGTGTGTCTTTTGGCGTCAACGTGCTCAACACGATAGTGATATCCATAAGCCCAAATGGCGTTATACTCCTTGAACTACCAAAACATTACAATAAACATTTACTACGACTATATCAAACATATTAGTGATTTCAATGTGAGTTATAAAATTTAAATGTGAAGCAAGTATTTACTTGCCACGAAGCATTGAAAGCAACTCCCAATCTTCTTTTGTCACATCTTTACCATCTTCTATTACCTTTTCCAAGGTGTTATAGATTTAATCACATGCGCACTCGGAAGGCAACTATTGTAGTTGTTTAAAATTCTCATGAAATGATGATAAAGTACTTGGTGGATCACTCCTTTTAAAAGAGTTTTTTTGTTTTCTTCCTTTCAAGTCACGACTAGGGTGCGGCCACGTGGACACCCGCGAGGCTTAAGGCCAAGGAAATGTATAGGAGGGGTTGTGCTAAAATTAGAGGAAGGGGGTTTTAGGAGTGCTAAGATAAGTGGCAGTTCCTATAACAGACATGGAAGCTTAAGTGCAGGCGGAGGAAGTCATATGTACCCTATCCCTCACGTAGAGTAGAGAGCACAGAGGATGGGTGGAAAAGCATAGCACCAAGACTTCGAATCAGCAGGAGTTTTTTGAATCTGAGAGTGGTATCAGAGCAGGCGATCCTGCCTCTGGGGGGTTGGCCTACCTCCATAGCTATTTTCTTCAAGCTTCTTGAGCAAACTAGCTACGGCGGAATCATACTTTTGTTTGCTGCATTGAAACGATCAAACGGAATCTGAAAACGTCTTAGCTGCAACCTATTAACACTAAGGCAAGCAGGATCGTAGCGCCATGGCATTAGTTTGTGAAAGATTTATGCTGATTCGGACCTGGGCGCACTTTTCACAGGAACCGGAGCCATGCATCTAAATATTCTATGACGTCCAAAGAATGTTTTGAGCCTAGTAGCTCGGCGATCGGACCTCGGAGCAAAAAATGGCGATGGGTTGAAATTTACCATGTGCGCATGTGGCTCCAGATGCAAAAATATTCTAAGTCCTTACAATATGGGATTTTTGTAAAAATTTAAGTTGTTGTTTTCAATTTCAGGTAGAAATCTACAGACACCTCGGATCAGAAGGCTGTAAAAAGAAAAAATGTACATTTTCATATGAAGTTTAGCCGAGGGCTCTGGGTTGCAGGGTTTGTAGACACCAGCTGATTGTAATTAATGCTTAAAGTAGGCTAATTAAAAACCTTTTTCTGCAAAAAGCTTGAGCGGATGTTTCTGGGCTGTTTTGCATGACTTGTAATTTGGGATCCGTAGACCGAAAGGTACTGGATCCATATATGGGCTCGAAGCCTGAAAGGCATTCTATAAGTCTAGCATGTTAGATTTGCTTGCAGGTATAGCAGCATGGAGAAATGGCCGCACGAACAGGGCAATTCATGAAAATTCCACAATTTTTTTCAGTTTGTTGAAAATGTATTGCCAACTTTGGAAACTTGTATATTCCAAATCGTGCATCGGAACGGGAAGGTTCAGAAAGCAAAGTTGCTTCTTTTTTAACAAAGAATACGCCAAGTATTTGGGTGGCGGTCTTGGAAAAACATACAGCTCCCAAAGCGATCGCAAGCACAGTTGTGTTTTGAAGGGTAATTACATGAAATACTTTCATGGTGAAAGGTGTTAAAAGAAAATAGAATTTCATTATAAGGATTTCACTTAATTTGAAGGGCGCTCTAAAGATTTTTTAAATTATTAGACTTTTCATGAGAAAGGCTGAAATAAAAATGCATTTCTATGAATGAAAAATCGGCTGTGAAGGGCTGGGAAGATTTCAAAACGCAGGCCTGATCCCAAGTGTGAACGTGTGAACCTTCTTTGTATTTTCTTGTTTGAAACTATGGAGATTGCCAAACTTCTTTTTTAAGGTATCAGAAGCCCTATTGGGCTATTACACCAAGTGGCGGCACGCGCTCCCGTGAGCCTGCGCATGGAGGCTCACACTCGCATTTTGAGGTGTGCACATGCGCATAAAAGCTCAAGCTCGCGCAAAGGCACGCGTGCTCGCGCGAAGCGATGCACGCTAGCGCCAAACTCCAAAAATACAAGTTTTTCCTTGGTTGCGCAAAACGTTCACATGATAAAATGTGCGCGTGCATTGGTGCGCAATAGTACAAGTGAAAAACCGCACGCCAAAGGGTGAAATTGTTGGTGTTTTTCAACAAAAGAAACCTTTTCGTTTCTCCGGCGGAGAGAGGCTAGTGAAGCCAAGAGTTACTGTGTTACACTATAACTCAATTCCCTAAAGCTCAGTGTTAGTTTTCGATAGGGAAACTAAGAAGGCGGTTGCTACCAACTCCACATGATTACAGCCAAACCTCTGAACAGAGAGAGAATTCACCTTTAGTTAGTGATTACCAAAGCAATTCTTTCGCCATGATATATATATATATATATATATATATATATATATATATATATATGTATGTATATGTATATGTATATCCATATATGAAGCTAGGTGTAACTCGAATCGGGCTCAAAACAGAGGGAGACTATAGAGATTAGGGAAAATAATGTATGACATTATAGCAGTAGGTAGTGTTATGGCTTTGTCATTGATCAAGGTACCAACTAGCATATGCAAATCGTACCTTTGCTTGCTTATTGCGTGGTAAAGGAATTAAATCATAGAACATGTTTAAACCCAAAAGTTGATATGTTTATAACCCAATTAGATTTTAAAATAATAATAATAAAGAGAGAGAGAGAGAGAGAGAGAGAGAGAGAGAGAGAGAGAGAGAGAGAGAGAGAGAGAGAGAATCCGTTAATATGAGACTTGTGAGAAAGAGAAAAGTAGAATATGTCACAATTTATAAACATTATGGAAAAGGGTGCAAGGTTTGGATCGATGTCGTGAATAAGGCAAACGTAACGAGGATACTAATTGCGTGATAAACAAGGAATTCAATAGTGACTCATATTACATTGATAACCCGCACCAAACATTTGAATGATAATTCAAAAGGTTTGGTCTTGACTTGTCAAGAGGGACTATGTGATCTCTCTCTCTCTCTCTCTCTCTCTCTCTCTCTCTCTCTCTCTCTCTTCCTTCTTGGACCGATTGAGGCCAAAAAGCCATCAAACCGATTCGATGGTTCAAACCACGTTCTATGCAATGCTATTTGTAATTGCACACTTCTCTCATTTCTTAATTTTAAGTTTAGCTCTCTCTCTCTCTCTCTCTCTCTCTCTCTCTCTCTCTCTCTCTCTCTCTCTCTCTCTCTCTCTCTCTTTTCTACTCATACAATTTTTTACAATTATTTTTCTATTAAATATAGTCTTCTTTGTAACTCAATGACTTCTAGAGGAAATACCTCCTCTTTCACCCCAATATAGTTAGCTTTTGCCCTTCCCCCTTTTGATCCCAACAACTGGAAAAATTTAAAGAGTTGTAAGTACTTTTATTTACACCTTCCTGCAATATTCATTCTCCTACCATAAAAAAATTTCACAAAGATTCAAACACCCTTGCACTTTCAAAAAATAAGAACCTTGTTACATGTGAACCTTTGTTATTTTCTATATGTTGATTTCTTTGTCCTCTCAGTCAACTCCAACTGACCTTTTCTTCCTTTCAAATCTTTTTCCATGTTTGCTTTTGATGTCATCAAAACCTTAGATGTTTTTTTTGGAACTCAATAACCTTTGAGCCTTCACCGTTCAATATAAACATCATATTTATTGGTGATAATGACTATAATAGCACAATAGTTGTCTCTTCTTTGGAGACTTCGCAGTGGAAGCCAACTATGTGAAATATGAAAAACAACGGACAATTTGTTTGTGGCAAGAAAATCCATTTCTATATTTATCACCAATAGTATCGAGCATGCTTACAATATTTTTTACAACGTTTGAGATTATTTACAACTTGCATGGTGTAACAATTTCATTCAGATGTGCTCTTTGTTTTGACTCAATTCTACCTAGTCCATATACTACTGTAGTACGCTCTACTTAAATCGTATGAATTGCGGGCTCCAGCATGAACATCAATTGATCTCACTTAATTTTTGCTGTAACTTATTGGCTTCATGAAGCCTTCTTGACAGTATGAACTTTATTTTTATAATGAATAGGACAAAGCAGCTCACTCAGGTTTAACAAAGGAAACAATTCAAAAACTTCGACTACTTCATTATATCAATACTATAGAATCTTCTCACTGATCATAAATGTAATTGAAGCCATTATGAGAGTCCAGAAGGCTTCCAACATTTACGATAGAGGACCCCAATGCCCATATTACCATTTCAATTGCAGCTAATTGTGACTTTCAAATAAGCGCTCTTCTTGAGACAAAAATAACAAGCAAGAGGGAATAATTGTCATTATCTTGGTGCAGTATTCACTATGCTTTGCCTCTCACCAGACTCTCTGTTCTCCCATCTTCTTCTCCTGATTTATCTATCTGATAACGGCCAGCCACATGCATAACTTTGACATGATCATTTACTGCTTTCTCAACTCGTCTGTTTTTGGCCTCGTTACGTCTCTGCCCATTCACACAAAGTTGAATTGCAATTGAACCTTCGAAAAAGAAATGAGAACGCAAGCTCTTCCCCACATTTCTAGCATAGCGATTGATTTGATGTATAGCAAAATAAGTTTTTTCCTTTAAACATTTTTAACAGCTCAAAAATACCCCCACCAGTACAAGCCTTTGTGATTACGACATATTGTTCCACTCCAAAATAATATACGGGTTTTGGAAGCAAATTAGGGAAGATTTCTTCAGGCACTTCTGATTTTGTGCTTTTTCTCTGACATAATTTATTTTAAGAAATTGAAGAGAAAACTTGAGTGCAGCTGCAGCCTTGAGTTGGGTGGAGCAGCCTACTGCTGTTTGAATTGCCTTGTCAGACTATCGTTTAGCCTCTGAAGAGTTACTTTACCCTGATTGGTTTGTTAGTGCCACCTCAGGCACTAATCTCTGACCCGCTGATTATAATTTAGACAGCTGTAAAATGATGCATTGTTTCTCTCTTGAGAGGAACAAAAACCAACAAACCATAGAGAGTTTGGGAAGACTTCAACACTTACAAGAGCCAACAAAAGCTCTATTTATTGTGGATGCTAGAATACTAGCAAGACATTTGGAAGTATTTTCATACAAAGCCATTGCACCAAGTTGATATTCATTTACCAATATCAGCAAACCATTTTCCAGCACAAACTCAAAACAGGCAGAAGGCCTTTACAAGATCCAACATGAATGCCCAGATGTAATTTCAATTTTGAAAGGGCACAAGCACACCAATCTTTGTGCAAAAGTCCAACAAGGCCTGCCATATATCTTCCGCACACAATTTCAGTACCAATCAAACTCACTCATGAGCAAACACAGGTTATGAACAAAAGAAGAAATTTTATGGTAAACTGAAAGGATATTTATTTGCCAGAGGAAGAAAAACAACACAATTTACTCACTTCCAGCACCACACCTCAATTTCGAGTCATCAACAAAATTAATATTCAGAGCGTAGCACATGCTGTAAAATTTTGAGGAATTTACCACCAGAGGCAAGTATCTCATGTGACGACTGTCCCTTGAATAGATGGATTGCAAAGAACCAAGGGGACGGGGTACAGGTGAACCATGCGCGATAAATGATAGACGGAATTTCAAGGTCTCCTTGCTAGCACTAGCATCTAACTAACAAGTATTTTAACAATAATCAGACAAGCCTACAGTCAATGAGACTAATGACGCTTACATGGACGTCTTTCAAAACTTGGAACTCAAAGTTTTGCCACTGCATTGAGAGGCTTAGCATCTTTGACTGGGAAGTGTTATCAGAACAAAGCATAATACTCAACATGTGTCATCTACTGCTCTCTATGCTCAGAGCAGTACATTTGTACTAATATGGTCATTTAAGAAAATGAATACAAGATCAATATAAAAAACATGAGAGATACCTAGGAACCAATTGTAACAAGCCTACGTTAGCATTTGATGACGAGCTGCCACAGGAGGCTACAATTGGAGATTGCTGATGGTCAGTACTTCCCATGTACAACACAGGGTCATGACTAATCAAGTTGCTCAAAGCCATATGAGACCACTTCCTCTTCAACATTTAGAATGTCCTCCACCTCCACTTCTTCTGCTTCGTAGTCTTCTTCTTCATCACTAGGTTCGCCATCCCTGAGCTCCTGTCGAAGAGGCTTCTCTTCTTCATGGAGGCGTTGCCATTCAGCTACCCAGCTCTTCCATTCATCTATAACTTTGCGTCTGCTTTCCATTTCTTGTGTGCTCAAAATAATGGAGGATTCTTGATCCTCTACTTCGTATCTTTTGCTGTACTTTTTCAGGTTTCTAGCAATCTCAGCTTCCTCCTCTGGACTGAGTAAAGTTGGTGGCCTTGGTCGCCACAGAAACTGAAAGCAGAAAAAAGTGCATTGAAACGTATATACTGAGGATTATGATAACCCTTTTATTCGCCTCTAATTTATCAAATACTGGATGAAAGAAGGAACTGCAAGCCACGCAGCTCTACTTTACAACTGTGCAGAATAGGCCAAATATAGTTAGGCATGAAACAACCAAAGAAAAATTCGGATCTCAGATAGTGAAAACTGTTCAAAAGTAAGATGATTGCTGGAAGTTGCTTAAATAGCTTGCACCAAGGGGGAGTTACAAAGTCTGTAAAGAGGTACAATCCAACAAATTATAATAGAGTAATATTCATAAATCAATCACCTGATGGAACCTGTCACTGGGAAACAGGTAAATAAGCTTTCCTTAGAATGCCTATATGTTCAATAGCAAAAACGAAAGAAAGGAATATCGTACAAAGGTGAAATGCAATGTAAGAAGCACTTCAATAGATCAATCACCTGAAAGAACCTGTCTCTGGGAAGTCGGTAGATAAGCTTTCCTTGGAATGACCATATGTTGAATCCATTTTCCATTTGGTGCACAGAAGTTACTGAAGTAGCTACATATCTGTAGCAAAACAAGTAAGATGGCTTAGCTTGTAAAATATCAAGGACATGTTGATGTCGACACATCTTCTTACCTTGAATAAAAACTTGTAGGTGTTTGTTTATGAGCCTGAGCCTTCAAATTGGAAAAGCCTGAACTGAAATCTGCAAGCTCGTTATCTACCCAGGCTAAAAGATAGCAATCAGCATACTCTAATGAAAGCCAGAAAGCACCTGCCAGTCGGGTCCCAATCCACATCAGTGGCCATAAAATGCTCAGCCGTTGCCATTGTCTCAAGCTCATCAACATTGTAGAACTCCAGTTGGCCATTATAAGCTTTCAGCCCAGCTAGCACAATAAACCGACCTATTGGTGACCAGTAGAGTGCATTAGCCTGCTTTCCTTTTAGGGTTGTCAGCTTGGTAACTCTGCCAACATTATTTGGACTTTTCATTGAGTAAAAACTTATATCAGGCCGAGGCCCATCTCCATGAATGATAGCAAATCGATGACCTTTGGGCTCCCAGGCAAAGGCAACAATCTTATCATTCTTATTTTCCAATTCCAGCACTTCAATAGGGATATCCCTTTCTTTCGTCCGAAACAGCTCGAATCCAGTATAAGTGCTCTTCTTTGTCTTGGTATAACGATCCACCTTCACAGCCAGGTAGTCGCCGTTGCTTTGCCAATACATCTTGCAGTCACTGACACTGAAGAGGTTTTTCTGTCTCAGCTCCTCCCTACTTGGAATTTGAAGCAAGCTCACCTAAATGCACAACCAACCAACCAGCCCACACTTTCTAGTCACAATGTGTATCAATTAGATCTAACTTACGCATTGTCAATGGATCAACAAACAAGATCAAGAGCATTGCTCACCCTTGCTGGTTGGTTTCCACCACCCCCTTCAGGCACAAAAAGTGATAATATTGGTTCTGTAGGAGACCAGCTAAAATCCAGAACATTATCCACTTTGATAGACTTCTTATCTAGAAGCCCCATCGTTTCAGTTTCATATACACTAATAGAATTCTTTCCGATTCGAGCGAAGTATTTGTCATCACGACCTCCAGCCCACCTGAAGAAATGAATCGTGTATCACAGTAGAAAATCTTGAGTGCTCAGTCAAAAACTACTTGCAATTATAGAACTCAGAAAGAACTCCATGAGGCATCTGAAGATTATTTAGGTCGAATCTATTACAACAAAGAAAACATCTCATAAGGAACTTCACCTGAATACTGGCCATGAAACACCTGCAACACCTCCTGTTCCACCTGTAGCAAAGTCATCTGCACTTCCTTTGAACTCTCTTAAGATTTTCCCACTTCTGACATCAAAGATGTTTAAGGTAACCCTCTGTACAAATATATAGAAGAGTTTTAGTTCCTCACACTGACAACCAAACACACAATTATATTGTGAAAACCATAAAACAGTAGATTGAACTGAAAAAAAAAGGGTTTCCTTTGCTTAAGACAATGTCCTCGTATCCCAAATGTGAGTGGCATGCACAAAAGTTACATTTTGATTTTCAACGCCGTAGAAATAAACTACCTGCGTATCCCTGGGATTGCTAGGTTCGTGGCTGCTGTAGGTCACCAAGAACTTCTCACTGGGGGAGAAATCAATGAAACGAACCTGAGCACATAGCATGACATAAAATCAAACATGATTGTCAAATCATCACTACATACCAGGACACAGCTCACACTTTTGAGAGAATCCTAGATCATTTGTTGTTTGCAATCAGTACGGCAAAAATCAGAACGTTTCATAATCGGCTCTTAGAAAACGCAGCATTTGAATGCTAAATTGTGCATACAACACCAACCGTAATCTACTAGATTAATAAGCCTTTGATAGGAGAGACTAGCTAAGATCCAGCAAGTTGCTAGTTTGAGAGCTTATAAAGCATGCAAGTGAGGCGAATCACAAGCAGAATATCTTGGTGATGAACCAAAGGATTGGTGTTCCATTAGTAGCCCTTATTCCATGACCCAAGTGACAAACAGGAAAAGGTCTTCTAAATAGAAGAACTACACAGAAATTTTCATTCATCAAAATTCTCTTGGAATTTCGGTCTACTATCAGTCATGTTGAAGAGAAGTGAATCGGATACATTCAAAGTGACACATGAACAAAAAACAATACACAAGGACTTGATGTAGCTTACTATCTGAAAAAAAAATGAACACAAACTTTCTGGCCCCAATTGAAACCACCAAGGAGGTTGTTTAAGGGTTGCCAAAAGAATACCCAAACAAAGAGCACCACTTCCATGATACTCTGTTTGAAAAAGATTTTATAAATCTCTTTCAATAAATCCACTAGAATTCAAAACTGGGTATAATCAGCTATGTAAGTGATTCAAGATATGCAAGAGATGAGAGAACAGAACTTCTAATCTGCCTCACTTGAACTTTTACATTTGCTATGTTTCACTTGTTATTGCAAGCATATTAGGTTCACATGATTTTCCTTTAAATATAGGCCCTGGTGGGGACAAGGATATGAAAACCCCATACTGATGTCTCCCAGTCATTTACTGGACCTATCTGTAAACAATGTTTCATGCACCATTGGGGACCGATTTGAAATTTGTTTTACACGACAACCGATTCGAACAGGTTTCCAATTCGAATCGGTCGATTCGAATACGATCAGGGATACAGGTTGTCGTGGTTCTCTCAGGCATCGCACTTCCTCTCTCAGTCATTTGGTAGCTCCATTACAGAGCTCCCCTTAGTTACTCATTAGTATATCAGACATTTCCTATACCGGGGATATCTCGATCATACTTGGAGGAGAGAGTTTGGTTGCAGCTCGAGCTATCCGACCTATCATGATGAGACACGTATCTCATCCTCCTAGACGATATCAGCAACCACCGGAGTCACCTCATGTTGTAGCTCACATCACATCCTTCTATAGTAGCAGCAGGACATGATGACAGTGATATACTATGCTCCTATATGTCTCATCTCATTTATTTCAGTTCATAGTATTAGATATGTTGTTTCTTTCGTACTGTGGAGACGTTTCATAGACTCCCACTGTTACCACATACTTGACATGTACATTTACTAGTCTTATATACCTTTTGGCATGGAAAAGACATTAATAAAGCTCTCTCGCTCTCTCTCTCTCTCTCTCTCTCTCTCTCTCTCTCCATCCACTTGTTAGTCTGGACTCCTTTGGCAACATGTATCACAAAGTCCAAGCAAAGAACCCTTGAGCAATTCATAAAATGAAACTGCTAGCTCTGTTACTTTGTCTAGGAGGAATCATGGAGGAAAACGATCATAATGATGATGCTCATCGAGGAGGTCCCAAACTCCGGTTACACACTCGATGATTGTCAAACAGTTCTAGCTTATTAATAAAGTATTTTTACTTCAATCCAGGTTACATTCTACGTGATTACATGACATGCCATCATTTTCGAGAAAGGCATTCCGATTAACCTTCATGACTTCCATCTCTAATTAAGGCAAATTCCAAATAAATTTTCCAATATAACTAACTCCTCGTTCTCCTGTAAGCATACAATCCTCTGTGATTTGCGAAACAAAGTCTGAATTATGGCCTTCCTCTTCTTCTAGATTGAATCTTTTAGAACCATCCAGCTTAAGGCATGACTATAAAACATTGTCATTTTATTAAAGCATTGAATATTTTATTGATAACTTCTACGTTCTCAGATACGTAATCAATCTCATAAGTGTCAGAGACCAGCCTTAGCTATTCAACAGCATAAGCTGAACTTTTATTTACAGGTAAAAGATAGCAGACTGCAGAATGATTTTTAACCTGTGGGTGGATGAAGCGCATCAAGCGATTGAAGGTTTGAGCTCCTCCCCATGTAGCTGCTCCTTGTCTGTGAATGGTTGCAAGGTACGTACCCAGGGGGGACCACTGCACAAAGCTATCTGTCCAAAGCTGCAATTGAACAGAATGACATAAGTTTCTTTCTTGTTCAAAGCATCTAAGAATGTCAATGTAGAAGAGAACAAAAAACTGTTGCAAGTAATGATGGCCTTGAAATGTGGATGTTTATGCATCACATGGCCAGGTTTGTTACTTACGGAACGGTGATACACTGGATCAGGCTTCCCTTGCCGAGCATCATTCCAATATACTTCTGTTTCAGGACCAAAACGAACGACAAACTGATCACGACCTCTCTCATCCGTCAGCCATGCGAGAAGATTTTCCTGAAGATGACACAAAATAGTCTCTCCTGAGTAATTGATCATCTTAACCTGATTAATTTATGAACACAAGCAAGTTGCAAAATCATCATTGATACTAGCATATAGCATTATGAGAAACTCAACAAGTGCATTGTCTTCATCCCAGGAAGCGATTGATATAAATGGCTTTTGCAAGAAAACAAAGAAGCCATCAACCATGCCATGTGTAGAATATTAATGCAACACACAGCCGAGCTATTTGATACTAATTAGTAACTTCTATGCATTCGAAGAACAGATAATGTGCTAAGGCTCTAGTTCTTTAAGCAAAGCCAGCTCTTCCCAGAGAAACAATATCATGAAGCAACACCGATGAAATTGAGTTTCTGCTTTGTTGGTCAAGTGCAGCAACATTTTGTAAAAATGATTACAATAGCTTACACAAAAGAGATTGTGAGCCCAGTTAGTACACTAGGAACGGGTGGGAAAAGATGCACAATGAAATTTTGAAGTTGGACATTTACAGTTATCTCTTGTGAGAGGTTAGTGCAACTTGTGAGAACAACTCAGAAAAAAAGTGCACATCCATTACTACAACTAAAAAGGCGTATGAGTAGGAAGGATAAAGCACATGCTGTCAACCTTCAAAACAAAGCTCCATCCACAAGTTGTAGAGAATGGGTAATATATGATTACATTTAACATTTGCAACAAACAAGCCATCCCATTTGTGGCACACTTTGTGAAGAAGGCTAGCACCCAAGCAACAAGACAAGTAAATGAAGCCCCTCATCAACCGACAGATCTAAACGCCATTGTTATGAAAACCACATAATTCAAAAAATATCTGCAAATACAATCTCTGTAAGTTTGGACTCTGAAATATTATTTAGAAGCTTAGACTGTCTTCGCAATTCAAGCGCAACATATTATCCAAAAGAACAAAATCAGGATTAAATGACAAACCCACGTGATGTCACATTTTAGAAGCCCTAGCAAATTCCACTCAAAATCAAGTGTTCCCAAGGATATTAAGATATCAATAAATCATACAAGCCAATCCTATCGTATAGTGTAAGAAAAAACTGCACATTGCATAGCTGAAAGTAAGATAAACACCCCGGGTGTATAGGGCTTCCGCTCAGGTGCAGACCACTCATCAGGCACTTTCATATATTTATCGAAGTCATCAAACATGTTGACAGCAAAAACATGTGATTTGTCTAGCTTGTACCCATTCGTCTGCTCCCTTGCGGTTTCCGCCTCCTGTGGAATTACACAAGTGAGACAATTTAAGATGAAGCCAATCATCAAGTAACATCAGCCAATGGCTTCAACATACAGGTTTCCAAATATGTAGAAAAGATCAAATTTTGGAAGTTGTGTAATTATAAATCAGAAGTTGTAGAAAAGATAAAAGCATAATCAATTTGCCTCACAATCTGAAGTTTGTATAAAAAGGACATCAATTCAAATCAAAGCTCAACTGTCTAAGCAAGGGTGCAATGCACACATACACATAGGAACTTATTGAAACTTGAGACTCACAAGCTGGAGAATAGCACGTCTTCAAAACAAGTTGCCAAGTCATCAGGTCATGAACTCTAAAACTAATAGCAGAAAATCAATATCAAGAAGCTTGTAGATAAAAGAGTGAAGTTGGATGTCGAACTTATCGATATCGGTGATTGATGGTGCATCATAAATGAAAACAAAATATATATTACCTCATTGCTCATGTTAATGAGCATACTAAAACCAGCAAAACTTCTTGAATGATATCCTGGTTTGTCTCTTCCTTTGGAAATTCCCGAAAGAAAGTGGGAAAGCATTTCCATGGATTTTGTGGTTGGGCTACCTCAGACGAGGAAGCAAGATGATGTTATTTGGATAATAGCTGACAAATTGACCAGTTCATTCCAACCACAGCGTTTGTCAAAGCTTCTAAACTTGCTCAACTTTTCATGGAAAAGTTGTTCAGGTTGTATGGATTGCCAAATGACATTGTTAGTGATCAAGATTCAAAGTTCACTGACAAATTCTAGCAAACGGTCTTTGAGAAATTGAAGGCTTCGTTTCGTGCATATGTTTCCAGACAACAATCGGATTGGAAAAGGTACCTCCCAATAGTTGAGTTTGCATATAATAGCGCAAAGCACTCGACAACAGGTTATAGTCCATTCATGTTAATGTATGGTTTCCAACCTCGAGACCCCATTTCCGTCGGCCTCAAAGGTCTCAGGTTTAGTGCAGCAGTGGATTTTTTGCAAGACATGCACGAAATCCAATTCGAATCGGAAAGAATCAGGCTTAGAAATTTTTTTCCTACAGCCTGGGCCCCAATTCACTCATGATTCAATTTATGTCTTTTTGCGCCTCTTTCAAGGGGAGAATGTTGAGGAGAGGGAGAAACATGTAAGGAGAGGAGAAAAGAGAGATCCTTGAGGAGAGAGGAGAGAGCAAATGGCATTTACGGAGAATGTGCAATGTGCTAGAACGTAGGTTAATCTTGATTGTTAAAAGCATTTTGAAGGAGAAGTTAGAACTTAGGTGTTTAGTAGTATTAGCCACTACTATTAGGTGAATGAAGGAGAAAGGCTAGAGCTTGGAGTTAGGAGAGTCTTGGAGAGGGAATAGGAGGAAGAGGGGTGTGTGTGTGTGTGTGTGTGTGTGTGTGTGTGTGTGTGTGTGTGTGAGTTTAAGCAAGAGGTGTGTGTGTGAAATTGTGAATTTAGTTTTAGTTAGACTTTAGTAGAGTTGTTAGGACTTAGGAGTGTGAGTTTAGAGTTAGAACTTAGGCAATAGACGTGAGAGGAGTGTTAACAGTTAGGAGAGTTAAAAGTTAGGAGTTAGGAGTTGAAACTTGAGAGTTAGGAGTTGAGACTTTGAAGTTAGGAGTTGAGAGTCAGTCATGGTAAGACAGAGATCCTATATGGGATCATGTCACAGTTGCAGCGGGATACAGTAGCTCGGGCACAAAACGTTGGACGTGCAATTATTGTCATGTGAGCTACACAGGCAGTCCAATGTGTACACCTCCTTTGTTTGTGTGGCTATGAGATCGATGCATGCCCACACGCACCTCTAGGGCTATCGAGCACGATTGCGAGACCAGGAGCGCTTCAGAGAGAGGAGATCATTTCTTCGACAGTCACTGCAGGTGAGAATCATACACTTGTTATCTGATTCTTTAAACTTTTGCTTTTGGATTCTAAATTTTGCAATGTGCATGATGAAAGTGATTGTCACTTGTAGATTAAATGTTTTTCGATTTCTTTTGTTGCAATAGGATCAACCTAAAAATTTGTGAATTATTTGCTCAAATACTATAATTACTCTATCTAGTATCACGCTACTCAATTGACTCGTTGAGTCATGATATATTGACATTTGATTGCTTTGAATTCTCTTTAATATTCAATCTTGATAAGGAAATCTAGATATGGCTTGAGCCTTGTTGACAACCGCTTATTGTGATTTGTCATGACTTTGTGCAATGCATTACTAGAACTAGGTTTAGGTGTACCATCCTATTTAATGGCTAGAGCGACACGAGCAAGCGCCAGATTTTGAACATAGTAGCATCTTCTTGCTTGGGCATAGTGTAAGCCATCAACGTCTTTAAAGCAAGCACATCAGTGACTAGCAGTTTATGTTTCACCATATCAACGATGCCATTGAGGTGGGGCCAACGAATGTTGTGCATATACATACCAAGACCTTATTGCTCAGTGTTGGCTACTCTATACTTATCGGCTACTTGTATAATCTAGATGCTAGATTCTATAAAGTTGCAATAGCCATTGCCCAATGTGCACATTCAGGTTGATCAATCATCAAATTCCGAATCAATGAGTTGCTTGTCCAAAGTTGTGCACTGGATAGGTGGCCACCAACGATGTAGCAAAATGTGTTGCCATGGGGAGTGCTCATTAATTGGTCCTATTTCATCTTATTTTGGGCGCCTTGTGCTACACACTGCGTACACCTTCTATTTGAGATTGTTGCAAAAATATCGTGGATCAAAGAGGTTGTTGACAATATGCAATGTCACCAAGAGACTTAAGGATGTTGAGTATGTTTAGAGCCTATTCTAACCAGGAAATTTTAAGATCTGTCCCAACAAAGTTTGCGTGATTGGTCCTGATTGCTAATGCTAAAGCTTAGCAGCAAGAACTATTTCGAAATTCGATTAATCATAGTTTATCGTTAGAAGCTGAATAGTATTCACTAGACCTGATTTAAGTCTGGAATCTAGATAGACTATTACAAACTTACTAGCATGAAAATTATTGTCCAGGTTTGCTTTTATGTTCACTGTTTTCAAGCGATTAAGAGGCAAATGGTGGTTTCAGACAATGCCCATTTCCAAGTTCAAAGCACAAACTTGGAACATCGATTACATGACCCTTAACAGTAGTTTGAAAAATCAAAGTTGAAAGTTGTAAGTTGTAAGCTCAAAGTTGTGATCGCTGTCAATCCTTGCATGCAAGGCCCACAACTTGCGTTGTTGCATCAGCTAGGAGGAGGCAAGAAGAGGCTACAAGCTCTCATGTCATCGAGGACAAGAAACTTATTGGGTCCTCAAATTTAGAGACCTCTAAGGAAGAGGAGTACATAGAGGAAGAAGATGAGGATATCGCTTGATAATGAGAACTTCAGCAATAGTGATGATGATGGTGAGGGGGAGGCTGTGGCTTCACAAAAGCTTGCAAGGGAGTCTAGGAGAATATTGTAGGAAGATGGATGATAGATGTAGAGCTAGAATCTAGAATTTAAACAGTAGTATGTCATGATTCATCCTACACATCTAGATTCATTCCAAGTTCTAACATTAGAGTCATGACTCTTGACATTTTATGTGGCCTTTCTAGAGACATTTTATCCTTTATGGAAGTTGAAGTTCGAAACTATTATTCACAATATAAATTTTAATTTCGAGTTTTGATTTTCAACTTTTGCAAGATACCGTCTACCAGGTACATTGTGGAATCTGAAATCGGGATTGAATGATGAAATTTGCATCATGGTGTGCACTATGCTAAGTCCTATGCTCTTAGTTCTATATTCTGGTTTCTAACAAGTCTTGCCATCATGCTTGCAAGCTGTAGTCATCTATAATGAATCATGAATCAAGTTCCAAATTCTTTCAACAGTCAAGTTTCAAGATTCGTTAATCCATGAATGTACCAAGCATGGATTGTTATTGTTGGTAAGAATTTTGGCATCTCAAGTGGAGGTGACTTTCTTATAAGTATAGAAAATTGTCCCAAGCGTATGAAACCTGGCCACATAAATTACTCATAAATACAACCCCACAAGTGAAAATACCTGTGGTGTGGTATACTCGATGAAAGCATATCCCTTTGATTTCCCTGTCTCCGTGTCCACAGGCATCCAAAGTCCTTTTTCCCTTATAACTCCAATTTGGCCAAAAATCTTCCGAATAACACTTTCAAGCTTTTCATACTTTTCTGGTGCAACAACAGGCAGATTATCAACAACTATGACATTGCTGAATCCAGTTTCCGTCTCCAAAATTTCTTCCTCTTCCTCCTCATCGTCACTGCCAGTAACATAACAAACTTGTATAGCACATGTTCCCTTCTTAATCCATACTAATGATGCACGCGAAAAAAATGTTATGATCTAAAAAAATGAATATCGTAAAAAAAAAAATTAGATTATTATTTACAGGAGAAGAAGTGGGCGGGGGGACGACCTGGGGGGACCCTCGCGCGGTAATTGCCTTAGTGTTTTTTTTTTTGAATACTATTTTTCTTATAATTTGCAGAATGCCCGTATGGACAACCAATGATCGGCTGCCACATAGCTCATGTACATGCACATTAGCTGCAGCAGAATGTGAATGTGCCACATGGCGTCCACTCATTGGCTGTGCACATGAGAGTTTTGTTGGTATGTGTATATGGTTTGAAAGCACATTAGCATTCTGTTTCTGAAAGTGGCCTCAAATTGCAAAGAAGAATAGAGCACTTGGCATTACATTCATTGATTGAAAAACTATAAACATTAGAGAACGAGCATGAATTCATTACTTGTATGTCATGCTGTGATATATCTTAACATAATGGTCTATTGTTCAGATCTGTATGAAGTCAAAGAGCAGGAAACCCTAACTGCCGATGTTCTTCTCAAGGAAGCACGACCTCGCTGGCCCTTCAGACCCACACTTTCCGCTGATAATAACATGGTAATTTTTCGACTCCAGGATCATCGCTTTCGAACATTACAAAAATAAAAAACTTTTGGAACAAACCTTTTGATGCCGAAATCTTCTCCTGGAGGTAGCTGAATGTCATCCAGGTTTACTTGCCCCCAATCTATATTAAGATTGATCTTTGGCTCCTGCATATCTGGAGCGAACCGGTGGGGTGCCACCGGAGTCTCTGCTAACTCCGCCATACCTTCCTTGCCTGCAAACAGTGCGCTCTTAGGGCTTTTGAAGAATCAGCAAATGAAAGACAACTTGGAGCCCGTGATTTTTCCAGCTAGGAAAACTTTCGCATGAGGAATGCGTTGGTGCTGATCGATGGTGTCTGATCGCTGATGTCTCGTCGATGGTATCTGATCGCTAGTGTCTGGTCGGCCAGTGGAGCGTGGTAGGAGCAGTGGAGCGCAGCCTCTCGAGATGGTGCTAGGGCTTTGGGGCGTTGAAGCTTTAAGGCGTTGGGAAAGGGATGAGGACCTAGGGTTCCTTTTTGCAAAGGTTTTTGTAAACTTTGCTTGTGTGGAGGAGCCTTAGCCCTTTTTGCATACACCTTCATGTGGTTGAATGACCATTTCACCAAAACTTGTTGGGAAACTACCTAAAAAAATCTGATCCGAACAATCTATTTACCAGTTTTTTAAACAACTACAATATTTGGTGAATAAATAATTTTTGCCTTTAATGAAATTCCTAACGGTTAACTATATGGACTTGTTCATGAAATTAGGATAGTCGACGGCAAAACGTTCGTTTGTCACAGTAATTTTTCTTGGACCTGCACCCAGCAGTGGAGATTTTGGGTTCATGGTACAATTTATTTATTTTTTATTAGTGAATTTCCTTTTTGTTCGGTACAATTTTTTAAGAGAGAACCGATTATTTTTGTTGTTACATTCTAACTGCTCGTGAGAGGGCGACGTAGGACGTGTGTTATGGTTGATCATGGATGTCATTTCCAAGAGCCTTATAAATGTTTTGCATATCAATGTGGCCCCTAATCACAATAGTGTCGATTAATTGGCTTTTATTAGCTCTCTCATTGTAACAATAAGTCAATGGTCAAGAAAATCTTCAAAGTACAGGTTATCCATAATAACAGTTGCAGGAATACGTTTGGTCCACCCTAGCGACTACGATGCCTCCATCAAGGGCTTTCCCTTGCCCTCACGACAACTTGCATCAACTTTGAGAAGTTTTGGCAAGGCTTTCAAATGGGATATAAAATTTATATAATAAAAAAAAGTCAATTTGTAGAAGCAAATAATAAATTTATTTTAATGCTCACATATTGGGAAGAAGGCAGTTTTAAATTTGAACTGTTGCAATTTCAGACCCAGTACTTGGGCACTAGAGTTTAGGTCGTTTGGCCATTTTTTGAAATTTTTTGTTCCACAAAACGATGTTGTACCACACTCCTTTGGTTTCTTGGTATGTGCATGAGCCTCAGAGATTTTTTTATAGTTTCTAGTGCATGAAGTACATCAACTGGTAAGATCCATCATTTTCGTCGTTTTAGGTGTGACATTCTTTTCTTTTTCTGTACTTTACGACATATCACATCTAGTGCTTGCATGGATGCTTCCAAAGACGACATTCTAGGAGATTACATTCCCGAGAATACATTTCCAATTCATTTGTTTTTTTATCATGTGCAGGGCCTCCAAAGACTGTTGGAGATGATCAGTTTGTTTTTTAAGGTAGCTTGGTCATTTTTTTTCCTGGTCTATTTTTTTCCATATTCAAAATGTATGTATTTGTCATTTGCACAAACTTTTTTCAATAGCATCACATCATATGCCAAACATGTTTGCAATGCCATGATTTTCCTGAACACGTCCACTCATCTGCATTTTTTTTTTCAAGGTATCCAAAATCTGTGTAGGTTTGACAAGCATATTTTTTATTGTAACTAAGAATCTTTTTGTTTCCTCCCAAAAAAATATTGTCTAGAGACGCTTTGTCATTTGGAATCACTCAATGTGATTTTTCATATGCCACAAATAGGTACAAATCTAATCACAAATTTGTGATATAAATTTGACTAACTCTCTAATCAATCCATACAACTCAGGAACACTTCAATCATACATGTAAGTGATCTTTCACACATTAGATAGAGAGGTTCATGCAAATACTACGAACTATCGTGAAGCACCAAAAGACTATACTTGCAAAAGACTTTGCTTCCATGCAAAGTTGGTTCGGAGATTTAACTTCATAATCGTTGAGGATGACTTTCCTTAAACCTAATCGGTACTTCCTATTAACTTTTCCTTATGCTTGGTTTGTACCAATCTTGATCTTGCCTTTGGAAGATTCCTCTAGCAACTTGCAACTTGCAACTTGCCTATGCAGAATTTGAGACCCCTAAACCCAAGAAATAACTAGTTTAACTTCAACTTATGGTGTATGGTTCTGATTTCTCAATGTCTTTGTGGCTGTTTCAAAAACCTCTTTCTCAGCAATGTTTCCCACATAGAATAAGTTGCTACATTATGCAAATAGAGTGGTTTGAGCCTTTCCACAATCAGAGTTACTTCTCAAAATGTCAAAAAATTGAAATGCTTTAACACAACCCATGAGATGGTCCTTCCTAGTTGTTCTTATGATCAAACCTACTTTTTTGATCCCTCATCCATGCACATGCATGAGTTTATCTAAGAGATTTTATCCTACACAAAGAAGTTTCACCACATACACAACAAAATCTCCAAATGGCAGCACTAGTTTTTTTTTAATCACAAGCTTCAACAGATCAATCTATGGCGAAGTTTCCAATTATGTTCATTCCATTATTGCATCTCTGGATCTGATTATAGTGCTTGAAAAGGATAGGAACAACATACTCACTCCATGAAGAGAGTTTTGTCCAGCAAATAGTGAAAAACATTCAGTTTTTTGATGTTTATTCCTCGTTGAATAGACAACCTTTTGATCAACTTCCGGTTGTGATCAAATTATCTTTTAATGTGAGTACAATCTTTGCTTAGGTCCAAGGGAGATTTGCAATCTACAAAAGAAAACAGCCATACAATGATTATATAAACATGGTCTTTAAATTGATATGTCATCCAATGTATGTGAAGTGAACTCCAAAATATATAAATATCTATATATATATATATATATATATATATATATATATATATATATATATATATATATATATATATATATATATATATATATATATATATATATATATATATATATATATATATATTTAAACTTATGTACAGTTTTGCGCATGTGTATGGGTGCACCCATGCATCCTCCTCCCCCACCCATGCATACACATTTTTTGAACTAAGAATTCAAAAAAAGAGGATGCATGTATGGGGAGGAGGATGCATGGCCCTCATTCCCATGCATGCATCTAATGGGCCCACCAAAATTCAAATTACACGTTAACCACACACACTCTTACTAATCATTTCTCTCTCTCTCTCTCTCTCTCTCTCTCTCTCTCTCTCTCTCTCTCTCTCTCTCTCTCTCTCTCTCTCTCTCTCTCTCTCTCTCTCTCTCTCTCTCTCTCTCTCTCTCTAGCGACAAACTCAAATTCCACTTTAACCACAACCACACACGCTCTTATTGATCATTTCTCTCTCTCTCGGAGGAGGAGCGGTATAGATAAGTGAAGGGGAGTCTCTCTCTCGGAGGAGGAGCGACATAAATCATGAAGGGGAGGGATCCTGGTTGCATTGGCTGGAGGCATGCTTTGCTCTGTCAAGCGACGCATTTTCAGAGGGTCTATTGTACTTTGGATCTGCCAAGCCCATTCTTTTTAATTGACACCGATGATGCTAAGAACTTATGAGAGCATTTTCAAGCTCTGGTTATGGATCCAGCTACATTCAAGCTCTGCGCAAAATGAAAAAGGTCTTCAGGATCGCGATTTTGCATGATTGGTGCTTGAATTTCTCCCCATAATTTGTTTTGAAGCTCTATATGCATTTCAAAAAAATTGTGTTTTGAATTAGAAAATTTCTCAGTTTCTATCTATGTTGTAGGGTTGGAAACAAACCGTTACAATATCCAGACAGAGGAGCAGCTGACGAATCAGTGACGATCACTGTTACAGATAAGCTTGATCCAAAAAAAGTACTGAAGAAGGCACAAAAGATAGGAGAACAAGTTGAGCTTGTACAATTTGAACCCCCTGAAGAGCCAGCCGCAAATGCCACCAAATACTCCAATAATGATACATATCCAGATTTAAGACCAGTGCGTTGGTATCCGTCCAACGAGCTAACTTACAAGTTCAGCAAGGATAACCCACACAACAACTCCATGATGTAATTGTTGGAGAGAGAGGGGGAGAATAAATGACGAGCACGAACGAGAAACGAACTCGAACAAGAAACGAACGACAAGCAAACTCGAACAGAAAATGTTCGTGCGCAGTGGAATGAATTATTTGACTCTCTTCGTAAGCATGACTACGCCTATCAAACTGAAGAGAACTTTAGTGATAGAAATCACAGTCATTCTAGATTACATAGCCAAACATCTAATAGATGAAGCACTAGATGAATAATTTGTTGCGAATTGCAAGACAAATTATCTGTCGCGAATGATTTGCGAAGAGCTAGACTGTGCTCGACTGATAATTAGTCGCGAATTATTCGCGAAAGACAAGACTAAAAGTTGATCGTCTATTACTAGAAAGAGCAATTAGAAAGATCAGACAAAATGAAGAACAAGCATAGCAATATTAACACATATTTGAATGCAGAACAAAGAGCTGTATAAAATTAAGTATATTATTACGTATACAAGTTAATAATGCGACAGAGCACAATACAATAGCGGACGAAACCGCATGCCCTAAGAAGCTTATTTTTGTCTGTAATGAGGAATGAAACCTCTTCTCTTAGTCTCTTCTTCTCTCACTTGATCATCTGATCATCATCATCATGTTGAATACACGAATGGTATCCAATATATATACATAATATTACAGGTGTGCATATGTGAAAGTACAGAGTGGATGTGCTGTTTGTAGGAGATCGTGGGTGGCTGCAATCGTTGTCCAATCTGTTAGCGCAACTGCATGGAGTGAGCATAAAAAGGGTGCGACGTCAGCCAATGCTGAAGTGAACATTGGTGATGATGCAAAAAGTGGGTCACTCTTACGAATGGCCTTAGGATAAGATTTACAGGGTGCCTTAGCTTGTAGGACACCTTCGGCATTCTGTAGGATAGTGTCCCCTTTTCATCTGTCACCATAACCTGTGTAAAAACACAGTGTTTGCAATTCTTTCGCCTTTTATTTGTCTGTGCAAATTTGCGTGTAAATATGCAAGCTGCATGACAACGTTAGTAAATATGCAGCAAGAATAGAGGCATATTAAAAATGGGATTTAGGAGTAGCTAGTCTCGAAATGGATGCTCCAGGATATAGAGGAGTGTCTGCCTCCTTGCGCAATAGAATCTCGTCTTCATCCATCTCAAATTGTTCGTGATCTCCGTTTTCATTAGAAGATGCATGCATATCATCATTCTCATTTGTTTCAAAGTAAGATTCAAACATGTTGTGCATTGCTTCATCGTGTTGCACCTCATCATTATAATCATTAGAATCAAGTTGATTACTCTTTTTACAATTGTGTTTGTCTCTTCAATCTTTGTTTTCTCATGTCTATCAAAACTTGACGTTGATTGTAACTAAACACAGATGGATCAACTCCGTGGAATGGCATTCGATGTATTGGCTACACACATGAAACAAATTCCATAAGTGACATATATAGATTGACAAAGATTATAATAAAAAACAATCATATAAAGTTAACAAACCTCAACGTCTTCCAAATTCAATGGTTGACCTTCTTCTTTTCGTCCAAACTTCCACAAACGATTTTCAACAATGCGTCTTTCATGCATCTTTTGTCCATCACACTTGAGGCATGTGCACCATATTTTATTTTGAAAATATTTTTTTTACGAGAAACAAAAATCAAGTACATGTCACTTTAGCACAATAGTTTAGCCTATAATAACAAAGTCTTGATGAACAAAAAAACATGCATGTTTATTACTTACCCTGTTAACTTGAGTAGTGTCTTCATCGCTAGACTGATCTGAATGTAATTTATCTCGTTGTGATAAACTGCATATATGCACAAGTACAAAACACAAATAACATAAAACTATTGTATGATTCTAATGTTTTAATTTTTAGATAGTACTTGTGAAAATTGTCAACATTTCCTAGCTAGTTTGAGGCCTAAATTGGCAATTTTTGTACATAGTTTTGGATCTAACCTTTCACACATGTGAAAGAGGCCTAGATACTTTTATTTTAGTATATATTTCATGTTGAAGAAGTCTCAAACTCCAGGACCTTCGAAATGACACCAAAATCATGTTATTTGGACATATAGGCCAAAATTGACTATTTTAGGCTACTGGTGCCCTAAAATTGGGTCCTAAGTTCTAGAGAGAGAAGAGAGAGTTATCTCTCCTTATATTTGGGTTGGAGAAACTTATTGTATTGTTGAGAGAGATCAATAGACCATGGTCACAGTTTCTTCCTCCATTGAGAGCATTGCTTTGTGTATTGTCTTCAAGCTTTTGTGTATGATCTTAAGAGGTTTTCAAAAGTGGTAGGCTGGGCTGGTATGCTATTGTTTTTGGCTGCCATAAGTACCTTTTATTAGATTCTTTTGTCTCTTGAATGCTTTGTCAAGTTCGTGTGTATCAAAGGTAGCATTAGGATGCTTTGCCATTTCTAGCTTTTGTAGCTTGTTGTGCAAAGATCTTAGCCAAGTATTTTGGGAGTTTGGATCCATTCAAGAACCACTTTCTTCACAGTACTATTCTTATACGTTGTCTCTTATATGATTCTTTTGCATCTTGGTGCAGGCTCTAAATGCATATCTCTCTTCTTTTGTTATCACAGGTATGAAAGTCTCACTCCAATATGCATTCATGTTCTGTAGTCGATTTTCTTTTCTACTTCATTTCAATATATTAGGATTTATTGTAATGTATTGTATGTTTATGAATGTAGTAATCATGTCGGTGGTGAAAGCTTGGGAGACTATGTTAAGAATTTATATGAATCATTAACTCTTGAGCAAAAAGCAGAACTGCAAAGTATGCTTAGCCGAGATGAGGGTGATCTCTCACAAGCGGCCGCGGCTCCCGCCCCCACCGAAGACTCATCCACAAATCCTTATTATGACGTGGATTCTCAAGGTAGTATAATTGCCAACAGAAAAGAGGGGGTGGTTTTGGACCGACTCTATTCTTTATGCCAATGACATTTTGGTGACAAATTGTTTAGTAAATGGTCCAGACAACCTGCCACCGATAAATGACAGGTTATTGGTACCCTTGTGACGAATTCCAACAAGAAGAGAAATTCGAGGAGAAGAAAATTCATAAGCATATGAGCTTATGGATTAGGCATCGTCGTGATATGGCACGACGAGCTTATAGGGACGGGCAATCCAAGCCCTCTTGGTGTTCAAGAAATGATTGGAACCGTGTAAAAGTGGATGAACAAACACAAAATAAATACAAGATTCAGAAAGATGTTGTGGCCGCTAGGATGCATGGGATAGGCAATCCTAGGTTGGGCTTGAGCGGAAAGGCGGGATTGCAAGCAAGCATGGTAAGTGAACTTACACTACTCTTATAGTTTATCTTTGATTTCATATGCTTTTATTTTTTAATATGCATTATGACTACCTGCTCCAACGTAGCCCTAGATTAATTTCAACTTAAATTGAATGCATGGATAGTTGACGAAATATGGACGTCTGCCAACTAAGGAGGAATACGAATTTGCCTTCAAGAATCATACAGCGCATTAGTCGGCAAACTAAAGAGTGAGGGTCATCTTGTTCTGTAAATATCAAATTTTCATACTTAAGTCACTGATAGTTTCTCCTATCACCTAGACTAATTCCTCCACATGGATTGCCAAGGGAAAGCCAGTCCTATCATGGACAAGCTTGATAGAGCCAATTACCATTTGTGGAAATTTAAGATGAAAATTGTACTAATGGCAAAAGAATTGTTCGACATTGTTGTAGGTGCAGAAGGGAAACCCGAAGCAGACGACGCGGCAATCGCCAGATGGAAGCTGAAGGATGGAAAAGCTTTCATGCTGATCATCCTCAACATCATGGATACCCAGATCATCCATGTATCCGAGGCACAGACATCAAAAGAAGTCTGAGACATCTTGAGCACACTATACGAAGTGCGAGATATAGCTTCTAAGCTACATTTCAGGAAGAAATTCTACTCCCTCAAGATGACGAATGGTGATTCTTTGCAGAATCACATTAATCAATTCAAGAACCTGCTAAGACAAATGGCCGCTGTCGGATCTGTCATAGACAATCAAGAGATAGTGATGCAACTGCTTACAAGCTTGCCAAGTTCTTATGACAACTGGGTGTTGATCATCACGACTCATCCAGAATTAATATGTTGTTGCAAGAAGACATGCGAAGGAATGAAGCCTCGAGTTTCTCAACTGATTCTCATGCCTTGTACACCAACAAGAGCACGACAAAATAGAAGAAGAAGAAAGGTCTGAAGCAATCAAAGCCAAACCAGAAACCAGCTCAACAAAAGGAACAGACGAATCCGCAGACAAAGAAGAAGTTGTTCTACAGATACTACAAACGAAACAACCACAAAATTCAAGACTGCCGAATACTTCAAGTGAAGAACAATAGCAAGGGACAATCGAATCAAGTGACAAATGTAGCTACAGAAGCTCCACAGCCTATTCAAGAAGCAAATCATGATGCCTTCATGACCAACCATCAAGAAGCATCTGAGGACAGTTCTTGGTTCCTAGATTCCGGAGCCACTCAGCACATGACTAGCCTAATTGGATATTTTGAGTCCTATACACCTTACAGTACCCAAAAATTCGTTCACCTTGGCAACAATAGCACACAAGATATTAAAGCTGAAGGCACTGTAAGATTATGCTTTGCAAATGATCAATCTAAGCTACTCTCTAAAGTTTTGTATGTACCTAAGTTATCTACAAATCTGCTCTTTGTAAGCAAAATCACAGATCTAGGACACAGAGTAGAATTTGAATGTGATCAATGTAAAGTAGTTGATAGGACATGCAAGATCCTAGCACTTGAAAAGAGACATGGATACTTGTATAAATTAAGTCATTGCTTTTCTGCCTCTAGTCAGGTCTCAGTACTTCAATTCATACAAATAAAGGTTTACTTTGATAGACTTGGTCATTTAAATTATGATGTTGTACAACGAATGTCTAGACAATCTATTGTTCTTGATCTCGACTATCCTCGCAAAAAAGTCGAGTTACTTGTCTGTCAAGACTATCTAGTGGGTAAACAGACTAGGAAACCATTTAAGTCAAGCCATCAACATATTGCTAGAGGATTGCTAGATGTTGTACATTTAGATATTTGTGGCCCAATGAAAAATCTTTCACTGAAGGATGCCAAGTATTTTATAACCTTTATTGACGAATTCTCCAGAAGGACGATGGTATATTTCACAAAAAAAAATCAGAAGCCTTCAATTGCTTCAGAATTTTCAAGGAGCGTGCAGAAAAGAAGACTGGAAGGAAGATCAAGGCCCTAAGGTCAGACAACGGTGGAGAATACGTCTCTGTCAAGTTTAAGGAGTACTGTCAAAGCCAAGGCATTGAGCAGCAATTCATCACTCCTTATAGTCCTCAGTCTAATGGCTTAGCTGAGAGAAAGAATCGTACTTTGGTCGAATCTGCTAAGTGTATGCTATCGCATGCATTATTGCCCAAGAGATTCTAGGTTGAAGCTATCTCCTCTGCAGCTTACCTCCAGAACAGATGTTCGACCAAGGCCCTCTCAGACAAGACACCCCACTGTGGGGTCGAAGATCTCTCATAATATAGCCCTTCTGCCTGTCAACAAAGGTTAGATCACTGGATAGGTGTCTAACTATGCATAGATGCTACTTTTAGTTAATTTTCTACTTTCTCCCTTAACTCTACTCACCACTATACTACTCTTCTTTAACTCTACTCCTCTACACTAACATTCATCATAGTTTGGTTGAAGGGAAAGAATGGAGAAGAAGAGATTGAGAAGAGAAGAGAAAGAGAGAGAAAGAGAGTGAGGGTGGAGGTTAGCTCAAATGCTCCTTATGCTTGCTAATGGAAAAACATTCACTATGGCAAACAATAAGCATGGAAATAGAAAGCAATAGAAAACACAACCAAGAGCAATAGCAAGTAGTGAATAGCAAATGAGGATGCTTCTCTTCCAAAAATGGTAGAGTTTCCTCCTTCTCATTAAGCATGGAAATAGTGTACAAATGGTGTCTTTTTATAAAATGGGGAAGGCCCTTGCCCTCAATCTTATTGGCTAATATTCACAATGATCCTAACCATTCATCTTGGACCCAACTTGATCCAAGGGTCCACAAAAAGTACATTAGAAATCACAAGATTCATGTGAGTCCTAATTTGGACCCAACTCTAAAAGGTGATCTCTAAGTTTAAAAATGACATTGGGCCTCTAGTTTTATTTTAATTATAAGGCCCAAGTCAAGTTTATTTTATTTACAACTTCAATTGCGTGCTCATTGGGCCATGGGCTTATACATGCAAGATGTGATGCCCTCGCAGCACATTTTATTGGAGGATTTTATTTATTTACACTTTGTTGGGAATACCCCCAACAGGACCCACGGCCTGAAGTAGTGCCGGTCCCTCGGCACTCTGCCGGTTTAGTAGAGCGTTCTCTTGGACCGCCTCTGGTGGATGAGATATCCCGTAACGTCTTCCATGAAGTTGAGACGGTCCAGTTTCTTCGAGTCCTGCGTGTGGAAGGACTTGTGGACTCCTGTCAGCCATTCCTGATCCAACCATGCTTGGAATCATTTCATCCAGGGATCTCCAAGGAATGCAGCTCGGTAATATACGCGAGTGACTGGCAGCTGGTCTTTGACTTTGTCGGAAGCGAGTACCTTATTTGGATCAAAAAATATGGAGGGAAGGAAATCATCCCATTTTGTTTCAATGCCCATTAAATATTCCAAGTCCCGGGCGCAAGTGGCTGTCGCGTGGACTGTGGGATCGGGACAATTGATGTAGTGACTGGCGAATGCGAAGAGAGCCCTTCTGACGTCTACCTCCGTTGTCCACCCATATTTGGATTTGATGATTGGCCAGTTGAAATTGTTGAGTGTGATCTAGTCCAGAGGAGTGCCGCATTCCGTCCATTTGGATCTTCTTGGACATGGTAGGAAATGGGCGCTCACCCGTAATTGTTGTGGACTCGTCACGTAAGCCCTGATGGTCGTAGGGTCTCTCTCAAATAACTGTTGTCGCCACTCCGGTTGTGGTTGGAGGGCGGGTAAGGCTTGCAGTTCTTTTCCCTTGATGGTTTGAGCTGAGAATGATATCTGTCAGCCGCCTCTTGATGACTCGTGGAGATATTTGACTAAAAATTCATTGATGTTCTCCTCCATGGATTTCGGTCTTCGGAAGGCCCGGCTAGCATATATCTTTTGTGACTCTCTAGATGATGTTGCTTGGCCCTGGTTGGTGGTTGCACCTTGGCTTTGGTCTCGTGTCTCAACAGCCGCATCTGTTGCCCTTGGTCTTGGCCTTCGGACCCTTGATCTGGTTGAAATCCCCCTGCTGCCTGCTGGCTCTGATCTTGGTTGATACTAGCTTGTGCAGCGTCAAAATTAGGTGGCGGTGGAATTACCACGGGGATGGGCTGGGCCTTCATTTCCATGTATTTCTGGCATGCCTTGAGGGCCTGCTTGGCCTGGGCGAGCTCTTGCGTTGAGCTTGTTCGATACTTATTGAACTCTGCTTGGTAGTTGTTGAGGGTTTGGCTATAAATCTGCACCTGACGCCGTAGAAGATTCATCTCTGATTGGGAAAGCGGCCTTGTGTCCGATGTAGATTGAACTAACCAGACAAGCTTCTCGTCTTGTAAGGCTTTAACCTCCTTCCCCAAGCGTGTGTTCTCTGCTTCCAAAAGTGTAAGTTGCGTCTGGATGGGGGCAAGCCGTTGGGATGTTTTAGCTTGAAGCTCCCGCACCTTTGTGGAGGCCTCAATCAGCGCTTTGGAGAGGCTTTGAATATATTTGTTTAGGCCCTCCTCCTTCTGCTGCAACTTGGCAATCTCCTGGTGCCCTACTTGTTCATGTTGCTGAGCCAGAATCAGCTCTTGCTACAGCTTGGTGAGGTCTGCTCGCAGCTGTGTATTACTCATTGCCAACTGTAGTACCCTGCTTTCTAGAATATCTTTGGCTGTTACCGCATCCAAGATGTATTTTTCTAGGATTTGGTACGCCGTCGTTAGATCCGTGGGAGCAGCTGGTACACTGGCACTGGTAGGGGCTTGTGTTGTATCGGCCCCGACGACTTGTGGAATTCCGTCGTCATTGTCTTCGATTAGGTTTTCATTTGTCCTGATGCCATCTGGGGCAATAGGGTCAGTCCGATCTAGTGATGCTACAAAAATTGTTTGTACAAGTGCGTCATCAGACAGCGGTTGGCTGCCCTCGGCAACCTTTGGTGAAGCGGGTGGGGTGTGAGAAACAACTGTGGAAATAGGAGTGAGGACGGTTTGTCCGAACGAGAGGATGGGAGGAACAGTGGGGAACTAAAGGGTGGTGTGGAGTATGGAAGAAGGTGAGGATGGAGCAGAAAGTGTCTGGCGTGGGGGTGAAAAATTGATAACTTGCATCCATGCCAGAGTGTCAGGGGACAGTTGCGAATCAGAAGGGTTGAATGTGAGAGGAGCAACGGTGGTGGCAGGAGTAATGGAGGATGCGATGGTGATGGTTGGAGCAGCGGACACTGGAAGAGAAATAGGAGTGGTATCAACAGAATAAACGGGGATGGAGACAAAAACAGATGTGGATGGAATAGGAAGAGAGGTAGCGACAACAAAAATTGGAGTGGGGGGTTGCATGAAAGAAGAAGTGGCAGTGGTTGATGGAGTAGTTAGTGCTGCAGTAGAGACACGTCTTCGGGTAACAGGTGGAGATGTGGATGTAGAGGCAGTGCCACGCATTCGTTTGCTGGCCGTTGTGTTAATGACTGCAGGTTGGGAGGAGGTAGAGGCTTGAGATGGTGGGTGAATGTTAGTATGTGGCAAAAGGGTAGATAGGAGAGATGAGCATTGAAAACCGCGCACTTTCGCCTCGAGAAGTGCACAGGCAAAGTTACACAATAGGGAGCCTGCTGCAATTCGCTCACGGTTGTTGGGTTTGATGAAGTTTGTTAGTTCTTGAATAAGGAAGCTATGCTAGTCGTATGGCACAATGGAGGGGTTAGGAAATTCCAGAAAGGATTCCACTATTTGACTCGGCAACGTAGACTGGATTCTGTCCTTGCTAAATGCTGAAATAACCAGAAAGTTATTCAACAGATGCACAGCTGCCTGAATGACGGGTTCCGTGATAGCTTCTATCAAGTAACCATTGTTAGTCTGGATGGAAATTTTTGGCGTGGTTTGGGTGACGAATGGTTTAATCAGAGCTTTGGCATGGCGATGGGAGATGGGTTGACGATCACCAGACATAATGCCAATGGTGATCATCGAGTCGGCGTTAATCCTGACCTTGTATGTGATATCTTGTTACAAGAAGTGGAAACGAGCCTTGTCCTCATCCCAGGTGGCGTAAGCGTGAAGGGCGAGGGCCGTGTTAATCTCAGAATGGAAGAGCGCCGAGTGAAAACCCATTGCTTCAAGGAGTGGGCCGGTTGTCTGCAACCATGGTTGGATCAGAGTGTCAGAGGGTAGAGGCCAAATCTGCGTGGCCTCGGGATGAGTATCCAATACTATTACAACCAGGGCTTTTTCCTCAGGATCGTAGAATACCTTATCTCAAATGATAGAAATATTAACTCTCAATAATCAACTATCAAATAGAGACTAACGTTAGGGTTCTGAAAACCTAAGTTCGAGCCATATTCAAAAATCTTATATGGAAGTACAATTTCATATAATTATAATAGTCCTTCAGAACATAGTTCTACACTGGAAGGAATTATATGAATCTCAATCCAATTGTCATGTAATAAGAAATTTCTAAAGAGTAGAGGTCTAATAAAATAGAGAAATAGATTTAAGGGCTTCCATATTTTGTAATTAATGAGATACCATTAAGGGATCGATCTATGTCTCATAATTCCCCAAAATACCCTTAGCAAAAACCAATGGACTCTGTTAGTATTACCATTACAACAATCCCTAACCATCGGTCTACAGATCATTCTACCCAAGAAATCTCCTTTAGAATCACTGATGTCCCATACCACCAGCTTTTCCTCCAAGAATTCACTGCATCCAGATCTGTTTTGCCCAAAAAGTCAAAAAAGACAATTTGGCTATCCTATATCCAGATATAGGATCAAATTCACAACCAGTTCTAGGAGATAATCCTAACAATTAAAATCTCTCATGCTTCTTTAGTGTCACTCAAAGAATACCATTTCATATTGTACCCAACATGGATAAACATAATGTATCATCCAATACAATAGAATGTATCCTAACCCAAAAGAACCATAGATTTCAACAAAAACCGAATATCATACTGTCCTAGATATCCAATATCTATTCTAGAATCGGTACAAAGAACTTAATTCTTTTAACAAGTTAGAATTCTCTTGGTTGTTAGTGTCATTATAGAGAAATACTATATAACTGAAAAGAATCCAAATTACTAAATTCTTGTATGGAACACCTTCTATCTGCATTACTTTGCAAGATCCAAATCCAATTGCAAAACAGAGATGGTTCTATAAACTGATTATTAGTCTTGCCACTACTTTTCCCTTAGAATCCTCGAATTCTCGAAATTCTAATTCACACTGGAGAAAAGGAATCCAAATTCCCAGAGGCAGTCTTCTTAAATAATTTCCAATTTCATTCTCACTTGCAATCAGTTATACTTTAGGAATTGAATGTAGATTAAATAATTGGATCACTAAGACCAGCAATCATCTACATATCAGACTTCCACTCTTTCCCCCCCATCCAAAAATGGTTCAGGTTAACAAAACCCCAAATTTGTACTAGGAAAAAGTTCAATTTGGTATCACTAACTTTAGCACTATCACCTTGACAATTTTGATTTGTTCATTAACTGCCGCACTTAATCCCTAGCAAATTCCGTTATAGATCAACATAGAACTGTTCTTCTGGATTTACATTATTCTTGGTTCTTATTGATCCCCAGAACAAGAAATGCTCCTCAATTGACAAATTCACAAAATCTTCAACTAAAAGTGAAGGGTACAGTAATCTTAACAATCGACTGATTTCAACTCAATAAGATCATTCACTTTATAATCATTTTTGTTTGATCAATAACCAAAGAATGGGAACAAATAAAAAACGTCCATGGTTTCTTCAAATTTTACGTAAGCTGGGATTTTCATGTTCCATTCAATATGGACCTAAACTGTGAAAATCGACCAAACATCGACTTGTCAGTTTCACAGTTACCATCTCATATTGGAAGGATTTTGAAACATCCAGCATGCATCCTACGTGACATGCAGTGATTTCAAAAAAAAAAAAATCAATTTTTACATAAATTGCCAAGAAACTGAGAAATTAGCACTAGGATACACAAAATCAGTCTGAAATGGACCAACTGTGAAAATCGATTAAAATGATCAATTTATCAAATTCACAAGCACTGTCACATATCAAATTCAACATGCACTGATTTTTTTTGAAAAAACAAAAAAAATCCCGTAATTAGCTTAGCCACTAGGAAATTTGCTTTTTGAACTAGAATTGTCAAAAATAACTTCATGCAAGAAATCTTATGATCAAACTACTGATTACGCATGCAACATGCATCCACGCATGCATACATGTCTATCCATACATTTTCATCAATAGACAAGCACTACACTGAGTTACAAGCATGCATGCATCAGAACATTTCAAAAATTTTGCAAATTTTAGTTCAAAAAATTGCCAAACTTCCGACAACCATAACTTCCTCTACATGACACCAAATTGGACGTTGTAAAGCACAATACGGAGGGAGAGTGGGTCTACAAGGCACTTGCCACACCCTTCACCCCTGGCTTCACACGTGCAAGCAATAAATGCATGAAAAACAGGTAGGAGGGCACACTTTTGTGGAGAGGAATCTTCAAAAAACACATCCCAACCCAAAAAGCCTTGGATCAGAGGTTACAAGCACTCTAATAAGGTTAATTAGAGAGGCATAGAAGCTTCTAACAAGTCCAGCAAGCAATCATAAGCTCAGATCATGCAAGAAATGCATTTTTGGCCTCCTTCAACAAGCAAAACTTCAACATGATGGTGTCTAATGCTCACCTATCCAAATTGGATGCATGATGGCTCAAAACAGATGCAATCCATCATATATTTAAGCTTGTAATAGAACCAATAGGTTCAAACCCCCAATTGAGAGGATTCATGCTCAAAAATCATCAAAAATACACTAATTTTTGGTGTTTTGAGCCCCCTAATGGTGTCTAATCCCATCCAAACTTCATGACAGATCAGGGACAGCTTCATTACATCTCCAAAAACGTTCACACCAAGTCTTGGCTGAGAATTTTGAGATCTACCCCAAAATTAGTCCAAAAAACATCAAAAAACCTTAGTTTTTGACCAATTTAGACCAAGATTTGTGGGAAAAATCCACAAATTTGTGCAATCAGATCTAAATCCCTGTAAATCCATTGCATGCAAGCACCAAAAGGTCTGATTCTAGTCAAACATGGTTTCTATAGCCCATTTATGGTCCAAAAACCCCAAATTTTGGTCCAAAATCACTATCTAATCAACCTTTTGGCTATTCCAACATCATGCAATCATTAGATCCAATCAATAATGACTGTAAAACAGCAAGTACAATCTGGAAAACGTACTACACCAGTACCTATGATCAATTTCAAGAAAAAAACTTCAATTCTAGGTGAAAAATCCACTAAAATCATCAAAACTCCATAGATTTCCACCAAAAACTATGGAGAGACCCCATAATTATGATCTTTAGGCTGAAAGTACACCAAATTCAGAGAAGCCACCTACTTGGAGATCAATTCCACCACTTGGAAGTAACATGCAAGGAGACATCCACAAAAACTGAGAAAATACAAGAAGTAGCTCCACCTTCTGATTGATGTTATTTTGAGCACTTTTGGTCCATTTTTCTACTATATGGAGAACTACTAAGAAATCTTCTAGAAGTCAAAACTCGCCTACTTCAGCTTATTCCGCACGTGTGAGCAGACCTCTACACATGAGATGTGACACCTAATCTAATGATGTGGCTCATGCAATCAATAGATTGATGCCATGTGTGTCATATGACTAGAAAACTAGATTTTGGCCTTTTTAGCCACTAGAACTTGAAATAAGTCATATGTACAACCTATATAATTATTGTACATGACAAGTACATTAATTTCACACGTGGGAACAGGCTCCACACATGTGTAATCATCCTATATACATAGATTTGGCCTTGACCAAGCATAATTTTTGCATTTTTCACATATATCATGCACACACACTCACACACACACACACACACACACACACACACACACACACACACACACACACACACACACACACACACTCTTTCAGTGTATATGATCCAATACATATAACGTGCTGGATTAGATTACAAGATTTTGATTAGCTTAATCTAGCTAAACATCTGTTTAAGCAAATTTCTATTGATGTAGCATGGCGGCGGAGGAGCGTGACAATTCAAAATCTCATGCCCAAATATCTAAGGTCCGATAGTTCGTGCGATCTCCAATTGTTCGTCCATTCCCGATAGTTGTTCATGTCCGATTGTTCGTAAGTGCCGATAGTTCATCCTGAGAGTATGAGGTGAGAAAGTCAAAAAATACAAAGAAAAATACTAAGGTTTTAAAGATATAGAAACTCAATGTTTCTTCAGATCCCTCTTAAAGCGTGTATTTTTCTGATTCCCAAGCTGGTTCTCTACCTTTTGAATATTGCCTTGTCCAATGCCTTTGTAAATATGTCAGCTACCATCTGCTTTGTTGGTATGAAGATAGTCTTCAGCCGTCCTTCTCAACCAAATCCCTGATCAAGTGATACTTGATGGCAATGTGTTTCGTTCTGGAATAAAGCATCGGGTCTCTCGGCAAATGGATAGCAGAGGTGTTGTCCATGTGTAGGACCAACGGTCCATCCGTGCTCTATCCTAATCCGTCCAAGAATTGTCTGAGCCATGTCAGTTCATTGGCCATTAGATGTAGCAACATACTGCCTCACAAGATGATCGGGTAGATATGGTCTGCTTCCTGCTGATCCGGATAACAGCCGCACCAGCTGGTATGGTGCATCCTCCCAAGAGACGCTTCTACTATCGTCTTTCAGGGATGCCCAACTTGCATCACTATAGGACTCAATGTTGAATCCCGCATCCCGACAATAGCATAGGTAATAGTTCTTCGTGCTCTGCAAATATTGCAGGATTCTCTTGGCGATCTTCCAGTGTGTTGGGCCTAGATTAATATTAAATTGGCTCAATATGAACACTGCATATGCAATGTCTAGCCGCATCCTCCTATAGGGCTTATGCTCCATTGCTTGTCGTTCTGCTTCATCTCTGGGACAATCTTCCTTTGTCAACACTATGCCAGGAACTATTGGAGTATTCACTCCCTTGCAATCTGCCATCTCGAAGTCATCAATGATCTTCTGAGCGTATCTTGACTGGTGTAGATACAGTCTCCCAATCTGAAGATCTCTATCAATTTGTAAACCCACGTATCTTTTTGCTTCCCCTAGGTCCGATATTTCAAAGTGCTTCGAAATATTTGCCTTCGCCTTTGCAATCAGATTATTGCTCTGTGACAGAATCAATGTGTCATCTATATAGACATCGATAATGACTATCTCCTCATTTATGATCTTCACATAAATGTTTTAGTCAGCCATTAAAGGCTGGAAGCCTAAGGATTTGAGAGCATGATCCTTTTCTTGTACCACTGCCTGGTGGCAGACTGTTTCAATCCATAGATGTTTCTGTGCATTCTGCAGGCATAATCAACAAGTGGTTTACAAACAAAACCTAGTGGCTGGTCCATGTAGACTACCTCATTGAGCTCATTGTGCATAAATGTCGTCATCTCATCTACGATATGGATCTTCAGATCATAGGCTGCTGCGTATGCCAAATAAAATACGTAGAGATGTATGCTTCACAACAGGAGAAAAGGTCTCTGTATAGTCAATGCCATACTTCTGCGAGAAACCTTTTGCGACTAGCCTAGCTTTGTACCTAAGTACATTGCCGTCTGGTCCATACTTGTATTTGCAGACCCACTTACATTTGACAGTCTTCTTGTCGGCTGGTAGTGGCTCGAGAGTCCATACTTCCATGGCCTTGATCCAATTGTCCTTGTCTTGACAGTTGATGGCTTCTTTGTAGCTTTGTGGTTCACCGCCGAATCCACAAAACTCTTCTTGAGCAGAGGACGAGCGGTCAGGTACGTATCTGATTGGTGCTCTTCTTTGTCTGGTAGATCTCCTCAAAGATAGTATTGGTTCAACAATTGCCTTGCCTTTGTCCAATCTGTTGGCAGTCAGACCTCAGTGTACGGACCTCGATGTATCGCCAGTGTGTCGGGTACTCTCGATATGTCGCTCCGCTCATCATCCAAACTATTGTTCAGTCGATCTGGAGTTTGAACTTCATCTTCTGAATGTTCGGGGTTTGCTCCCTCTGTCGGTGTGGGCAGGTCATAATACTGTCTGCTAAGGACTTCATAAGTGACTGGATCTTCTTCAGTCATTGTCCTTGTCTCATCAAATCTGACATCTCTGACAGTTTTGACTTCATTGGTTTGTGGCATGTATACTCTGTAATATGCCGAAAGCATATCATAGCCAACCAAGAAACCTTGCTCCACCTTTTTGTCTAGCTTCTTCCTCTTCTCATCTGGTGTTAGGGGATATTCTTGATGGGGGACTGGTCTCGCAGGAAGCCCTAAAAAAGGAAGGGCCCACCCTGCCCTTACGTGAGTGATTGAGGGATACCGCTTCCAATCCCGAGGGCTATCTCAACCACCCTGTGCTCCCCAAATGATGAGGGTTTTCCAGGCCCCCAGAGGCACGGTTGTGAGGAGGTGTTACTGCAATCTCGATCCTATCGGTCCTAGACCATCCACCCCTCTAGGTAGAAATCCATAAAGGGATCAACGATACTGCCTTCATCCTTATCTTCTTTTCTTAGATCTCGTTCTGGTGGTCTATTGGTACTACCGGCTGGATCGGGTGATTGCATTGGAGATTCAAATGGTATAAAATGTTGGATGGTTGTTGTGTAGTCTGTAGAAACGACATAAGTTAGAAACCAGAATCCATCAAGTATGAACTCATGTGCCTCGAAGTAGCTATACTCCCCACAATGCTGTATTCTACATAAGGTACCTCCAGGTCGTAAGTGGGATGGAGTGTTGGGGTGTAGAAATAATAATGCGTGGCTACTTCTCGGATCAATTGGCAGACATCTCCTAACATAGGTTGGAATTGACTGTCATCCATCATGTCTCATCACGAGGAAAACTGCTTAAAGCACTCTCCACTCTAGGTCTCTAGATGCATCTACTGTCGTCAATATTAGACCACATCTATAACCTAGAATACGACTTTGGGTAGTATTGGTTAAATCAACGTCTTTGGTATTTCATAATGTTCGAGATTTAAGGCCAAAGGTTATACGAGTGTAGTTACTTGCAAATGTCGTAGGGAATTTCATGGGGGTACTCGATTAGCAGTCATAGACTAACTGAAATGAAGTGACCATATGTTGCTAATTATTCTTGTGGCATATACCCCTAGGGTGCTCAATCGATAATTGTGGAATAATTGGACGTTCATCAAATGAGTATGCGATCTTATGTCGTAATTATTGCCGTGCAGTGTGAGGGTACCAATTATACGCACCACCATGTCTGATAGGCGGTGCTATTTTGCCAATCATTAGGCCTAGGTATTTCGCTAGGCAGTTCCAATGATGGATGTGACTATATTGACTCCTAATCGAGGTGGTGTATCTCAAACACGCACGGTGACACCCCGCTCTTCTATTTCAAAGAGGTCGAGTTTAGTGGCCCAATATCTCATTACAAAACATAACGTTTAATGATTCTTGAAAGCTAGGTGTGACATACAAATAATAATATTAATATCCTGCTTTTATTAAAAATGATGGGAAAACCCATGATAAAGTATTTTAAAATAATATCGAAGAACAGCAAAAATGAATTAAACTATCCAAAAGCTAAGTAAAACTTAGAATAGTAAGCTAAATACTTAAAACTAACAGCCTGATGTAAACTAATAACTAAAAAATAAGCTAATTACTCAAAACCAACTGCTTGATGTAAATCACTAACTAAAATAGAACAATAATAGGTAATGCAGGAAGCCTTGAAGCAGCCGCTCCTGCAAACTAAGCCCGTCGAAGAATTGAAACAGCTTGTGAACGTTGTAATGCTATAGAAATACGTTGACGGTAGAAAGAAACAATGACGGAAGGTAAGGTAATGCTTTGTCCTTGGCGTTTCACCATAAGCTCTGCACATAAACATAAAAAATCATTAAATTTCTTGTGAAGACAACCGTATGTTTCCAAGACAAAGGGGATGAAATCTTCACCGGGTGCACAATCATTATAATCTATGTCCTTTTCTTGAGCTGCGTGAGATGCAGCGGCCCTTGCGTGGTGGAAGAACAATGAAGGAGGTCCTGACGAGAGGGATCAGCAATTACAACATCTCCTAGAGTACGAAGTCCATCACGGGAAAGAACAAGGTCAACTCGTCATCTAGTAGATTGCGAAGAAGGCCCTGGTAAAATGTGTGTTTGTTCTTGAACAACATTAAAACCACTATCATGAGCAATAACAACAACGACATCACGAATAGAATCATGTGAACCAATACGTTCTTCACCTGAGAGACACCGCATAAGATGAGTACCCAAGGAATCCAACACATGCCCACATGAACACTTAGAGATACCAATTAACATTGGATGTGGAAGTCCCAATCTAGTTCGAAGGGTAGTTATAAACAAGTCATTGTTGACTCGCAATAGTGGAAGAACTGGACATGCAACCAGCCAAGCCCCTGCACCTGGACCAGCACAAGAAAGAAGATGAGCTCAAACTGCATAAGAAGGTGAATCTTTGATAAGTTGACCGAAGGAATAAGAGTGAAGATGCTCCATAATAGTCTTCTGAAATACTCATTGTTGATTTGTCACCAAAGATTCGAAGGGAGGCACAAAAGGCTGTACAAGTGGTGGAAGTAAATCTCGAGTAGTGTATAGAGCTTGCTGAAAAGCAAAATTGCCAGTCTCCACATGAGCCACCGTATCAAGAAGAAGAGTCTGGTTACCCTGCTGAAACCTGGAGACTAGTGCAGAGGCAACAAGAGCCCAAACTCCAAGAGAAGCAGTTGGTGCATACTAGGCCAACACCACCAGAAGAGGCAGGAAGAAAAATTTGTCGTTTAGAAAACTGACCTTCGCTTGTGTCAAAGGTCCCTGGCCCCAAAAGACGACCAAATATGCCCAGTAAAGTATCATCAAAATCTCGAAGTAAGGATAATACATCCTTTATTCTCATTGGCCACTTCATTGGGGCAAGGATTCTAATCCAAGCCTTTAAAATAAACACAACTTAAATCTATCGGTGCTAAGAAAGCACAAGGGCACTCACATGATTCATGTGAGTTTTAAGTTGGGCCCTTTTAGCTTTTTTATTTGCAACTTGACCTAGGGCCTCTAATGTCATTTTAGAGTTTTAAGCCCCTAGTCTCTTATTCCTAGGAATTACATCTTGCTACTTGTGCTCATTGGTGGCTGGGCTTATACACACAGGATGCCAGTGCCTTGCACTTATTATTCTACTGTACTGTGGCGGGGCCCACTAGGCAAGGCTTGGCCAACAGTATTTTAAGTGATGGGACCCACTTATTTATTTGTATACATGAAATACCCACAACACTCCCCTGTGTAAAGGGGGTCGTTTTCAACCACATCCACCAATGTTGGGTCTACTCCTTCCAAGAATTGAAAGTAAAGCATCTCGTTTAGTGTCTTATGCTCTTTGGCAGTTCGATCACGTATCTGCAAATATAAGGCTAGATCGACCCTTGGTTCCATGGATTCATTTGGGTTGTACCACCATTTGGTGAGGTGGATCTTGGGTGGTCTTGTTTTAGGTTCCCATGGTTGAAGCAACCACTTTTGTAGGTAATGGGTGTAATGACCAGCCAGTCTAATAAGCTCATCTTTGTGGTGTGCGGCAGTGACAGAGAATCTGCATAAGCTGTCGCAAGCATCATTGTAGTCAGGGATGAGTGGCCACTTAAACCTGAGATGTGAGCAAGTGGATGGTCTTAACTCCATGGGTTGGTCGTGAAGTGGAAGCTCTACTGGGGGCAAGTATAGAATGTAGCTTCAAAATTCTTAAAAAATTTTCCATCCGGGAGGATTTTCTTTCCATGCATGGGGTAGGCTGGTAGTGAGTTCCGTGAACTGGTGAGGCTGCCCTTGTTCTTTTCCCTTTTGCTGATACTCATGTAGTTGTCGGGCTATCATGGTTGTGGTAGTTTCTGTTGCGACTAGTTCTAACATCAAATTGGCAATGATCTTCTCTCATCCCTTGAACTCTTCGTCATGTCATACCTTTCTTCGATCACTTACATCCTTGAGTTCAGTGTACTTTTGCTTCCATGTGTCTCGCTCCTGGTTGGAATTATTAAAGTCATTGGTGGCACAAATAGTAGCATGCTTCTGTCTCTTGAGTTCTTCCTTCAGCCCCTATTTTTCTGCATTTGTCCTTTGCCACTCTTCTAACATGAACCTTGCTAGCTTCTTATGTTGCTCCACTGCACGTTGGTTGCTAGGTGGTTGTGATCCTTCTGCACTTGGTTCATTTGATGCGTCCATTTCCTGTTATACGAATTGCGTGAATACATGTACTTAAAGTTCCTCAGTCTGACAAATGCATTAATCCTTGTATTAGGTCCTGGTGGAATTGGCTAAAGCAGGTTCCGAGTAGTCTATAGCTCATTGTCTGCTGCAATTGCACTAACAACCCAGAATTTTCTAGATTCACTTGATTTAACACATTCTTGATCCAACGTTGGCCGTACCAGGTTTGGGATCTTAATACCACCCATAATTCTAATGCCGTGGTCAGATGGGTTGTGCTCACTGAGCATGGATTGCATTGACAATGATGATCGTAATCATAAGCCAAATTTGCTAAGTTGTCTGCATGATAGTTTTGGCCTCTTGGAACATGCATCATTTCTATGTGGAAAAAGTTCTTTATGAGTTCTTGGAAGGCCATGGTGTAAGCTCGTAGCATTCGGTCTTGGATCTAGTACATCCCGGTCATGTTTCGGATTAGGAGCTGGAAATCTCCCACGATTCTCAGAGTGTTTATAATAGGTGTGAACTTGATTGCCATATGTAGGCCGGATAGGAGGGCTTTGTATTTGACATTGTTATTGGTGAACCCTTCCCCAAGCGGAACGCCTATGCTTGCCAGTTCGATTCTGCTGGGATCACATAACACTGCTCCTATGGCGCCTTCTGTATGAGAATGCCGACATGCTCCACTTATATTTAGGATATAAGTATCTTGCTCTTGTGTAAGTTTCATGACTCGCAGTGAGGTTTTACCTCCGTTTTTTTTTTTGATAATAATAAGAAGGAGTTTGTTTCCTTCCCAAGGTTATATACAGAGATGATTTTGTTGGTCACTCATGTCACCACTTGAAAAATGAGATAGAAATTGAGAAATGTATTATACACTATACAATTTTCACACTTGCTAACTTCGGTAGGTTTTGATCTTGTTGATATTGACCCGATATTTAAACACCTCGCCATTCAACTCAGCCAATTTCATGGTGTTATTCTCGTATAACAATGTTGTATTCGCTTCCCATTTCGTAACTCTTTATCTCAGTAACCCACCACTGCCTCTAGTTCTACTTCCAATTTTTCCTCTTCATTGATTGGTGGTAGTTCAACCACTGTTTGAACATTTTTTCCGATATGTTTCTTCAACAGGCTGACATGGAACACATTATGCAATTTTGTTATGGTTGGTAAGTCTAGTTCATATGCTAGTTCATCCACACTTTTGAGGATTCGATATGGTCCATAGAATCGTGGAGATAGGTTCTTGCTCTTGGTTTTCTTTAATACTGATTGGAGATAGGTCTGTAATCGTAAGTACACATAATCCCCTTCGTGGAATTCTCTAAATGATCAAAGTTTGTCCGCGTACTATTTCATCTTTTGTTGAGCTTCTTGCATATGATCCTAATTAGCCTAAAGGATGTTTTGCATATTCTGCAGTTCATCTGCTACTGCCGCCACAGTTACGTCCGCTAACTCCATGTCAATTGGTGTTGTAGGTTCACATCCATACAATGCATAAAACAATGTCATTCCAATCGACATGTGGGGTGTTGAGTTGTAACTGAATTCTGCCAAATGCAACCAATCAATCCATTTTGTTTGTTGGTCATAAAAAAAATGCCTTAAAGTAACATTCCAACCATTGATTTACCCTTTCAGTCTGTCCATCAGCCTCTAGGTGAAATGCAGTGCTCAAACATAGTTTGGTCTCTAATTTTTCCATCATCTCCTTCCAAAACTATTTAGCAAATCTTGGATCTCTGTCACACACTATTTCCTTTGGTAGTCCATGCAATTTAAGAATATTTTTAAGAAATAGTTGTGCCACCTGTGCTGCACCATAAGTAGTCTTGTAGGGAATGAAATGGGCATATTTCATCAACCGGTCCACCACCACATAAATTCCATTGAATCCTCCCAATGTTGTTGGAAGAGATGGAATGAAATCCATACTGATACTTTCCCATCGTTGAGAAGGAACCGATAGTGGTTGTAACAACCCAGGTTTCTTCACATTTTCTGATTTATGGATCTGGCAGGAGGTGCATTCCCTAACCAACTTGTAGATATCTTGCTTCATTCCTTGCCATTTAAAAAGACTTTTAACTTTTTGATAGGTCTCTAGTATTCCCGAATGACCAGCACTAGGAGACGAATGTAGTTCATAAAAAATATGAGGTAACAACTTTCAATTTGGCACTAGGACTACTCTTTTATTGTCATATACCAAAATTCCGTCTTTAAGTTGGTGACAAGATTGTTCTCCAACTTTGGGATCCAATAAGCTTTCCAGAATTTGCGTCACAGCTACATCTTTAGTATACTCATCCAAGATGACGAACTTCCAGCCATTTTCCAAAGAAATGAGGGGATTCAGTATGCATTTTTCTATCATGCAACATAACCCTTGTGAGGCTTGATCTTGTTTTGTGGACATGCAATTCTCCTCTGCATCTTGGAGAACAGTTATATACTCCTCTAAGGATTCGCTTGTATCACTCATTTGCATTCTCCACAACCTTGATAAAGCATCAGCAGCTTGGTTTTCCCTACCCTTGAGATATTCAATAACAAAGTCATATGCTTGAACTTGTGCCAACCATCTCTTTTGTTTGTCCGTAAGCTGCTTCTGACTTAAGAAATACTTAAGGCTATGGTGATCACTTTTAATAATGAATTTCGACCCATAAAGATAGTGTCGCCATTTTTTCAAGGCATGAACTATAGCTAACATTTCCTTGTCATGCGTAGGATATGACATCTCCTTGTCGGTCGATTTTCGACTCTCATAGGCAATCACACCATCCTTCTGACTTAGTATGGCTCCTAATCCACTTCTACTTGCATCAACAATCACCTTCAAAGGTAAACTGAAGTCTGGTTGTACCAAAACTCGAGCATTCAAACAACAAATTGCATATAATAAAGAATCTTTTTTAGTAGTTAAGAATAACAATTTACAGACCCAGCTTTGTAATAAAGCCCACTTCATGAATCACAATTAAGTTATTACGAATCATAAAAAAGTTAATGAGTTGATAATACTAGAGATATGAAATTGTAAGCATGTGTTGTAATTGAGATATAAATTACAAAATTGAAATGTACTAAATCAGATACAGAAATAAAAAAATATACTAAAAATGTTAAAATTGAAACATTCATATATATTTAAAATCTTCAGCAACAGAGTCATAGAATGCACACAATTTTTAGATAATAAACATGCAATAACTATGCATTCATCAATAGCACCTACCCAAATGAATGGCCATGCACCAAAAATGAATCGACAATTAGCAGGTATAGAAAAGATTATTGGAAATTCATGAGTAGCACCTAGTCAAGTAAATGGCCGTGCACCAAAAATGAATTTAGAATAATTAAAAATTGAAGAGTAATCATGCAACAAACAACCATGGTAGTTATAGATTCATCAATAGCACCTAATCAAGTAAATAGTCATGCACCAAAGATAAATCAATAATTATCAGGTACACAAATGGTTATTGAGATTCATCAATAGCACATAGCCAACTGAATAGCCGTGAACCAGAAATGAATTCAAAAGAACCAGGAATTGGCGACTAACCATGCAACAAACAACCATAGTAGTTATACATTCATCAAAAACAGCTAGGTAAATGAATAGTTGTGCACCAAGGAGAAATCAGTAATTATCGACACGAAAGTGGTTATTAAAAATTCATCAATAGCACATAACAAAATAAATAGCCACGCACCAAAAATGAATACAGAATAAATACAAACATGGAAAACCGATATTAACATCTACACCATGAATGAGATAAAGCTGACAACACAAGAAGTCAGTGAACAATTCCTCAATGTAGGTGGAATGGTTCCTAAGAGATTGTTTCTATGGAGGTTCAAAACTTGCATGCGTTTCAAACAGCTAAATTTTGGAGGTAAATTTTCACTCAAGTGATTTTTATGATGTTGAAGTTCTAGAATCTCTGTTCAATTTGAGAGGAATGAAGGGATCATCCCCATGAGATCATTATTGAAAAGCTCAACAAACTGCAAGTGATATAATTTATCAAACTCTGGAGAAATATAACATGTCAGAGTATTTAAAGAAATAGAAAGAGCATCAAGCGACGTGCCATCAATGATTCAAGGATGAATTCTTCGAGCAAGTTGTTGTCTAAAAAGAGCATTTCAGGTTGTTTCAAACAGCCGAACTCATAAGTGAGCCAGCTGGTTTACTACTGTTAAGAGTCAGCAATGCAAAACGAAGGTACAGTTCAGAAGCAATGAAGGTATGCCACCTTCATTGTTGTCTAGAAAGAGCATTTGAAGTTGCTTTCTAGAAAGAGCATTTGAAGTTGAAGATCATTATTGAAAAGCTCAAAGAATTGCAAGTGCTGTAATTTATGAAATTCTGGAAAACTATTACCTGTCAAAGTATTTTAAGAAATAGAAAGAGCAGCAAGCGACGTGCCATCAATGATTCGAGGATGAATCCTTTGAGCAAGTTGTTGTCTAGAAAGAGCATTTGAAGTTGGCTCAAACAGCCCAACTTAGAAGTGATAGAGCCAGCTAGTTTACTACTGTTAAGAGTCAGTAATGCAAAAGGGAGGTACAATTCAGAAGCAGTGAAGATATGCCACCTTCATCGTTGTCTAGAAAGAGCATTTGAAATTGCTGTCTAGAAAGAGCATTTGAGGTTGATGTGTCATCAGCATCCTAGCCTTCTTTCATTGTGCATGTAATTGATTTGAGATTGCTGTCAACTGGATGGATCAAAAGCGATTTCTTAGCTTGCTGGCCGAATTCAAAGAATCATGGTAGAAACACCTTTTGTTGAACAACACGCGCAACTCACACAAAGACATTTGTTGAACAACACGCGCAGCTCACACAAGGAAAGTGTAGCTATGGAGGCAATATTATCAAGCAAAAGCAAGAAGAATAAGAAACACTTATTAGCTCAGAGCTGCTAGAATTCATTGAAGATTGGCGTCTGCCTCTGGGAAGAAATCCTTCCTATGGATCACAAACCATGGCTTCTATTGTAGATCAGATAGCATGCAGCGGAATAGCAATAGCATCACACACACCAGAGAGAGCAAGAGATAACCAACTACATACTGTATTATTGAAAAAAAAAATGAACATCAATGAGACATTGTCTCTACATACTGCATGAGAGAGAGACGGATAGAGTAAAGTCACGTCGCTTTAGGACCCACAACTTCTTACAATAACTAGTTATATCATGTACTATATCTACTAGTGTGAACACGTACATTATTATTAACAACACTCCTCCTTAATGAAGCGTTCACACAATTATTTACTTTCTAAACAACATGTAGATCATAAATAGATTTCAGCAAATCCAATTCTTATAGCGGCCATGCTTCCATTGAAGCCACAACGATTCCATTGTTGCATTTGATGCTTCACTTGATGCAGCCACTGCTCCTCCTATCTTGAATGTTTTGGATCTTTGTGCAGTTTACTCCCACATTTCTCTGCTAGTGAAAGCACACACCATTCTAACACTTGCACTCATACCTCTTAAATTAACATGGCTTGGATTCAACCTTTTGAACTGCCACAGAATGTACAACACCTCTGCTCTAAAAGCCAACAATCAGCCTCTCTTCTATTTTTGAATGCTGGAAGGCATGCCATGGTTTCCGATTCTGACAATTTTTGTTCTGCACCTCATTTTCCAAGAATTGCCCTTCTATGGTCGTCAGCATCTCTAACATTTGCGTGTAGTCTGCATCTTTCCTCTTGCATCAACAACTACCCACCTTTCATTTGATCATTTTATGCCCATAAGAATCCAAGCAAAGGTAGCATCAGCCCCACTCTTGTGCTTTTCAAGAAGATAGCATCTCTCTCTTTCTGAGTTCTGTATCTGTAACTTCCATCTTCATAACTTCAAATGAGGTAAAGATCTCTGCAATTGCAGGATCATCTCAGTATTCGTGCTTGTCTAGAAGACAGTCTAGAAGACAACTGCTCGCCCTCTCTCTCTCCCCCTCTCTCTGATCAACTGATGGTCATTTAACGCCCAGCATAATTATGGCAATGGCAGAATCAGCCCTCAACATTGTTGGATCTTGTTGGACTCCTCTTTCAAACGAATGTAGAGAGAGGAACGAAGCACAACCTTGCAATTGACCATACATGCTTATAGCTTTCACACATCTGCAATCCATGGTTCTACATTTTTTGTTCTGGAGGCCTACACCAGAATCGCTAGTATTCGCTACCACAGAGGGTGCATCGTGCACGTTACATGAGAACCAATGTCAGAAGGTATCTGCATGCACGTCAGGGTCTGTGTCAGTCCGCGTGTTAGGCTCTGCCCGTCAGAATGCAATCTATGCGCATGTCAGGATCTACGTGAGGCTCTGATACCATATTGTAGATCAGATAGCATGCAGCGGAATAGCGATAGCATCACACACACCAGAGAGAGCAAGAGATTACTAACTACATACTGTATTATTACATACTGTATTATTGAAAAAAATCAATGAGACATTGTCTCTACATACTGTCTGAGAGAGAGAGACGGACAACGCCAAGTCACGTCGCTTCAAGACCCACAACTTCTTACAATAACTAGTTATATCATGTATCATATCTACTAGTGTGAACACATACATTATTATTAACAACAGCTTCCTCGATTGGCCATCTCTGCTACCTGCATAAATAGCTACTTAAAGAATATATGAGCTACACTGTGGGTGATCTGTGTCCTGATGACTGGGTGTACTGGGCGGTGGCGCATAAGCCTATGCTAGTGAGCCTCTCCCCCAGTGACGTTGTTTTGCTAGAGCTTTGATCCAGTACTCCAAGCGGCTCCCTCTACCGATTTTCCTTTGGCCTTGCCCACATGGTGACACGATGCGATGGACACACTACTCTTGCAAGAGCTTAGAAGAGTGACTGCGCAGCTTGCTTTGAGCCCACTAGGCCACAAAGAAATCGTTGGGCAATTCCCCATGACTGCCATGACTTCAGGAAGATCGAGCAAATTTTGTGAGACAATCCGCATTGGGCTTCATGTGGGTGGCGGCTATGGCTTTTTGAGCACAATGTCACAATCATCACCTCCACCCTCAATCTCAATGGCCTCTTCAACAAGTTCGTTGTGCTGAGATGGACACTACCGCCCATCCCATCTGAGTCCAAATGCAACAACGAATTATGAACCAAACAATCATGCTGTTAGCCTGTGGACGACATGTCCACATTGCAAAATGCATAGCCATAAGGTAGAAGATTTCCAAAGTCGAAAAAACATATGGTCACTTCATTTCATTTAGTCTATGACTGCTGATCGAGTATCCCCTTGAAATTCCCTACAACATTTGCAAGTAACTACACTCGTATAACCTCTGGCCTTAAATCTCGAACATTATGAAGTACCAAAGGATAGCCAGACATAACATAGAAAAGCATTATAGTGTTGACACAAACCTGAACGCAGAACCAAGCAGAATTGTAATCAGATTAAGTATAGCGAAATATACGGGTCAATAATGCAAGTGAGCACAAAACAATAGAAGACGTAACCGCGTGCTTCACAAAGCTAAGCACAATCTGTAAAAAGGTTATGAACCTATTACTGACAATTTGTCTGAAAGAATGACTCAATGCACGAAGGCATCTACAATGTCTGTCTCTTAATTACGAATAATGCTTCGTTCTCTATCTCTATTGAATATTGAGATGATATTCACTATATACATAAATTTTACAGGTGTGTAGATGAAGAAGGTACAAAAGTGGTTGTGCTGTCTGTGGGAGATCGTGGGTGGTTGTTGTTGTTGTCAAATCTGATTGCACAGTGCATAGACCGAGCGTGAGGAGGCCGCGACGTCGAGCTTTGTTAAAATTCATGCTGGTGAAAATGCAAAAATTGTGACACTCTGTCCAATGCCTTAGAAAATGATTTGCAAGGTACCTTCTCCTTTCTATAAGGGCACCTTCAGCTATTGTAGGGCACCTTCGGCTTTTTTTCTTCGCAAAAATACGAAGGTGGAACTTTGTCGTATTTTTTGCCTGTCTTATTTTACATGTAAATATGCAGACTATGGCGACTGTCGCGTTTTTTGCCTGTCTTATTTTACATGTAAATATGCAGACTGTGCGACAACACAAGTAAAATACAGCAGCATGAATGGAAGCAGATTACCATAGGATTTAGGAGTGTAGAGAAAATAAATCCAACACCCGCCCTTAATCTAGATCCGTGAATGCCTTGATCTTCAGACTAAGCAATGCACAAAACTTGTTGTGTGCATTAACACTCAATGCCTTTGTAAATATATTTGCAACCATGTCCTACGTTCTACAGTACGTTAAGCTTACCTCATGGTTGAGAATCTTGTCCCTACTATAGTGATATCATATCTCAATGTGCTTACTCCTAGATCTAGGATTGGCCGATAAGACAATAGCACTCTGATTATCACAGAATATGATTGTAGGACTGTATTGATTCAAACTAATGTCTAATAATAAATTTCTCAACCAGAATGCTTCTTTGATATATTGAGAAGTAGCTATGTATTCTGCTTCTGTAGATGAAAGAGTGATAGAGGTTTGCTTACGACTATTCCATGAGATAGGACCGTTGAAATAGAATGTAAATCCAGATATGGACTTACGATTGTCTACATATCCTCCCCAGCTTGCATCAGAGTATCCACTGAGCTAATGGAGATTGTCATTGTTGACTTCTCCATAGCAGATGCACTGGTCCATGGTAGTTCGAATATACCTCATGACTCTTATGAGGGCCTTCCAATGGGTAATGCCAGGAATAGCCATATATTGGCTGAGTGAGCTTACCACAAAAGAGATGTCAGGTCTTGTACAGACCATTGTGTACATGAGAGATCCAAGTATCGATTGATATGGATACTCTCTCATATGCTCCTCTTCCTACTTGGTCTGGGGAGTGAGCTAACTTACAGTTCATTAGATCATATCTGTCAAGAACATTGTGAAGATACCTTTGTTGAGTGATATACATCACTCGTCTCACTCTGTCTCGGTAGATTCGAATGCCTAGACAAAAGTGAGCTTCACCCAGGTCAGTCATGTCAAACTCAAAAAATAGCATCTGTTTAACATCCTTAACCAAAATGGTATTGTTGCTGAAAAGCAACGTATCATCCATGTATAGGGTGATGACAATGAAGGAGTGTTGCACCGACTTAGAATAGACGTTGCAATCAGTAGAGCTTGGTTGGAAACCTTGTTGGATGAGTAATGTGTTTATCCTCTGAAACCAAGCTTTTGTAGATTGTTTCAAGCCATAAAGTGCCTTATGGAGTGTACAGACATGATTCTTCATACCTTCCAGAATGTATCCTTCAGGCTGGATCATGTAGATTTCTTCTTCTATAACTCCATTCAGATAAGCTGTTTATACATCAAGTTAATGCATCTCAAGATTGACAACTGTAGCATATGATAGGAGGGCTCGGATTGATGAATGCTTGACTACTGGACTGAAAGTCTCATTGTAGTCAACGTTGGAAATCTAAACAAATCCTCGTGCTACCAGTCTTGCCTTCCTTCTATCAATCCATTGGCATTGTACTTGATCTTAAAGACCCTTTACAATCAATGATATTGCAGCCAACAGGAGCTTCGACTAATGACCATGTCTGGTTCTTGATTAGAGAGAAATACTCTTTGTCCATGGCTTCTCTCCAGAGATCGGAGTTCGACAGGCTAAGTGCCTCTGCGACTGTTGTCGGTTCCTATATCAGAAGATAGACAGACTCAGGAGTATATCGTGTTGGTTGTGTGCGTACTCGACTTGATCTTCTTGGAGGAATTGATTGATCAACCATTCCCGGGACTTGTTGCTGGGTAGCAGCAACATCTTCATCTGACTCGCTGTCAAACGACGATGGACATGCTTGAGCTTGAAGCTCGAATTGGCATGTCACAGGCATTGAAAGTTCTCCTGAAACAATGCCTTTGACTTTGATGTTGATGAACTGATCCTCGATAAAGATAGTATCCCGGTTGAGCAAGATTTGTTGGGTATTGGGGTCGTACAGCTTGTAAGTGTTATTAGATGAAGTGTAACCAATCAAGATGATCTTGAGACCTTGGAAGTCAAATTTCTTCCTCGTCTCTTTCGAGATTCACGCGTAGGCAATGCATTCAAATACTCGTACGTTCTTCAAAGAAGGCTTAGAGCCTGTCCACACCTCATGGGCTGTTTTGCCTGAGAGGGCCTTGGTTGAACATTTGTTCTGGACGTAAGCTGTAGTGGAGACAGCTTCAGCCCAGAAGCTCTTGGGCAATGATGCATGCGCCAACATACATTTAGCTGATTCAACCAGAGTACAATTCTTCCTCTTGGCCAAGCCATTTGACTGAGGAGAATAAGGAGTGATAAATTGCTGCTCAATCCCTTGGCTTTGGTAGTACTCCTTAAATTCAGTAGAGATGTACTCTCCACCGTTGTTAGACCTTAGGGCTTTGATGGTCCTTCCAGTTTTCTTTTCTACATGCTCCTTGAAGATTATGAAGTAGTTGAAGGCTTCTGATTTCTTCTTGATAAAATACACCATAGTCCTTCTGGAGAATTCATCAATAAAATCTATGAAGTACTTTGCATCCTTTAGTGAATGATTTTGCATTGGACAACAGTTGTCTGTATGCACAACATCTAATAATCCTCTAGCAGTATGCTGATAGCTTGATCTAAATGGTTTCCTAATATGTTTACCAACTAAGCAGTCATGACAGACAAGTAACTCACCCTTGTTATCAAGATAGTCTAGATCAAGAACAATAGAATCTTTAGACATTTGATGTACATAAGCATGATTTAGGTGACGAAGTCTATAATGCCAAAGTAAACTTTTATTTGCTTGAATAGAAGTACTGAGAGCCTAACTAGAGGCAGAAAAACAATGACTTAATCTATACAAGTATCCACGCCTCTTTCCGAGTGCTAGGATCTTGCCTATCCTATCAACTACTTTGCATTGATCACATTCGAATTCTACTTTATGCCCTAGATCTATGATTCTGCTTACAAAGAGTAGATTTGTAGACAGATTGGGTACACACAAGACTTTAAAAAGTAGCTTAGACTGATCATTTGCAAAGCTTAATCTTACAGTGCCTTCACCTTTAATAGCTTGTGTGCTATTGTCACTCACCAAGGTGAACGTATTTGTTGGTACTGTAGGGTGTATAGGACTCGAAACAGACAATGAGGTTGGTCATATGCTAAGTGGCATCGGAATCTAAGAACCAAGAACTGTCGTTGGATGCTCCTTGATGGCTGGTCATGAAGGCATGATGATCCACTTCTTGAATGGGCTGTGGAGCTTCTGTAGCTGCATTGGCCACTTGATTTGACTATCCCTTGTTGTTGTTCTTTACTTGTAGTATCCAACAGTCTTGAATCTCGTGGTTGTTTCTCTTGCAATATCTATAGAACATCTTCTTCTTAGCTTGCGGGTTTGACTATTCTTTGTGCTGTGTTGGTTTCTGGTCTTGCTTTGATTGCTTCGGACCCTTCTTCTTCTTCTACTTAGTTGTGCCTCTGATGGTGTACAAGACATGAGAATCAGCTAAGGAAAAAGGCTTCGTTTCTCCTCGTGTCTTCCTACAACAACATTGCAATGACTCTTGAAAGAGTCAGCTCTGGATGTGTCATGATCATCACCCAATTGTCATATGAGTTTGGCAAGCTTGTAAGCAGTTGCATTACTACATCTTAATCGTCTATGATAGATCCGAAAACGGCCATTTGCTTCAGCAAGTTCTAGAATTGGTTGATGTGATTCTATAGGGAATCATCGTTTGTCATCTTGAGAGAGTAAAATCTCTTCTTGAGATGTAGCTTGGAAGCTATATCTCGCACTTTGTATAATGTGCTCAAGATGTCCCAGACTTCCTTGGATGTCTGAGCTTCGGACACATGGCCGATCTGAGTATCCGAAATGTTGAGGATGATCAGTGCAAATGTTTTGCCATCCTTCAGCTTCCATCTGGAGATTGTTGTGTCGTCATCTTTGCCAGTATTCCCTCTACACCCGTAACAACGTCATAAAACTCCTTAGCCATTAGCATAGTTCTCATCTTAAATTTCCACAGATGGTAATTAGCTCCATCAATCTTGTCCATGATAAGACTGGCTTTCCCTTGGGAATCCATGTGGAAGGTTAGTCTAGGTGATAGGAGTAGCTATCAATGACTTAAGTATGAAATATGGTGCTAAATTATAGAACAAGAAGACAATCACTCTATCAGCTAGTAGAGTCTTGTTACTGTAGAAGCTTATAAGGCTATATAAATAGCTCTAAAATGAAAATACTTAAAGAATCAGATAGGTTCTGATATCTTGATGTATTGAAGATTTTGTCCATTTGAAAGATTTATCGCTCAATGTACCTTTGGACCCTGAATGAGTACTCAGGATCAGAGACAAATAATTGAGAAATTGTTCTATCTCTGTGTGCTTGCTTAGGTTGTTTGGTCAAATTGAGGATAATGATTCATGGGAAGAGTTAAAAGCACACAAATTGGATTTTCCCTAGTTACTCATTTTGAGGACATAACTAGTTTAAGGGGGGGAAAATGTTACGTCCATGTCATGTATAAAGGAATCAGAATAATTTTTGACGTGGATAGCCGGTCACTCTAGATGTATATGGTTATTGGTTATGCCTCGTCATTCCGGGCTTGGCCTGTAAAGTAATTAATAATCATATGAGGGCCCAGACCTATAACTGGACATAGGAGCACATGCATAGTGAATGACTGCTTCAATGCAAGAATAGGAGGTCAATAGTTCAATATAGGTTGCATGGGGATTTAGGAGGAATATTCTTTCTCTCACGAAGAGAATATGTCCATTGGAAACTCGCTCATCCTCCTATTGAAAATTCAGTTTCTTGAGTCTGTCTCTCCTCCTCTCTCTTAGATTCTTCACGATGGCTTGGGGGCTAGGTCCAGGAGGAAACTCCAAGAGGGATCTAGTTTGGATGGGTGGTTTTGCTCCACAAGTGTTCTTTTGGTTGTTTTGCAACATGATCTAGTCAGATCTTCATTTGGTGATCCTTACACTTTTTATAAATGGGAAAGGCCCTTGCCCCAAAATCCTATTGGCTAATATTCACAATGATCCTATCCATTCATCTTGGACCCAACTTGATCCAAGGGTCCACAAAAAGTACACTAGAAATCACAAGATTCATGTGAGTCCAAAATTGGACCCAACATAAAAAAAAATAAACTCTAAGTTCTAACTTGACTTTGGACCTCAAGTTTTATTTTAATTACAAAGGGCCCACGTCTATTATTTCTATTTACATTTGCTCATTGGGCCATGGACTTATACGCGCAGGCTCGCAACACATTTATAATTGAATTTATTTATTTGCTCGTGTTGTGTTGGGAATACTCCCAACACTAGAAGAGCCTTATATATCATAATCTGACTCACAATAACGGTCTCGCACGTTACTGGCTGTCCTAACTCTTTCCCGTAATCCTCTACTAAATGGGGCTCTATACTGCTCCAAAGATCTAATGGGTCAGAAGGGGCACATGTCAAAAGAAGTACAACGAACATGAGCCTAAGCTGCGACGGAGTTCCCCATGACACTGCCTCCAGTAGGCAGTTACCCCATTCCATCGCGTCGTTTATTAGAAGTCTATGCTTGCAAGCATCTCTGAACAACGAAATAACTCACTGTGAATTGTGCACAAGAAGTCTTCAAAACTTGCTGCATCTCTGACATGAGCCAAAAGAACTCACAAATAAAATTGCTCTCCTTCAAATGGATGGACAAAATACATACGTCCAGTGGTCGGAATGGACTATGCATTGATTCTACGGGTCCACCTTTGCACTCTCCTGTTGTAAACGTAAAATTGCGGCACAAATCTTGGTATAGCAACTCTTGGGTCTCCGAATCGCCACTCCTATTCAACTCTCGGGCCTCCTATTCAACTCAAAGTAGTACTCGAATTACCTTCTACAACCTCCTCTAAATTGGCTCCCTCAATAAAGTAAACCAACTCCTATCCAGCCAGATATAACTGCCAGTCGAATCATAACCAATTTATGATCACCCAGTGAATCAGATAGAGCACTTTTTGAGTGCTCGATATTTCTCTGCCATAATCATATCTGGTCCCTTGTACACGTACTTGTACAAATACTTCACACTACATATATGTACACATATCTCTACGTTGATGTGACACTGAAAATGTAGTGTCAATCATCTGTTGTATGATACCACCCACCTATCATCTAATTCTATTCCATGTGACTTCACCTTCTCTTTGTTGTCTCTACGTCTATACGAAAGATATCCATTCACTACCGATGTTTCATCAATATTATTCCTTGGGTAGTTCTTGGAGCATTTTCCATCCTTCATGTACGGTGCATTGGAAAAGTTGTCCCGCATGGGCCGTGCATCATGCATGTCCTCACTATCTCATACAACTCCAAATCATCCCCCCTCACAAGAATCTTCACGCATACAATACGATCGTAATCTCCAACAGTGATGGGTTTGCTCCGCTCCTACAATATAATCAATAGGTGGGCATGGGGCAATCCTCTCTTCTGAAATTCTATAACATGAAGCCTTCCTATAGTGTGCCCAAATATCTCATCCTTTTTCAACAAATCAATCAAGTGTTGAAGCTTCATGCTAAAAACCCTCGACACCAAATCGGGCTTATCTATATGTGTTTGTTGAAATCTCAACTCCCTCCTCACTTCTGACCAATTTGGGTTTGCTGTCATTGTGATAAACAAATTGGGAGAACCCAACTCCCTAACGACTGATGGAAACCTCTCCTTCGAAGAGGCTCGACATGGCCGAGCAATCAGATTGCTCCGATATGACTGTTGGTGATTGCGAGCTCTCTGTGGTTCCGATTGAAGCTCAAATGGAGACGATTTTTTGGTTAAGGATACTGCCTCTATCTGCAATAAGTCATCCTCCGAACAATACTGCTAATCTAACAATAAGCCTATATGCAACAGGTAATGTCTAATGATAGCGGAAATTTATCTATTGACTAGATTCAAATACAATCATCATAGCATTCATACATTGAGTAGATATCATGCAACTCGTCTATATTATCAAAAGTGAATACATCAAGAATCCTTCTTTGAGGAGGGCACTGTTTGTTTCTCAGATCAGCGCATCGACATGAGAGAGGTGTTCTCTTCTCGCGAGAGGTGAACTAGCTACCGCTAGATCTATCTTCTTCCTTGATGCGCACTCGTATGAGTGTTGCGCTCAGGATACTCTTGTCATGTGCCAAATCTAAGCAAATAGCAATTACAATGGAAGTAATGCTAAGAGCAAGAAAAGTACAAAGCATTCAAGATAACATATCAATAGAAAGCTAGAAACATGGAGATCTCAATGGAATCACATTAGCAATGAAAAGAAGAGTACAAAGCAATGTAAATGAGCATGGATTCATGTAGATAGGGCACATGAGACCTAGCAATGGAGATTCCTATGGCTCACATTCACAAGGAAGCTAGAAGCTCTCACTTGCAAATGAACCAAAAGATCCACAAAATGATGTCCCTTGCCTAGTTATAGACAATGCTCTTACTCTTAACTATCTTGAGGGATAGTTAGCCCTTGTTAGGTATTATTCAAACTATATTGGGCTCTTATTGGCCTATTATCCTTATTAGTTACTTTGAAGGGCCTTAAGAGGGAAATGCCTTGTTCTTAAGGCTAATAGCTCCTTTTGGGCCTACAAAGCTTACAATGGATATTCTAATGCGTTGAAAAGCACTGATGTACTAAAAGTACATGACACTCTCCCAACTTAAACATTTTTGTCCTATAAAATGAAGACTCTTGTCTGATCAGCTTGATCGCCTTAGTTAAGTAGTCATGATTGAGGATGTGTCATCCAAAAACGTAGTGCCTCATTACAGATCCAAAGCTGTCGAATTTTTATTATTTTGTTGGCTTCAGACTGTAATTCCCATGGAGAAAAAAACTGATGGTCGAAGAAGAGTTTGATGAAACACCCTATTGCTTATTGGTAACCAATCTGTATGGAATGGATAGAGTGTGTCACTGCAATATCCTCTTTTGTCTGCTTCCTCGATATCATACCAATCTAGATGCTTATCCAATTCCCTTGGATTCTTGGTTTTGTCTTGCATCTGGCTCTTCTACCGTAGCTGGCAATCCATGTCATTTAACCAACTTGATGAAGAAAATTACAATTCTGTCATAAATAATGGTAGTCATAAATTGTTGTTCATATATAAATGCTCCATATGAAGTAGTCGACATGAATATTGAAACTCGGTCGTATGATGAAGCATATCTTTGGGCATATTGTTGACCAAAATATATTTCTTCAAATTTGGTCAATACCTCATTCATAGGTGGTAGTGAATATTTGAATTGATTGACCTCAAATATGGACTCTCATCTCGAAATATAAATTTTGCAGTCGCCCATATAAATTGTTGAAGCATCAATCCCAAGAAATGAAAATACATTCCAAAGTTGAACCAGGGATTTGATGTTTCAATTGTTCCAAATAACCATTGATGGTGAACAATCATTGTTGACATTACTCAATTGAAGATTGATCACATTAGAGTCCACTGAGCAATGTAAACCTCTCCAAAGAAACTGATATAGATTGATGAAAATTTTTAAAATCAGCTTCCTATAGCGTGACCGACGGAGAGAGAGGAAGGGGGTCGGGTACCCGATGTCGGCTATGTGAATTGACAGCTTTTGGGAAAAGTGAAATAACTTTTGCATCTCTTATAAAATGCCTTGCAAATTCGTGCAAATCAAAGCTGAAACAAAGCTCTACAACCCTATTGAATAAAATTAGAAATAAAAAATAAAATTGAATGTCAAAAATTTGTCTACACAAAACTGAAAAATTCAAAGTTAAAAACTAGCAAAAAGAAAGTTACAAAAACAATAAACTCATCAAATCTAATGGAATTCTCATAGAATCATCATGAATCATGGATCTATGCTCTGATACCAAGAAATGTCATGTGCCAAATCTAAGCGAATAGCAATTACAATGGAAGTAAAGCTAAGAGCAAGAAAAGTACAAAGCATTCAAGATAACATATCAATAGAAAGCTAGAAACATGGAGATCTCAATGGAATCACATTAGCAATGAAAAGAAGAGTACAAAGCAATGTAAATGAGCATGGATTCATGTAGATAGGGCACATGAGACCTAGCAATGGAGATTCCTATGGCTCACATTCACAAGGAAGCTAGAAGCTCTCACTTGCAAATGAGCCAAAAGATCCACAAAATGATGTCCCTTGCCTAGTTATAGACAATGCTCTTACTCTTAACTATCTTGAGGGATAGTTAGCCCTTGTTAAGTATTATTCAAACTTTATTGGGCCCTTATTGGCCTATTATCCTTATTAGTTACTTTGAAGGGCCTTAAGAAGGAACTGCCTTGTTCTTAAGGCTAATAGCTCCTTTTGGGCCTACAAAGCTTACAATGGATATTCTAATGTGTTGAAAAGCAGTGATGTACTAAAAGTACATGACACTCCCCCATACTTAAACATTTTTGTCCTAAAAAATGAAGACTCTTGTTTGATCATCTTGATCGCCTTAGTTAAGCAGTCATGATTGAGGATGTAGTTAAAATAGCAACGATCGACTTATACAGTGCTTTCTTATTTCGACGGCACCACGTGTGCTTAGTTCTAGAGTTATCGGGCCATCTTTCTTTTACGAGCCCTTTGAGTGTTTTCAAGGAACTCATCTTTGTACTTACAAGTAGTTTTGGAATATACAGTTTGAAGTGAGCAATTCTGAATTCTTGTTGCACTTGACGTTGTGCTGTGGTGATTGATCCAGTCGGGTGTTTTCAATTGTGTTTTCTTAACTTGGTATCAGAGCCCTTGGTGGCTGGAATCACCGAACAAGAACAAAGAGCTGCGAATTCACGACGGTTTGTTGGCTAGGAAGCACAAAACCGAGTCTGTGGAGATTCGTGGAATGGCTCAAAACTGTAAAAAGGATTCAGAGACAGAGAATTGTTGGTTGAATAAAAAAACAAGCAAGTTTGAAACTGAAAAATTCTTCTGAAGGGTTGCTTGGCGTTTGTGATTGGTTTGAATCCAATCGAATACCGTTTGAAGAGCGGTTTGGAGCAGAAGATAACCTACAGTAGGGCGACCTCAGTCAGTTAGGAGCTGCAAAGGAAAGCTCAGGAAAGGCCTGAGTAAAACTCAATATATTCTTCTCTTCAAAATTGCTAGGGTTTCAAGGGACAAAATCTGAGATATCTCCTTGTAGGAGAACGTTTTCAGTAGGGAGGCCGCGACTGGCCGTGGAGGAGGAAGACAACTAGTTCGATTCATGAGGAGCTGCCATAGCCCGTGAAGGAGAGAGAAAACTCCATCGCTGGAAGAGAGAGGAGGAGGAGAGGTCGCGGGAGCTGTCGCGCGCTCAGTCCTAATCAACAGCTAGCGGCCCAAAGTGTTCAGTGCTTTGAAGGCCTTTGATCAACGCACAAACGCGTTGACAGCCGTCCAATCTTGATTCATACAGATCGACGATGGTCATTTCACAACAGGTGGGTCGTTGGATCTAAAGGATCTGTTGGATTGAAGTGAAAAAGTCTGAAGGGGTCTGAAGTGCAAAGTGCATTGCAACTTCATTAAAAATCTTCAAACTGAAAAAATTGTTGGGTCCCAACTCTTTGAAGGGTGAAGTTTCTTCACATTGAAGAAACAGTTCAAAAATCCAAATTGCCCTTATTTTCACCTCCTTTAGTCTATTTTGACCAAACAAAAGGCTATAGCCTCCAAACGAAGGGCACCTTGACTGTACCTGCAAGTACGGTACACCAAAATAGAGTGATTACTATGGAGAAAGTGTTCGAAGTGCGCCAGAAGTGATCTCATCATTTCACTGGACAGGAAGCTGGGAGTTGGTGACGTGAAGCATTTTGGAAAACGACGCCAGTTTTGCTTTCAATTTGGCAAAGAGTGGTGGGTGGCTTGATAAGCTAAAAACACGATGCAGCTTATCACATCAGAGAGAAAATCTCTAGACTCTCTGAAGGAGTCCTTCGAGAAAATCGATTCGTTCAAATCAGATAACACGAAACTGATTGAACAATATCGTTCTCTCAAAACACAGCTTCCGACTCTAATAAAGGAAGCTGACTCTTTGAAGTAGACAAATAAGGTGATTCAAGCCAAGTCTGACAATTTTCAGACTCAAAACGATTATTTGAAGTAGCAACTTTTGGCTGCGAATCAACATAATGTCGCGCTCCAAAAACATTTACAAGAGGAGCGAATGACAAGATTAAAGGCAGAAGCTGCACCAATGCAGGGTTAATCACAGTCGATCTCACGAAGCTGAACCAGCTCCAAGGCTAGATGCTCAAAATTTTTTGAGTCGAGTTCTTACAACCGCTCGAGGATGCGAAGGCTCTTGTCGAGGAAGAGTTGGATGAGCTGAAGGAGCTCTCCAGTGATGCCACCCCATCTTGCAGCGGGCCCGATGCACATGATGAATACCTTCAGGCCCTGCTTCGAATTGATGACCTCACACAACAAATCCAAGTTGTGGCTGCCTGCACCGGAGCCTCAGACCATCCAAAATTCTTTTAGGTTGTCGCGAAGATTGACCAAGTCGAACATGAGCTGTCAAATTTTAAGCAACAAATGGATGATCAGAAGCTGGCTGCTGAGTTGCAAACTCAGGAGTTGGCAACTACATCTACACAACCAAAGCAAATGCGACAAAATTAGTCGAAGATATGTGCTGACAGATTCCGTGCATTTGCTGAATGCTTCTAGAAATACTGTCCACATGCTTTTAATATTGAGTTGCAATGGCATGTGGATTACATGATGCTACCAGGCACAGTAGGCATCGCCTTTGACGACTGGAAGCGAACTTGGGAGAAGGATGACTTTCTCTGGTTATGGGCTCAGCTCTCTATCGAACAGAAATGATGTCTCTACTGGGGCATAATCCAGGGTGAGTTCCAGGTCGTACCTTTCGAATCAACAAAATTATACATAGGCTCTTCGGCTATGTATGCTCTCGAATATATTCGTATCAAAGAACTTCAATTTTTGCAGAACAAAGATAATAAACAACATTTTTGGAAGCGAAAGTCGCAGTTTCAGGTGTACAAACCACAAGATGTGGCAGATTTAGGCGCATTCGACGATGCAGGTTTGCTGATAAATATAAATATGGCTTCTTCGGAATTATACAGTCTTTATGTGGATTGGGAGTGAAACCTTGTAGAATATTTTGCGGAGATTCGACATAATTTGCAAGATAGAAGGAAGTCATTCCGTTATAAGCAATTATGTACATATACATTTTGGCAGTTTGGTATCTTTGTGGCCAAGACATTATTTTTTGTTCAGAATCTTTATGTTAAAGGCAATTTTATTAGATTTTCAGCTCGTTACTGTAAAGAAATCACTCTACGTAGTGATTCAGATGAAGATACCAAGTTAGCCCAGGAGCTGTTTGATGGAACATTACTCCCAGTTAAGTTAGAATAATTCGGCAACTTACCAGTTGGCCGCTATACAAAATCAAAAGAAGACTTGCTCTTGATCGAAGCTCAACAGAACTTGGAGCTTGCTCAGAAATTATATGAAGAACTGAGTCATTCATAAATATTCATTCGTGCCTTTGTCGTGGTGATGTTTCTATGGGATGCTGACTTTTTGAAGTTTAAAGATGTTTTGAAGTTTGATTCTAGTTCTCATCAGCAATTCAAAGATCAACTCAAAACAACCTATTCAATTAAAGAAACAACAAGACACATATTCTCTAAGACGAAGAAATATCTAAAGGATGAAATACACGAAGAAATATCTTTTTGCCTCAACGAAAATCTGACGAATAAGAATGTTTCTCGAATAATCCTCGAAATAAATATGATATGTTCACAAGGACGTTTCACATTTGAGGAAGGGGATATGTGATGCCACAAAAATGTTAAATATTGAATATCAGCATAAATATGGCATGATATACTCAAAAATGAAGATATGAACTGGTTAAGTATAAATCATGAAGAGGCCTGAGTCATTTTTTGGGAATATATCTTCTAAGTACTTGCCTTGTAATTAAGGGCAAGACCTTTAAAAGGAAAAGACATTGTCTTAGATAACCTTTACTAGGTCATCCATACGAAACGACTAGATACGAAAAGGCATGTTAAACTAGAGTAACTTTAACTCATAATTAAGTATATCTCCTATGGTATAGTTGAACGTATTTTTAGTCTAATTGTTAACTAAACCCTTTCGCGGGAGCAACGCACCTGTGGTTTTAGAGGTGTGTTTGTTCGCCCCGTAGGACATATATAGATCTCACACTTCAGTCTCAATCATCGAGAGAGAAGAGTTTATGCTTATGTAAGAGATTGAAGAAGTGAATAGAGTTATGTGAGTTATTCTCTCTTATCTTTGTTCTCCGCACTGCTGAGTGTGAGTGATCTTGAGTCTGCTAACAATCTCTAATGCATTTCATGAATTACTCTCTGATTAGACAGACACTCTAGTGCATTACAATTGTTTGCTGTGTATTCGTAAAGCATGATCTAAAGAACTGTCTTAAAACCATCTTATTCGTCTGTCACGAATACTTTCTTTTTGGCACTCGAATAACGACTATCTTTGGTATAGTCTAGCACAATCATTGAATAAAGCTGTATGTATACATATGAGATGACAGTCCCTGTCTGAAGATTTGAGATTTTATCTGTTTTCCTGATTGGCATTGACATAAGTTTCTAACGTATTCTAAAACTCTTCGTGCTCTTTAACCATTAAGTTGGGCTTTAGTTTTTGAGAACTTCTGTCTAGACACAAATAATTCGCGAACGTGAGTAATTAATTGTCTGCACAGTCGTGAATACATTGAACAATTTTCGATTCTCTGTTGACACCTTAATCGGCAGAGTGTACTACTGTTGTACTACTCTGATAACATCTCATCTGTAGAACGTGCTTTCTTTAATTCGATAGAGACCAGATTGGTGTCAGTGGTATTTGTCAAACTCATATACTTCAGCCACTAGATTCTTGGCTTTCTCTGTCATGGATCGAAACCACTGGGGCTGGTTGTCTGGTTCTTCTTCATCTGCCACAGGTGCCCTAATGTCGTCTTCAGCAGCTATTCGTTCTTTGTCTGATGTATCGGACTGGGTTGCGTTATCCTCAGAGGTGGATGCACTCTACTGCTTCTGAGATGTGGAAGAAGATGCTGGCTTTAAAGAATCAGCAGCAACAGCAGCTCCATCGGTTTCCATTGCTACAACTTCACTCTCCATAGCAGTGGTGGCTGCTACTTCGACTGCTGGTGCAGCATCGGATGTAATCGGAATAGGAACAGAGATGAGGCTGGAAAGATCAATTGGCTGGGGATCCAACATCCTTCCCGTCAGCAATATTTTCTTTGCCTCAGTCAAGATTTGAAAATGAGCTCATAGGCGAGAAACATGGGCTCCGACTCCAGAAAACTTCTGATGTTTGATCCAATGCAAAAAATCTTTGTATGTGATAACACCGAAGCATACTAGATTACCCGCAAGCGCATCCAATATGTAACCAAAATTTTGAACTGAAATTATTGCATTCGCATCTGTAAAAAATATGGCTTAGTTTGCGTATTTACAAAACAGTTTGAATGTTGCATCTCGGATCATAGAGATTTTGTACCCTTTCGTGGGTACGAAGGAGTTGCTTAGGAAGTGGACAACTTCATCCACCGAATCTTTATTTGTCTCAACTAGCTTCCCATCCAATGGTAGTCTAAGGGCAGTGCAAAACAAGTCTTCAGAGATGGTGAAGAATTTGCCTCGTATGTAAACTTTGAATTCCTCCTCCGAAATTGAATGGATAGAGTTCACAAACTCAGTATTGACTTCAGAGAGGATGATGGAGGGGTCCACTTTTAAATCACCCAACCTACATCGATCCAAAAAGGATTGGATGGATGTCAGACGGATTCCTATGCGTGCTTTCCAGATTATATTAGAGCTAGAACCTGATCCGGAAGCCATTGGTCAAATGTTTGACGATAGCTCCATAGATTGCAATAGTTCGCAAAAGAGTGCTTTGATCGCAAAGAGAATGAGCGTAGAAAAGCATAAACTCGCAGGTAGAAAGTGTAAAGAAGAAAAATGGAAAATAACTCTGATAAGCAGTAGCGGTGTGGAAGGGATGATGACGTGGCATGAGGACTTGACATCCGTCACTTTCATTTATGGAGGACGTGCATGGCTCAGTGTTTGAAACTATAATTTGCTAGATTGATCTTTAATGACGGAAGATCGTTTGTGAAAAGAAAAGAAATAAATTAAGAAGAAACGATATATGTGAGCGTACACACGTGTGAATAATGATGATCACGTGGCCATCATCTTTAATGGAGGGATACAAAAAGTATGTCGAGAGATTCTTGAAAGATTCTCAAAATTATGCTAGAAAGATTCTAGAAAATTCCCGAAAACAATTTATGAAAATTTGATTAACAAATTTAGTGTCGCGAAAAAATCTCGAAAAGTTCTCGAAAATACTTTTAAAATGATATTGAAAGATTGAGAGAAGTCAAGAAAAATTCTCGCAAATCTCACAAAAATTTCTAGAAAAAAAATAAAATAAAAGTTGCGAGAAAATTTAGACAAGATAAAAGAAAATTCGCGATTAATTTCAGAAAAATACTAGAAAATAATAAGAATAAAAAAATAAAATAAAAATAAAAATTATGGTCAAAGGTAGTATTTCTTCAGTCTGGACCCGTTAATACGTGTCTATAATAGTTCACCTTCAAGTGAATGAAGTTGCACAGAACCATTGTCAAACACCTCTATGATTTTATACGGTCCAAGCCATCGCATATGGAGTTTTCCAAGGAACTTTTGATGGCGATTGTCATATATCAGCGCATAATCATCAGCATTAAGATCACATTTTTTTATATGAGTGTCATATTTCTTCTTTCTTTGTTTCTGGATTTCCTCCGTTAGTTTTTGTGAAGTCTCTCGAACTTCAGCTAGTTTTTCAATATTAGTCAACCTTTCATTTATACATTCTGCATCTGTTCGTTGAGCTTGAATATGAAAGGTTTTCACCTCATATTCAATTGGCAAAATAGGATGCATACCATATGTAAGAAAATATGGTCTCTGTTTTGTCGTGATTTTCTCTGTGTTGCGATAAGCCCAGAGGACTGATGGTAGTTTCTGATCCCAATCCGTTGCATGTGCAATAGTAATTTTAGTCAAGATCTTACATAAAATTCCATTAGCTCTGTCTATCAACCCGTTCATTTTTGGATTATACGGTGTAGTTTTTCTGTGTTTGATCAGGAAATAAGTTGTTAGCAACCGTATAGTGTCATTTAAAAAATGTGTACCTCGGTCACTTACTAGTTCGAGTGGACAACCATATCTTGTGATTATACTTTTGAATAAGAACGTCGCGACAGTTTCTGCATCGTTCCGTTTCGTCGCCTCTGCTTCAACGTTTTTGTTAGCATAATCTGTTGCAACTAGACATAAAATTCCATTAGCTCTTTCTGTCAACCCGTTTATTTTTGGATTATACGGTGTAGTTTTTCTGTGTTTGATCAAGAAATAAGTTGTTAGCAACCGTATAGTGTCATTTAAAAAATGTGTACCTTGGTCGCTTACTAGTTTGAGTGGACAATCATATCTTGTGATTATACTTTTGAATAAGAACGTCGCGACAGTTTCTGAATCGTTTCGTTTCGTCGCCTCTGCTTCAACGTTCTTGGTAGCATAATCCGTTGCAACTAGAATATAACAACATTTCGTATGTCGGGTAACAGGTTTGATTGGACCGACAAAGTCAATCTCCCACTTCTCGAATGGTGCAAGAGGCAAAATTGGTGTCAACGGCCAATTCATTGCTTTTGTAGGCTTACCAGATCTCTGGCATGGATGACATCAACGAATAAAATCTGATACATCCTTGAACATTGTTGGCCACCAATACTTGGCAGTCAATATCTTATTAACTGTATTCTTCAAAGCGAAATGTCCACCAGCCTCTTCTGAGTGTAAGGCTTTAATGACCTTTTTAAAGTCTTCAGTTTCGAGACATTTTCGTAGTTGATGGTCAGCACCAAGCTTGTACAGAACATTGTTAATAATTGTATAAGGTGCTACCTTATATTGAAAAACTATCTTTTGCTCCAAATCGTAACCATCCGAAAATATCTGTCCTTGAGATAAGTAATGATATAAGAATATAGTGAATTTGTAGATGAAATCTCGAATAAATGTTCGTCTGAAAAATCATCATTAATAGGGTCTTCAGTTTTTCCGGTGCGAGTCGCGATAGATAAAATTCTCAAAGAAGAAATCCTCTAGCAAAACAATGAACAAATCTATGACTAAAGAAGATCTCAGAGATGAGTCTGACTATGACCGCGATGCTGCTAAGTTATTTGCAAAAGATATCTCGACAGAAGCAAAGAAAATCATCAACGCTGGACTTCAGACAGCTGCTGCAGAAAAGGTGGTCACTTTCGAGGAAGAGGACGAATAAATTGCGAAGACAAAATTGTCTAGTGCTGTTATCGATAAATTAACCTCAAAATCGAAGATGAAAGAATATGACATCGTGACTGATATCAGATCTCTTCGTCTGAACATTACTTTTGAACAGCTGTTGGCAAATAACACTTATTACAGAAAGCAACTGAAAGACCTTTCTGTGTCCAAAAAGAAGAAAAAAATTTCTCTGCCAGATGCTGGTGTTTTGTCTATCGATTTAGGTGATCTTGATGCATCTGAGATTGATATTACCATTGTGGGATGCCTAATAAAAAAAGTGTTAGTTGACTCTGGTTCCAGTGTGAATATAATAACGGAAGACACAACTCATGCTTTGGGACTGACTGACATTTAACCGACACAGCGAAACATCAAGTTAGCTGATTCAACACGACGAAAACCTGTTGGAGAACTGAAGGATGTCACTGTCTACATTCAAGCCAAGCCATTCACAATGAATTTCATTGTTATCAAACCACTCAGTTTGTCATCCTATTCTGTGCTGATTGGACGACCTTGGCTTTATCAATCAAACGCAAGTGTACATTGGAAATCCGGAGAGCTAAGATTTCAGACTGGTGAGACCAATAACCGAGGTAAGCCAGCAGAACAAGTCATCACCTGGAGTCATGACAAATATGAAGGTGAAACTCCTTTGTCCGACACCAGCTTTACATCAGAAGAATCTTTGTATGCCTTGAATATTTTTTCCAATGAGTCTGATATTGAAGTACAGTACTTCGAATGTTACGAGAATGCTAATGACGAAGAATTCTTCGATGCTTGCAACGTTGAAGCGAATGTTTCGTATGAAGAAATTTATGCTGCAGACACGAACTCGAAAGAGTTTGACGATTTTAGTGACAAATCTGAACACGAATTTGGTAACAAGAACCAGGTTGACAGCAAGAAAACATTTGTGGAGTCAACCATGCGCAAAATTCATGGCCATACCAAGGCCAGTATGATAGAAGGTATCATTTTACCAGATTCTACTGAACTGATTGAACTTGCACCTGGCAGATTTGTGGATGTTTCAAAGTCACTTGGAGAATCAGAGTTAGTGGAACTCACTGAACTATTGAAGGAGTATCAAGACGTTTTTGTCTGGTCGCTTGACGATTTGAAGGGTATACCTACAGAATTTGGAAAGCACCGAATTGATCTTAAGGAAGATGCTGTACCTATTCGACAGAGACAGTATCGTCTCAATCCTAAGTACTCTCTCATGGTCAAGGATGAACTTAACAGGCACCTTAAAGCAGGTATAATCTATCCTGTCTTAAGTAGTGAATGGGTTTCACCCATTGTTGTCGTCCCAAAGAAGAAGACTGGCAAAATACAAATATGCCAGGATTTTCACAAACTCCATGCTGCCACAAGGAAGGAACATCATCCTCTGCCTTTCACTGACTCCATCCTAGATCAGGTTGCTGGTCAAGAGCATTACAATTTCTATGATGGCTTTTTAGGATATAATCAGGTTGGAGTGCGAAAGGAGGATCGTTCAAAGACCACATTCACTACGGATTGGGGCACTTATGCCTACAATAAAATGCCCTTTGGTCTTTGTAATGCTCCAGCGATTTTTTAGCGAATCATGACGTTAATTTTCGCTGCCTTCTTGAGAACTTTTCTCGAAATATTTATTGATGATTTCTGTGTATATAGTGATATAAAGACATTGCAACGGTGTCGAGATACTTGTTTATCTCTTAGATAAAGTCGAGCTTATAAAGAATCTCCATATACCAACCAATTTATGTGAACTAAGAGCTTTCTTAGGACATGTTGCCTATTACAGGAGACTTATTCAAAATCATGCTTCTATTGCTGCCTCTCTTACACATCTACTGATGAAACAAGTGGAATACTTGTGGACGAATGAATAGCAGAAGGCATTCGACGATCTTAAGCAAAGGTTGATCAATGCTGCTATTCTGAGACCACCCAACTGGGCTATTTTATTTCATAGTTATGTGGATGTTTCTGCATTTGCTATTGGTGTCTATCTAAGTCAGAAGGACGACTAGAAGAAGGATCATCCCATCTACTATGCAAGTCGACAGCTCAGTGCATCAGAGAAGAATTATTCGGCTACAAAAAGGGAAGCACTTGGCATGATTTTCACTGTAAAAATAATTTCGGCATTATTTGCTAGGATATGCATTTATTTTTCATGTGGATCATTATGCTCTTAAGTATCTTGTAAATAAAGCAGATCTATCAGGACAAATTGCTCGATGGCTTCTACTTCTGCAAGAATTTACTTATCAAGTAGAGCTTCGTCAAGGAAAATATCATACGACTTTAGAAGTTGACGACTTATCCTCAACAACTTTCGTGTCATCCTCTCGTTTAGTTTGTCATTTATTCTTTCTCTCTCCTTTGTTAGCTTCTGATTCTGATGAACCACTGCTTTCATATTTCGAGCTTGAAGAACTAGTACTTGAATCAGAATCTGAATCATCATCGCTGTCACTAGAATCAGTCTTTGACTTTCGAGATTTCTTAGTCGATTGTCGCTTTCATGCTAGTTTCGAGGTCTCGAAATTTTTGGCACTAGCTATTACTGCTGCTAAGGAGGTCATGTCCCCTTGTCTGCAATACCGATCAATCTTTGGTGGAAAATTAGCCAAAAAACCATTCGATCTGCATATCCACGGGATATACATCGGTTAGTTTTCCTATGAGATTTTTAACCTTCCGTGTATATTTGCGAAGGGATTCTTTACTCTTCTTCTGAACATTGTTCAGACATCCAAGAATTCTAGATTTGTAACCGATCTCTCTGAATTGGTTCAGAAATGCATCTTCCAGCAAGTACCAGGTTCCTACATGGCCTGGTTCAACTTGACTATACCAGATGCGCGTCTTCTTTCTTAGCAAACTAGGAAAAATTCGTAGTTTGTCTACGTCAGTTCCCTCATTATTAACATTAGCGATTGACTCAAATTGTGAGACATAGCTATCTGCATCATCGAAAGAAGTCCCTTTAAAATAATCGTATTTAATTTTAGAGATAGAAGTGAAACGTGCAGCAGGACCCTCTATACCGAAGCTAATTAGGAGTTCAAGTAACTGGGCAATGATTTCATCTAGATTTCTTCGACTAGTACTCTCACTTTGTCTTCGTAAAAGTTTCTCTCTAAGCTTACGATATCGTTCTAATCTGGATTCTCTATTTGACATACACTAGAGATGAAGATGGATTTGTCAGATTTCTTATAACTTTCCTAAACTATCCCCGACAATGGCGCCAAAAATTGGTATATGTCGTACTATACCAACATGGTTAAAATAGATTTTATAGTAAATAATGTCGTTCCCACAGAGGACAGCGTTAGAAAGATATGTTTTTGGTACAATTTATGACAAGTGGTTTCGAGTGTTATTCTGGTTGTCGATAGACATTAAAAAGTAACCAGTATTACTTATGTTTGGGATAGGTAATGTTAATAGATTCAGAACAACAATCTGGCCTCTATCGAATTGAAGGAAGCACGTTTGATAGATGAGATGTTATTAGAGTAGTACAGCAGTACTACACTCTGGCTGATTAAGGTGTCAATAGAGAATCTAGAATTGTTTGATGTATTTACGACTGTGCAGACAATTAATTAATCGCGTTTGTGAACTATTTGTGTCTAGACAGAAGTCCTCAACAACTAAAGCCCAACTTAAGTTTTAGAATACGTTAGAAACTTATGTCAATGCCAATCAGGAAAACAAATAAAATCTCAATTCTTCAGACTGGGATTGTCATCTCATATGTATACATACAGCTTTATTCAGTGATTGTGCTAGACTGTACCAAAGATAGTCGTTATTCGAGTGCCGAAAAGAAAGTATTCGTGACAGACGAATAAGATGGTTTTAAGACAGTTCCCTTAGAGCATGCTTTACGAATACACAGCAAACGATTGTAATGCACTAGAGTGTTTGTCTGATCAGAGAGTAATTCATGAAATGCGTTAGAGATTGTTAGCAGACTCAAGATCATTCACACTCAACAGTGCGGAGAACAAAGATAAGAGAGAATAACTCACAGAACTCTATTCACTTCTTCAATCTCTTACATAAGCATAAACTCTTCTCTCTCAATGATCGAGACTGAAGTGTGAGATCTATATATGTTCTACGGGACGAACAAACACACCTCTAAAACCACAGGTGCATCGCTCCCGCGAAAGGGTTTAGTTAGACTGAAAATACGTTCAACTATACCATAGGAGGTATACTTAATTATGAGTTAAAGTTACTCTAGTTTAACATGTCTTTTTGTATCTAGTCGTTTCGTATGGACGACCTAGTAAAGGTTATCCAAGACAATGTCTTTTCCTTTTAAAGGTCTTGTCCTTAATTACAAGGCAAGTACTTAGGAGATATATTCCCGAAAAATGACTTAGGCCTCTTCATGATTTATACTTAACCAGCTCATATCTTCATTTTCGAGTATATCATGCCATATTTATGTTGATATTCAATATTTAACATTTTTGTGGCATCACAGTACTGTCCCAGACCTACATAGAAGCCTGCGAGAGTTAGTTCATAGCAGATTACAAAAAATAGAGAAAAAATCACAAAAATTCAAAAAACCCTTGTAAAACGCTCCAAAAAAATCAAATCTTCACCAGAACTCTCGTAGAGCTCTCTGAAGTTCCATCTCAGTGAGACCAGGACACAGAAGAGCTTGCGAGAGTTAGTTCATTGTCTAAGTGCCTATGCGAGAGTTCCCAGTGGAAAAAAGACGAGAAAATACAAAAGAACCCTTGTAGACACTAAAATTTTTAGTTCTAGTGGTGAAGAACCCTCGCAAAGAATTCTGAAGTTCCATCTTCGTGAGACCAGGACACAGAAGAGTCTGCGAGAGTTATTTTGATCCTAGTGAGCAGAAAATTGGGTTTAATTACTAAAAAATCACTAAAAAGTGAAGATCTAGCAAATCTTTCTAGAAATAACCCTCGCAGATCCAAAATGTCAATTTTCATTAGTGGTGAATCCAGCGAGAGTTAGTACTGATTGTTGGAAAAGATAAAGCCAAAATAATGGTTCTTAACCCTCGCAAACAATGAATTTTTCACTTATTGCGAGAGTTAACCCTTGCAGAGTATTTCAAAATCAGATCTAGGCCAAAATCCTATGATCCTTGCGAGAGTTACTTTCCAATGATTTGAGAGATATCAAGGTTTTTTTACTGCAAAATAGCTAAAGAACCCTTGCACATCCAACCCTCACACTAAAGAACCTCGCAGACCAATCAGTAGGAAGATTTGCATCAGATCCAGCTACCATCAAAATCTCAAGACAATCAGTGCAAGGAGTAAAATGTTATCAAGGAAAAACCACCGTAAGAGGCATGAATCCTCAATACTGGCCTATCAGATTGACAGATCCATATTGCATCCCACTATACCAGCAAGATTCAATTACCTTGGACTCTACTATCGAATGAATCTGAGATTTGGACGATCAGTAGCAAGAAGGACAGCAAATCAGGCACCACACTTTTCCAAAATAGCAGCTGCGCATCAAGAGCCAATGGATCCAATGGGTCAACCCATACATGTCGCTCCCTTGCAAGCAGTTCGGAGGGCACCTCGGATGGAGATACATACGACGGATCATCAGATCTCATCTGCGATCTCCATATCTACGAGCAAGCTTGTGAAATCTATGGTGATCGGACACCTGTAGAGAAGTTGATGTTGTTCCCCATGTCACTAGTAGATGTGGCTCAAGACTGGTTTTTCAACTTGTCAGAGAAAGAAAAATCCATCTGGGAAGCGGTTAAAGCGGCTCTCATCATGCGCTTTAAACCAAAGAAGTTCCTAGAAGACCCGTTTCTCCTGCTCAACAGAGAAACGATGGGAGCAGTACGCTACTCTATAAGAAGCCATGGAAGATGCCATCAGGGAAGAGGATGAGAGATCAGATGATGAATATCCCACTACCCACACTCCAATCCCCTCGGTAGCGTCATCGTCATCAAACGTCTCCAATCTGTCCATAGAATTGTTGTTGGAACATTTGACCAAATTACAAAAACAGCAAATGGAGCAACTCACGACTCAGTTCGATCAGAAACTGAAAGCCTTACAAGGAGTTGTGGCAACCACGTCAAATCCACCTTATTAGAACCAACCCCAGTATCCCCGCCGAGAGAATATATGGTGCCCAGTCTACACCCATAGTCATACAGCGAATGAGTGAGTCCTAAAGCAAAATCTGAGTCTGACACAAAGATTTTGCCATCTATGCAATGCAACATTGCACGAGATGGCCTTTTGCCCATTTAACCTCCAGATTGTCCAATAGAAGAGGAATCCTTATCATACTTCTTATCCATATCATCAAGTGGCACCAGATGCAGCATCGAGGTATGGCACGCCGAACAATCAGCAGCGCATGGCCTTACTTGCACTACTAGGGCCAGCTAATCAGCAAGCGGCTCATGTGAATTTAGCAACAACAGAACCAGAGATGCAATACCACCTCAACCTGAGCAGCAGCAATGGTATGGGCCGAATGAACCATATATGGATCCTACCATAAATGAGTATCATGCAGCCTATGCAGCTCAAACTTAGCGTCAGGGCGGGAGAAATTATGGCTGCTACGGATGTGGTAAAGAATACAGAATTGTTGAATGTCCTTACAAGGGACAACATACATCCTTCTGCCAAAAATGCGGTTATGGACACTGCTACAAGAATTGTCCATTAAGACCTGAGACCAGCGCGCCATTGAATTTCATTGCGATACAACCAGTAATAGTTCCAGCGGGAATGCCACTGGAAAAGCAATGTTTCCATGCCCCTGTGTTAGCCGTCACGCGAGCACAGAAGAGGAAGGAAGTGGCTCTCTCACCACCATCGTTGGTCTCCGATGACCAACCCTTGACTTCAGCGCCATATCCAAATGTGAGGGAAGAAAGGAGGCAGTATTAGAAGATACGATCTTCGGTACAAAGAGCGCAAGCACAGGAGAAAGCACAAGAAAAATCCACAACTACATAACCCCCTTCTAACGAAGAACTAGTACCACGGATGGGCTCACCATTGCGCACTGATCAGAACAATCAGTTGCATCATCATGAACCACCTTTCCACATGGTGGAGCCTGAGGAACCGCATACGGAAGTTCTCACTAGTTTGCTAGCAAGCCGCGTCAGCCTATCAGATTGCACCACAGGCTAAGGGCCTTTTGGATGAATGGGCCAAAACAGAAGCAGAATCGGCAGTGCCAGAGCCCATATATTGTGCGAACTATGATGAGACAAGTAACGTCCTCCACATCGAAACAACGTGGGAGAGTGAGAAACACAACATCACCTTGCCAATCAAACACAAGAGATTTGAGTACGAGGCAGTAGTGGTAGATGGAGGATCAGGTGTCAGTTAATGATCTCTACTACTTTGTATCAAAAGTGGGGTTTATAGGGATTGAAGTTAGCAAAATTTGCCATCAAACTAGCAAATCAATCCTGTGTAAAACCAAAGGGTGTAGTTGCCAATATCCCTATAAAAATAACAGGCATGTAGTTTGTGATCACCTTTGTAGTAATGGACTTACCAGAGTCCCCATCTGCATACCGTGTTTAACTAGGAAGGCCATGGTTGAGGACTATGCAAGTAGTTCACAACTGGGGTACGGAGAAACTCTCCTTTGAGAATAGAGAATAGGCTTTAAAGGTTGATCCAACCACATGGGTGGTGAAACCTATTGCATCCAAAGCTGATGACGGATCATCCACGATAGATCATACGATCGATCACCTAAGGCAACAAGGGTGGTCACTACAATTCAGAGACAGATGTCATGATATGGATGGATGCATGAGCAACGATTGACTGCCAAGCATGTCAATATGAATCGGATCCTGAGTCCAGCACATCTTCACCCAAGTGTTACACCATGGACACACCAATTACATTTGGGATGAATATGATCAACGTAGCATGGCTGTCAGCGAAATCTATTGAGAACCTCGTGGATGATGATTTAGTCCCTTGGCAACATGCTTTGACTTACAACAATGAGATTGAACTGACAGATGAGCAAGTCCTACAACACATGGACCTAAATCGCTATGGAATCAAGAGAGTACCAGCTCAACCGCCGCAAAAATCTGCTATGGCAAAGGTTTCAAAGATAGATCCACCAAAGACACCTGCGAACAAGAAGAACGAGTTGAAACAACGTTACAACCAAGTGATCCGATGGAGTGATCTACCCGAAGAAGCTATAGCCACAGTGGATGTGGATATTCGCAACCACGAGACAATCAATTAGGATGAGCTTGGATACAACATCATCTTCTTCTCAGATGACGGAGAATCAAAAGATAACCAGTTGGGCTAAGATCAATATGCTGAAGGAGGAATCTCACTGAGCACCAGTTCACAAGATGCCTGAGACCTTCAAGAATTATACCTTGGACGACGTGGTAATTATGATGTCGCAAGCACAATGAGAACCTGATCAAAGTCAGGAACCAGTGGAACAAATCTTCGAGGGACCTGCACGAACACAGCTGATGAACCTTGCCGAGCCAAGTGAAGAGAGATTGTTTTGTCTAGAATTACAATGATTTGAAGGGCATCCCACCAACAGTAGTCCAACACACCATACCCTTGGTGGATGGAGCAGTCTCCAAGGTGAGTCGTTATTACCATTGCAACCCGAACTATACAGAGCTGATCAAGCAAGAGTTGCAGAAGCTGTTAGATGTTGATTTTATTTATGAATTTGAGCACACTGAGTGGGTATTGCCTATAATTATAGTAGAAGAACGGCAAAATGTGAGTCTATGTGAATCTGAGGGCACTAAATGCAGTCACCATAAAGGACCATTTTTCTTTACCCTTTACGAAAAGTGTCTTTGACACAGAGGAGCAGGAGTAGAAGCCTACAATTTTCTAGATGGCTTCAACGGTTACAATCATTTGAAGATAGTGCCACAAGATCAACACAAAACAGCGTTTTCCACTGAATGGGGGACTTATGCCTATAAAGTGATGTCATTCGGTCTTTGCAATGCCCCAAGCACCTTCCAACGAGTTATGCAGGCGACATTCAAAGAGTATTTGTAGAGATTTTTGGAGATTCTTTTGGACGATATATGCATGCACGGGCCTAACTTAGAGCATTTATCCAATCTGGAGAAGGTGCTGCAGAAGTGCCACGTATTTTAGATCTCCTTGAATCTAGAAAAATGTCAATTTTGGGATACACATGGCTTGATTCTTGGCCATATAGTGTCTAGGCACGGGATCGCCATGGATCTATCGAAGATCAAGATCAATATTGATCTACCACCACCAAGAACGATCCGAAAAGTCCACATCTTTATGGGTCACGCTAACTATAACATGATTTTCATCCTAGATTTTGTGGAGCATGACCAATTTACAAACTCACAATGGATCCACATTGGAATGAGAAAGCCCTAAGAGCTTTTCAAAAGCTTAAGGATGCATTGGTCTTAGCACCAATCTTACGCCCACCCAATTGGTCCATTGAGTTTCATGTGCATACGAACGCATTGAAGTATGCAGTAGGAGCAGTCTTAACCTAGCCAGGAGAACAGAAAAAGAATTTTTCGATCCAATTTGCAAGCCGACAGCTCAGTGATATAGAAATGAATTATTCAACCACAAAGCAGAAAGCACTGGCAATGATATATGAGGTTAGTAAATTCTGTCACTATCTGATGGCCACACACTTTGTCTTTTATACGGACCATCAGCCCTTGCTCTATCTTGTTAACAAACCCTGCAACACATGGAGAATCACTCGATGGTTACTTCTGTTGTTGGAGTTTGATTTTCGGATAGTGGTTCGCAAGGGAAAGCAACATTACATGGCAGATCATGTGTCACAAATCAAGGGGAAGGAAACTGCTACCCGATGCTGTCTTATTTTACGTTGACACAATATCGGAATGGGCCGTGACATAGTTTAATATCTAATGTGGGTCCAACCAAACAAATTACTACCAAAGGCGGAACAACAGAAGTTGATCTTGAAAGAGAGACCTTATTAGTTGATTGTCGGCCAATTGTATTAAAGAGGACCAGATGGGATCCTTCGATGATGTATTCTTTCTCATGAAGCCACCCAAATCATTTCGCTCTCACATGAAGGCATGGGTGGAGGTCATTTTGCATCCGACATTATAGTTCGCAAGATCCTACAATCAGGATGCTGGTGGCCATTGATTCATAAGGATACGGAGGAATACCTAAGGAAATGCTATGTGTGCCAAAGGGTGAGGAGACCAACGAGATTAAACTATGACCTTCTACACCCGGTCTTAGCCCAAGCACCATTTGAAAAGTGGGGATTAGATTATATTGGTCCAATTCACCTTGCAACAAAAAGTACCCAAGCCCAAGATATAATCGTGGCCACGAACTACGTCACCAAGTGGATCAAAGCCAAGGCAGTAAGAGTAGATGATGCTATGACCACTTCCAAATTTCTTTATGAAAATATCATTGTGCGCTTTGGATGCCCGGTGGAGATATTCAGCAATCGCGGGAGTCATTTCATCAATGAGACCATCAAGGTCCTTTTGGAAGAATTCTTCGTGATCCACAAAACCAGTATCCTCATGGAAATGGGCAAGCAGAGTCATCCAATAAGATCCTGTGTAGCGTACTCACGAAAACATTTGAAGCTAGCAGATCGGATTGGGAACACAAGTTACATGTTGTTCTGTGGGCATTCAAGACAACATATAAGGGGAGCATTGATCAAACGCCATTTCAATTGGTTTATGGTCAGGATGCTATAATGCCAGTAGAGTTTTTGGTCCCTTAAGGATTGCCGCAACGCAACGTCTTGATGAATCCAGATCTCTACAATTGCACCACGAAGCTTTATATAAGCTTTGTAAAACATGCTTACTAGTTGTACATGCATTGGCAACTGAAAATGAACGATGCAAAGCATGTCACGATTGCAGGTTACAGAAGAAAGATCTTTGATCTGGAGATCTAGTCCTTATGTATAAGACCAAGGCGATCAAAGGGAAATTAAAGTTCACGGATGAAGGTCCTTATCGGATCAAAGAGATTCTTAATCATGGAGCTGTGAACTTGGAGAAGCTAGATGGGACGCCTTTCGACACACCCATCAATGGTAGCCAATTACATAAGTACAGGCCACCTCAGTGAGACAGATCCAAGTTGGTGATGGCATGTTACGAAAAGTTCATCTGCAAGGCCATCACAGCCAGATCTAGGAAAATCAAGACAGATCAAGCTAGATCCACCAAAATTCAGCCAGATCTAGCAAAATCAGAGAAGATCCACATTAGGGTCTTTTTTGAACTCAAAAAGGGCCTCGTCACTAATCTGGATTAGTGTTAATGACGACACGTGTACCAATAAAAGTGTGACAATTGAGCAGGAATGGTCCATATGACATGGCAGATTCAATGGTTTAGATTAAATCAAGTGTGGGCCCACAAAGTACACCTCTAGCATTAACCCTACATGGATACACTTGAAAGTATCTAGTAACCAACAATAGCTACACACAGTACCTAGTAGCCAACAATAGGACAACAGCTAGTGCTCTAGGTGAGACATAGACTTGCAAGCCTCATTTAATGCCCAAGTACATTTCAAATTTGAAATTTGCTTATGAATTTTAATCAACCCACTTTTGTGTCCCCCTTCACATTCAAACTAAGACTACCTCAGTTTCATTAGCCTTTCACATACCAAATAATTTATTTTTTTCAAATGGATATCATTTTTTTTTTCAAAATTGACCTTTGGAATACATTTTCATTTCGCCATGGATTTAGTCTGTTTGACTTCAAAACCTCAAAAAAAGTGTTTAGAAGTCAAATTGTTTTTATTAGTTTACAAACAAAAATATATCCTGGAGGCCAATTTTTCATTCTTTTTGGCCCGAAATCGCAATTTTTTGGCCGTTTCGCTTCATCAGAAGGCCAAAAATTGCGTTTTGGACCAAAAAAAAATATTTTTTTTTTCAAAATCACGATAAGGCGCGATTTTGGGCCGTGATTTTGAACGGCCCATATTTGCGCCTTACCGTGATTTTGAATTTTTTTTTTTTTGGTCCGAAACGTAATTTTTGGCCTTCTGATGAAGCGAAACGGCCAAAAATCGCGATTTCGGGCCAAAAAAAACAAAAAATTGGCCTCCGAGGGATACATTTTTGTTTCGCTATGGATTTAGTCTGTTTGACCTCAGAACCTAAAAAAAGGTGTTTATAAGTCAATTTGTTTTTATTAGTTTGCAAACATAAATATATCTCGGAAGCCAGTTTTTCATATTTTTTTGGGCCCGAAATCGCGATTTTTGGCCGTTTCGCTTCATCAGAAGGCCAAAAATTGCATTTCGGACCAATTTTTTTTTTTTTTCAATTTCCGACCCAACGTTGAGCTTGGCAAAAAAGGATTTTTCGATACCCTAAACCCAAAACCCAATATCAAAATTTTTTGATACCCAAAATCAGACTTTTTCGATACCCACAATCAAATGTCCACAGCCGTACTTCGGCCACGTACGTATGGACACACACACATCAGCCACCCATCAACGACCATCGACTTTCCTCCTAAACCATCGCTGCTCGCCCGTCAACGATGGACATGTGGAAAATCTGCAAAATTGGACCAAGAATGGATCCTAAAATGATCCACAAGAGTGATTGGATGTTAGATACAATTGATCTACCAATCTACACAAGATTTAGATCAATCTAGATCAAATTTAGATGAGAAAAAAAATCTAACAACAATCATAAATGAAAGGGAATTGTACTTGCTGGTTTCACACGTGTGAAAACCTGTCAGAGTACGGACTCCAGTCTCAAATCAAAGTACAATATGATCGGAACTCAAAACTATCAAGAAAAATCAAGACAAATGATGAAATTGTCAAGAATTGCCTCCAAAACCAAGATTGGTGTTTCTTTTTTTTAGATTTTGGCCTTTTTAGCTCCTATAACTTGAATTAAATCATATGTACAACCTATATGATTATGGTACATGACAAGTACATTAATTTCACACGTGGAAACAGGCTTCACACGTGTAATCATCCTATATACATAGATTTGGCTTTGACCAAGCATAATTTTTGCATTTTTCACAGCCACTCTTTAGTAGTATATATATATATATATATATATATATATATATATATATATATATATATACTATTTGCTTGTGCCCGTCGATGACGGGCAATGGGCACTTATTCATAGAAAGTATTTATATATTTTTGGAAGCTGTGTTTTTTTACCATTTTTTAAAACTTATTTAGTTTTTCCTTTTGCAAATTGGTGACATTTTTTGCCGACAAAGTGTGACATTTTTTACGGCAACTCACACATTATCTCTCTAAAATAGTTTTATACTATATCGATATACACGCGCATTTATCTAATTATTTATTGTGAGGCTACTTAACATTTGAATCCTACAATGAGAGTTAGCTTGTCTTTGTTGGCTTTCCTTAAAATGATTAGCCTCGAAATTTTCATTGACTATTTGAAATTGATCCAAGTAATCGCATTAGGGTTTGTTGAAATTGTGCATTTTTATTATTATTTTAAACAATATTTGTATCTATTATTGATTGGATTTTAGAAAAATGAAAATCAAAGTATGCATATCCAAAGTGCGCTCCTTTCAGAATGCAGTTGTAACAAAATGCTGCAACTATGATATATATATATATATATATATATATATATATATATATATAGAGAGAGAGAGAGAGAGAGAGAGAGAGAGAGAGAGAGAGAGAGAGAGAGAGAGAGAGAGAGAGAGAGAGAGAGAGAGAGAGAGAGAGAGAGAGAGAGAGAGAGAGAGAGAGAGAGAGAGGGCCAATCACCTTAAGGACAAGTTGACTCTCATTGTTAGATTCAAATATTGAATAGCCTCACAATAAATAATATATGAATGTGTTTGTTTGTGTGTGTGCGTGTGTATATATACAATTGATTTATTTATGTATGTATGTCAAATACACATAGGCATGAATCATGATCCAAATCGTGAATCGCTCAGATGTTGCAAATTGTGATTTGCAAAAAAAAAAAAATTGTATATGCATGATAGTTTCTGGTCCAATTCCAAGCAATTAGGTGAGATCTCTTTGATATTAAACGAACTACGTACACCGTAAACTTGACCCAACTAGCATCATCTTGCATAAACCTAAATGCAAAAGTTATGATCCAATGGACATCAAAATCTAAAGTGCACCAAACCATATGCATTGAACCTTAGTGGACCTCAACGAACCTTATTCAACTATAAGAAACCTTACTGAATCACAACAAATTGTACTGAACCATATCAAACCCTACTGATTTGTAGCAAAATGTTTGCTTTGGAGTGATAAGTTGGTTGCGTAACTCCAATTTATTTCGTATAGAAGCGAAAAAAATTTAAAAAGTAAAAAAAAAAAATTTGATTCGCTGCCACATGTATGTATGTGTATGTATTGATATGAGAGAGAGAGAGAGAGAGAGAGAGAGAGAGAGAGAGAGAGAGAGAGAGAGAGAGAGAGATGTTAATTTCTAAGTTAAAAAATGACAGCAAGAATTTTTATTCACCCAATGCAAAGTGCAGCACACCGACTTGAGACAACATGAGAACTTTTAACGAAAAGAGCCACGTTTGTGGAAGTGAGATGCACCTGGTATATATATATATACAACAAAAAATACTAAACAAATGGTCAATCGATTCAGGAGGACAACTTGCAAACTTAATCCTTGAGTATCTGAAAGAAAAACCCAAAATTCAAGATCAATGAACGAACAGTCTACTTTAGAAATTCCTTCAATCTCTCTTTACTGGTCCATTATTCACTTTCATGCAGAGCCTCTGTCATTAAAACAATTCCAAAAAATGCAGAACCCGCCAAAGTTGTACTCTCGAAAGCCATTTCGACCATCTGGTGATCTTTTGTGTGATGCTGGTTAAATCATCCTGGAAGATCTTGACCTATTGCATAACAGCTTTCACAGAGATCATAGCCAATTGATGGGCAATCACTACAATGGAAGAAGCGCTTGCCATAGATTGGATACATCTGAAACACAATGGAGCCAATTCAGTTTTCAGCATAATAAGGCCTGAGAAGTCATCAACATTTATCACAACACCACAATGAAGATGCAGTGCAGCCTCCTCCTGACACTTCGGCATGAAATCAGTGTCATTCAACAGGAAATGTTCATCTCCAATAATTGATCTCTTAGAATGTCAATGGTATCAGAGTGCAACTCTTAACGAGGGTGAGAACTTGGAAGGCAGATGTACATGCTTCTCATATTTTATCTTCATACAACTTGCATGTGTTGTTTTTATTGCACTGTTAAGTCTTTTAGATAGTAGTCATATAAACTAATTAATTGGAATCAAAACAGCATACAAAACTTTCCTGACTGTTTGAACAGATGTCTGGGAGCCAGTAAGGGCATCAAAAGGTACAAGTTTGCCAGAAACTTTTTTAACAAAATGTATTGGCAGTTTCAGAAAAATTTTCAGCCATAGAATCAATCACTTCATATCACACCCATCTGCAACAAATATAAGAACCCAGACTTTTGTTAGTGGAATGGAATATGTTGAGAGTCGGTCCACTGTCAGTTACCAATCGTCCACTTGATTGGTTGTTATCTGTAACTCATAACTTCTGCTTTTCAGCATCGTCTCGTGTTCCTGCTGGCTCAGGGGTTCCATAAGACTTGGTAAATGTATCTAATGTTCGATCGTCGTCTGTAGTATGTGCATGTTCCTATGTCTGTCATTTGACAATATGCTTATGTTGTCTGGTGGCATGTCCCCTCATTTGTCTTTGTCATCTTCTGTTTGTGTTTTGTGTATTATTCTCTTATGCACTTCTCCGTTGTCTCACCACATCGTCCTCTAATTTTCCCTTTTCTCTTTCTCGGCCTACCCATGCATGGTCATGCACTTTCTCGGTCGAAAAACCGGGAGTCAATTTGCTATGGCAGGCAAACTGCCTCCTATTCTTGAGTGGGTCACATTCAAGAACGATATAATTGCTACCTACAGTTATCGATCCTGGCATATTAATGGGCAATTTGAGTTTTAGTATCTACAATATACCACCAATGTTCCTAAGTACATACATAAATTTCAGGGGGGCTTCTACAACTTTCCTGATATTTCTTCAGTGGAGCTACTTGTCTGATTATTAATGACCATCGTATGCCCTTCCAGGAAAAGCTCCTTGCTTTCCAACCCCACAATTTTCAGCTTGTGTTGTCCTCATGAGCTACTTGGCCTCCTGCCCTTGCATCTTGTGTTGTAGCACCTTTTCCATGTCCCTTTGCTGATACAAAATTGTCACCTCAAGAGACGTTTGAGCTAAGTGAAGAAAATCAATCAATTTCTGATTAACCAGGATCCAAACTGGGAACAAATCAAAATGCATGAGAAATCCACAAAGATACAGTGGCAACATGGTGAAAAGCCTTACTAGCAAATTTTTACAACACGGAATATCCAAACTTGGTTCTCATAATTAGCCTACACAATGGTTGGCAAGAGCAAGAGCCAAGCTCAGGGAGTTGCCTCTAATGTCACTATCCTGAGACTTATTCTAGAATTATTGCTAATTTACAAAACTAGCTAAGCTACTAAGCTAACTAAGCTACTAACCAAAACTAACTAGAAGAAAACAAAAGCATGTTAAAAGCCAAAAAATGACTGTCTTCCCACTCCCTACAAGTAAATTGCTGCCCTCCAACTCAAAAGCACCACAGGGAGAAGAATTCCTTGCTGTCCCTATAGTCTAAAAACACTTGCTGGCTTGCTCCAAAGTAGATCACTGTTTTGTCTAAAAAAATTGTTGCCTTTCTAGCTGAAGTAGCTAGTAGCTTAAGAAGATTTCTTTCAACTGTGACACCAAGCAAGGGCAAGGAAAACTGTTATCATCTTTTACAGTTCCTTGATCAAAGGCATATCAAACAACTTACTTGTGTCAAAGAGATCAATTTAAGTACAAAGAATTTTAAGTACTTCAGCAACTACATGATTCCTGAGTACTACCAAGATCTAGCTTGAACACCTTTGCTGGAATAAGACTTCCAGTTGGGGGCAAAGTGCAGCCATCGTAAGCCCCTCTTAAAAAAAAGGCAATGAATAACCATTGACAAAATCTAATCATATATCTACAACTGGTGAGCCCTATTAAAAGAAAGAGGTTATACCTCAATAGAAAGCAAACAATGGTGAAGTCAAGTAGTAGTGCAACTCATAGCAAATGTGATGGACATCGGACTTACAAAGCCTGCCAGATGCTGTTGTCTGAGATAGAGATTTTGTAGGATCAACTGCCTGTACTCTCTGCTTATATTCTATGGGAAATGCTCGCTCCAGGTAAAAATGTAGCTCTAGACATACGTCAGCATACTGCTCTCGATGAAGACTTTGACAAGACGAGCAAATTAACCTGCCATCTTCAGAATACTCTACACAAGCCTGGCAAAAGGCTACACAGTGGCACAAGATGACACAATGAACCTTTGTGAAAGAACTGACCCGCTTAAGAGGAAAAAAACCAATATCCTAGAACATAAATCATGGAAATCATCTACTTCAGAGGGTCTACAAAGTTGGACGCAGAAAACATGCTTAATTACTTAGGAAAAGTTCTAACAAAAATGACACTTGAAATTCATTTTCTTACTGAAGCTAATTTTCACCTAGTTGTGACAAGCAAGCTGTTTAGGTAGTTATTCTCATTATTTTTCTGAAAATTAGCAGACAATAAGAAAATATGGACCTTACCATGTCCACAATTCAAAACCACAGGCCGACACAGAAGCTGATGACAAAAGTTGCAAAGGGCATCAGATATAGAGACACAACATGGTGACTTGGAACATCCAACTTCGCCAACTTGTGGAGCATCACACACCTGCTGGCAAGTGCTGTTATCTTCAGAAAATCTTTCAATTTTATGCTCTCCCTGTTCTGAAAAGTGGACCTTGCATGCATCTTCACTTGGAAACAACAAATTTTCAGTATCAACCAACATTTTTGAAGCAGTATCTTCAGTGATAGCAATGTTGGCACCATTGCTGTCGATATTAGCACCACGGCTTGCTGGAACTTTGGACGTAAGGATGGCATCACCGTTTCTAACAGGATTTCCTTCAGTATTCACAGTAGCAGTTTCCACAGCAGTAAAAGGAATCTGCTCAAGGGTTCTACCCGATCCAGAGACATGATCCACTAGCAGAAATTCAGAAGTCAAATTACCATCCATATGGGCTACACTTTCTTCAACTTTTCGGGAGAAAACTTGACCAAATTGCGGTGAAGACACTTCTCTCTCTTCCTCCAAAACTGCAATGATGTTAGGAAAAGTATTTCTGTAATGTTGTTAAAATCACTTATTCACATATTTATCCTATGCTTCAAATGAGTAAAACATTGCTTGACACGAACATTACATCGTGAAGTGAAAACAGTGATATCTGAATGGCATTCGCGCTTGCTGAGTATATTAAATACAGCTTATTAGTTTCACACTTTCAACCCAAGCTGAGGTCAATTCCTCTGTCATTCTATTCACAAGTTTACTATGAATCAATAAACCTCTGTACTTTGTCAAAACCTAAGAAGAATATTAAAAGAGCACATGAAGCATGTTATATTCTACTGTCACTTGAGGCCTCGTAAGTTATGATTTGGAAACCATAATCTACAATGTATGGTTAGGCATTGAAAGAGAACCTTTGTGTGGTTAGGCATTGAAAGAGAACTCAACATTGGATTTGAAACATTTGAAGTTTGTCGAAGAAAGTATCAGTGAAATAATGGAATTATCACTTCTGTTCCAAAGATTCCCAAAGTCCTTAATTTACAATGACTAGCATTGTTTGAAAGACAAGCCAATCTAGATATCCTCATTGTAATTCATTTTCAGTATTATTCATATGCACTACTGACCCACCTATTTTTTGGAGATGCGAGTTGGTGGAGACTTGATTTTGCCAGATGTAGACTCTAGTCTGTCACATGCCCTTCATTTCATGTTGAGACAGCTCAGAATTTCCTCTCATCAGTTACAGGTAGAGATAGGGCATAGGGCATTACTTCTGGAATTCAGAGTCAGCGCGTCGCGACAGTGAGAAGCGAGCGGAATCCTCGATGCATGAAGCTACGTTTATCAGATCAGACCGACTTCGAGAAATCGAAGTCTGCCCTACTTGATCATAGCTTCAAAGTCGCTGGATCGACTAAATCGATTCCATAGCCATGCACGATTTACTTGAGTTTAGATATAGATTTGTGGAACCGTATTAGGTGCAGAATTTAGAACGACAAATCGACAGGAGCTATCAATCATACAGGACAATTTAATCTACAAATAAGTATATATGCTAACAAGAATTGATCAGAACTTGAATAAATTGAGCATTCAAGAGACATCCACGACCTAGATTACTAGAACAATGATTATTCAGTCGGGAAGTTCCTTTCTGCCAGTCCATTTGACTGTGGAGAATAGGAAGCACCAAACTGTTGCTCGATGCCGTTGGCTGAGCAATAATCCTTGAACTCATTTGAGATGTATTCACCGCCATTGTCGCTCCTGAGAGCTTTGATCTTCTTGCATGTTTGCAACTCAGCATTTTCTTTGTATTTCTTGAAGAACTGGAAGGCTTCAGATTTGTGCTTCAGAAAATATACAACAGTCCTTTTTGGATAGTAGTGATGGTGTTTGCATTGGGCCACATATATCAGTATGTACAATGCCTTTAGATATATGTTCTTGATTCGACTTAAATGGCCTTCTTGCCTGCTTTCCTATGATACACCTTTGGCAGACAGGAAGGTCGACAATTCGATAGTCTAAATCATGAACTAAAGAACGTCTAGACATGTTACCTATTGATACATGATTAAGGTTACCAAGTCTATAATGCCAAGTCAATTCTTTATTGATAGATGCTGAACCGCTTAAAGCACAGTCAATCGCAGAGTTACGATGACTAAGCCTATAGAGATCTCCTTGCCTCTTTCCGAGTGCAAGAACTCTCCTACTCTTATCAAGAATTCGACAGGAATCTACCTGAAACTCTACCTTATATCCTAAGTCTGTAATTCGACTGATTGACAACAGATTTGCCGTCAGGTTCGGGACATACAATACATTTGGTATGAGCTTCGATAATCCATTCTAAAAATTCAGTCTTACCGTACCTTCACCTTCAATTCTGTGTGAGCTGTGTCTCTAAGGTGAACGAATTTCTTGGTGTTGTAGGCCGAATAATCGATGAACCATTCTTGATGGCTTGTCATATGTTGTGTTGCTCCAGAATCGGGGAACCATTCCTCCGATTGTTCGACATGGTGATGGTTCACCATGAAGGCTTCCTGCTCGTCGTCGTCATCTTTGATCTTCTACTTTGTGTTGGCTGCATGGGCTTGTTGATCCTGCTACTTCTTCTTGTCGTTGTTGAACTTCAAGATTCGGCAGTCTTGGATTTCGTGGTTTGTCCTCTTGCAGTACTTGCAAAAGAGTCTCTTCTTGTTCTGAGCAGGTTGTTGGCTCTGGGTCTTCCGTGACTGCTTTTGATTGTCGTTGACAACTCTCTTCTTCTGTTGCTTCCTTGTGTTCTTCGAGAATAATGCCTGCGAGTCGTTGATGGAGGAAGAGGATGCTCCATTCCTTCTTGTTTCCTCCTGCAGCAGCATGATTATGACTCTGGACAATGCTATATATGAGTGTGGAAATCATCATCACCCTGTTTTCATATGAGAAAGGCAGGCTGGACAATAAGGTCATAACAACGTCAGAGTCTTCGATCACTGAACCTATTGCTGCCATCTGCTCCATCAGAGTCTTAAATTGATTAATGTGATTCTGGATAGAATCACTTTCTGACATTTTGAGTGAGAAGAACTTTCTCCTCAAATACAGCTTTGAAGTGACATCTCTCACTTCATATAGTGTACTCAATATATCCCAGGCTTCTTTCAAAGATTGGGCTTGTCTGATATGGCCAATCTGTGTGTAGGAGATGTTAAGGGTGATCAAGGCGAAGGCCTTGCCATCCCTGAGCTTCCATTTAGAATGCTCATCGACACTGGGAAGTAGTTCTGTTCTAGCGACTATTTCCCAAAGTTCCTTCTTCATCAATACTATTCTCATCTTGAATTTCCACAGGTGGTAATCGAACCATCGAATTTGTCTACCATTAGAGCAGATTGTGATTGCAAATCCATCTGGAAACACAGGATGAGTGTATGCAGATAGTAGATTAAATGACTAGAAACAATTATAGCAAATGTCTACTCTATATCAGAATACTCGTTCTGATATTAAAGCTCTGATACCATGTTGGGATTCAGGGTTTGCGTGTCGCGACAGTGAGAAGCGAGCGGAATCCTCGGTGCATGAAGCTACATTTATCGAATCAGACCGACTTCGATGAATCGAAGTCTGCCTACTTGATCACATCTTCGAAGTCGCTTCCATGCATGATTTACTTGAGTTTAGATATAGATTTATGGAAGCCCATTAGGTCGGAATTTAGAGCGACAAATCGACAGGAGCTATTAGTCATATAGGACAACTTAATCTACAAATAAGTTTACCTGCTAACAAGAGTTGATCAAAACTTGAATAAATTGAGCATTTAAGATGACATCCACGACCTAGATTATTGGAACAATGATTATTCAGTCAAGAAGAATATACAGTCTGAACTCAGTTAGAGTCGCATTCTTCCTGAAACAATTCTCTGTAATAACAAAGAGGAAGAACAAAGCAATTGCGCTCTGGATGCTCGATTGATCGACTTCAACTTAGTCGACAATTGAACTAATTCAATGTCTGGATCTTACAATGTTCAATTGTCCAACAGAGCGACTGATATGTCGTTGGGTATATACACATGGCTAACTAAATTAAAGAATAATTAATGTGTACTTTATAATTAGGGTTACGGCACTACATGTTGTTGGCAGTCGCCTTCGGACAATATCTGGAGATTATGTTCGGTCGTGATGAAGGTACTGTTGAGCCGCCAATTGGTCGACATCAACTTTTGGAGTTGATATGGCTATTTGGTGAAATCGAATAGTTGATGTCGGATGTTCGACGAATAGTCGATGTCGGGCAAGTCGACGGAACATTGTCATCGCCTTTCCTTGTATTTTTGTAGACTGTCAAGAAACAAGTGTATTTCTGTAGAGTATGCGACTTTACAAATATTTACAACAACTAGTGAATGGATCTAGATTAACAGAGAAATAGAGATAGAGAGGATAGGAATCCAACAATTACAAGGGCATAGGGCATAGAGATAAGGCATAGGGCATTACAAGGGCATTTATCAAAAAAAGGGTTCTGTGAGATGTGTATCATGCATCTCCACTTGCAAAGCTAGACGTCAGTATTGTTCCTTGTTGAGACATAAGAAAGCAGTAGGGAAGCTGAGAAAACGAGACTCGTTGATTTCTTAGGCAGTTCTTCATCCAAGGCTTTCTGGTGAGAGGTTCATCCAAGTGCCCCTCCTCCCACTTTTGTTAGATATGAACCCAGTGTGCCACTACCCTCTATATTGTACCTACAGCCACCCCCATTATTTTTGCACCAAACCTTCCAATTTCTTCCTTTTCACCCCTGCAATAGTATGGGAAGCTATAGGTTAGCTGATGCCTAAGGAAAATGCAAATATGCTAAGCATCTATAGTTGGTGGAATAACAATGATCTCCACGAGAATTTGTTGATAATAAGATGAATAAGTTAATGTTACTCAATTAATGTTCAATGTTGCCAAAACGAAAGCTAAGCTAGCTCTAAGCTATGAGCTACTTTGAAATCAATAGTCTTTGAGCTAGGTCTAGAGGCCCAATGATACCATATACCTCATAAACAATTCTAATGTATGCAAAATAACAAATCACGTACGACGTAACCCCAAGGACCCAAAGTATATCGTGCAAAATGACAACTACTACACATAGTCCATTTAGAAGCCCTCATGCAGAGAAGACTTGAATAGTGATTGGAACATACTCAAAGAAAAATTGAAGATTTAGATTTAATTATATATAACTATATATATGTATCATAGTTCCCATGAACCGGGACGGTTCACCATGGTTCTTGGAACCGTACGGTTCACAAAGTTTGGTTCCAAGAACCGTGGTGAACCGTAGTAATTAATTATTCTTTTCTTTTTTACTTCCTACCCCCAAAAACAGCCCAAAAAAAGCCCAAACAAGGCCCAAAAAAGCCAGAATGAGGGCATAAAACAGTGAAATGAGGACCAAAAACAATGAAATGAGGGCCAAAAACAGTGAAATTGAGGGCCAAAAATCCGTGGGAGGGGTTTTGGGGGGTCACAAAAATCATACCACGGTTCACCCCATGGTTCTTGAGACCCACGGTTCCAAGAACCGTGGGATCTATGATATATATACATATATATATATATAAGACATGAGGGTCCGGGCCCGACGCAGGCTTTTCGCGTCCGCGTCCGAATTCCCGACCCGGGGTCGGACGCGTCCTATTTTTTTTCCAATTTTTTTTCTAGACGCGTCGAACGTCCCGGACGCGTCCGGGGCCCAGAATGCATCCGGACCCCGAACACGTTTTTTAATTTTTTTAAAAAAACAAAAGGGCACGCGCGGGCAGCAGAACAGTCTGCAGAAGCGCGAGAGACAACGAGAGAGGAGAGAAAGAGGGCAGGAGAGAGAGCTATGGTGAGTGAGGAAGAGAGAGAGAGTGTGTGCATTTGGGTGGGTTATGGTGTGTGTGTGTGTGTGTGTGGGTTAGTTGATTTGTGTATGCATCTGTGTGAGAGTGTGTGTGGTGATTTGTGTGTGAGAGAAAGAGAGAGGGGAAGAGACAGAGAGCATGAGAGAGGGAGAGAGAGGATTTGTGTGTGTGTGTGTGTGTACGTGTTGTAAAGCTGACTTGGGTGCACCCAGCGTGCCCTGTAAGACTCAAAGGGGTGACACTCCCTAAGGTCCCAGAGCAAGTTAGAATGTCAAGGACTGAGCCTCCGACCTGTGGTGAGCCAGTCAAGTAGTCACAAAGTCATGAGCTAGCTCTGGAGCTTGAGTCATGGCCTAGTCAGGAAAGCAGGTTGATTCGGCCGCCGGGACGGCTCCCGGGACCCATGTCCGGGAGCCAGACTGATTCTGCCAGGCTTGCCAGGCTTAATCAGCAAAATAAAAACTAAGTCCTAAAAAGCGTGCTTTACCAGAAAGCACTATGTTTCAAACCAGAGGGGGTGCGCCGAATCACAGCAGAACTATAGGGGGAGTCCGGCAGACAGAAACTTGGGCAGCTCAACCAGCGCCAGGAATCCAGTCGCCAGGTCTCAGCTCCCTCTACCAGCACGAGCCAGGCACAATGCCCAGCACGTGTTGGTGGCCCCGAGACCGGTCAGTCTATGTATGAATGTAACCTCTTCCAAATCTAATAAAGTTGATCCTTGGGGATGATTACCATTTCGGTTTCGCCTCCGGGACTGGTCCAAGTGGAAGGACCCTTACTACAACCTTTTTGCGTCGCTGGCGCCTAAGGGTCCCTGTCATCGACATGGGGCTTGCCGCTATGCCAATTGGTCAGTTTGGCGACCACTATGCCTTGGGTTTCATGTGTGGCTTGTCTTTGCCTTTGGTTACCTTTTGGGGACGGATTCTGAGTTGGCTTTCGGGTTGGTTGGGATTCCAGTTTTCTTAAGTCTGAATGGTTAAGCTTGTTACGATTCTGAGTTGGCTTTTACGTAAGTGCATGATGGATGAATGTTAGACTTAAGCGCGTGTTGGAGAAACCGCTCAAGTCCCAGCGCCCTTTGAGGCGCCGGCGCAACATGTGGTATCAGAGCCGACTAGCCGGTCAGCTACGCAAGTCTCACAGGGATGGCCACGTTTTTGGGATTTGTCAGGACAACCGTTGCGCAAGGTGCTGCCCACAGTGTAAGCACGGATGCGTCCACGGTCGGGGTGGTCGGCAGAACGGGGGACTTGATGAGTCAAAGTGCTGCCCTCGAGGTGTAAGCACGGTCAGTTCTCGCGGTTCGGGCCTGGCGCTGTCTGCACGTAGGACGGATGAGGCAAAGTGCTGCCTAGGTAGGTGAAAGCACGGTCTGTACCTTGTGGGGTGCGGGGCGACATATTCGAACTGTACGGGTTAACCATTGATACAGAGATGCTGCTCGAATTCGGGTGTAAAGCACGGGTGGTTAGCTGCCGGTGCGGGATAGCTGCCGATCGTTTAGCTATAAGGGCTATCGACCAAAACGTGGTGGGGCGTGACTGAGGCAATGTGCTGCTTAATGGTGAAAGCACGGATGGTTGGATGGATGTTTCCCCGTGGGCTAATTCTGTGATAGATTTGTGTGGGCGCGGCTAGGCAAAGGTCCTACGTCCGGTCTCAGGGGGGGTTTGTGGCTTGAGAGGGATCCTCTATGTTTGCTTTGGTTGGTATGTTCCGTTTGTCGTGTGCTTGCTTGGACACAAATGACCTGGTTCCTACTTGGCTCTCAGGTGATGTGGGCGTGCTAAGTTTGAGGAAGGGATATTTTCATTGAAGCTGATTTAATAAAGAAGAAAAGAGAGCTGTGGGGCCCGGCTGACGGAAGGGAGAGCTTCAAATATAAAAAGGATTGAGGCGATAATCTGTTGGAAGTACACCTCTGACTATAATGGAGGACCATCTTGAAGAGTTACGAGCACTGACGGACGGAGAAGAGCTGACTCGAGAATACAGCTCTCGCATGCATCGAGATGGCACCAGGTCCAAGTCGAGAAAGAAAGAGCGTATGCACTCCACAGTGGCGCCCCTCCATGAAGAGATGGGTGGCCCTTCTGAACCCACACCAAGAGATGAACCCTTGCCAGAGGCACAACAGGACCTCTTTGAAGTAAAGATGCGGCAATATTTATCAAGCGCAATGACGGCTATGCTTAGCGAGGTGAAGAAGGATAGAGAAACCGAAAGGAAAGAATGGCAAACATCCTTGCGAGCCATGAATCTTACCCAAATTAACCTTGCTAGAGAAATGAGAGACGGGCTAACACAGCTCGAAGCCAGGTTTGAAGAGTTGGAAGCAACTAGGGAGAATGCAGTGGCGCCTCCTCCACAGATACCAAGAGAACCACGAGCGCGAACCACGGAGGGCCCGAGAAAGACTGCCAAAGTGAAAGCACCACCTACTTTCAAAGGAGAGCGTGATATTCGAGTTGTGGAAGATTGGTTGTTTCACATGGACCATTACTTCCGTCTAATGAACACTCTTGAGGAAGAAAGAACTGACTTGGCATTAGCATATTTTGAGGGCTACACTACAAATTGGTACCGGATGGCAGGAATGCATTTTCAAACATGGGACGCATTCAAAGCCGCGTTATGAGAGGAGTTCATACCGAAGGATTCACACATGAGATTGAGGACAGAATTATCGGGGCTCAAACAGAAAGGGTCATTGCGAGAGTACCTCAATAGATTCAGACAGAGTGTATGGGTTATTGAAGATATGTCCGAGGCGGACAAAATTCATTACCTATTGTCTGGAATGCAATCCTGGACCCGACGTGCGATAGACAGCTACATGCCCCATGATTTCAATTCAACTATTCGAGCGGCTGAAATGGTTTGTGATTATGAGAGCACATTGGCACCAGCTGCTCCCGCAACCTCAACAAAAGTATTTAGTGGATCCAGACCGAGTCCGAGCTTCTTTTCAAGAGGGGACTCAGCTCCAAATGGCAACCAAGCCTCGAGTAGCGTGAATAAATTCCCAACAAAAACAGGGTTTGGCAACCAAGGCAACAATGGAGGGAACATGTTCCAGAGAAGAAACAATGTCGGATCTTCGACTAGTCACAGCAACAGCTCACCAACAGTGGGCAGTTCCATGCGTTGCTTCAACTGTCATCAGCAAGGTCACTCTTGGAGATCATGCCCCAAACCATTGAATAAGCAAATCATGGCTGCCATTGAAGGATTTGATAGGATGGAGAGAGAGGCATTTGATCAAGAAGATGGTGAACAAGATGATGAAGAGGACCCAGAAACGGATTTGACGGAGTCTGACCTGAATGCCTTGCAACAGATAGGGGCACTTGCGGCTTATCGTGAACATCTTATGGCGACTCCTGCGAGAGGATCCAAGTTATTGTACCTGAAAGGCTGTATTCAAGGCAGGATCATTTACTTCATGGTAGACCTGGGGGCGTCTCATAACTACTTGTCAGAAAAACTGACAAGAGAATTGGACATCCAATGTGAAGAAAATGTGACTCCTATTTGTGTGGAGACCGCGAAAGGTACAATGACCACTTGTAGATTGGCAACCAACTTACCAATCTCTCTGGGAGCCTGGAAGAATCGACTAACGTTCACAATCTTGAAGATGGATGCCTTCGACGCTATTTTGGGATTAAGTTGGTTTAACGAACATGTGGTGGCCTTCTTGGCAAAAGGGGTTAACCTTGTGTTATTATATAATGGCAGGAGACCTTGTGTCGTCAGAGCTGTGCCAGGGGACCAACTAGAAAAGAACGACACAAATGAACCTGAGCCAACCATTCCTCCCAATCTCATTCACCTATTTAACGAAGGACAACCAACAGTGACAGACCAGCTGGCACGGGAACAAATGGAGCCAAAATTGCCTATAGTCTCTACATCAAAGGTGAATTCAAGTGCCGATGCAGAGCTCAAGGAGCTCACCTTGTGTGACCAAGCGAAAACTCATCTTTTTAATGAAAGACATCCAACAGTGACAAACCAGTTGACGCGAGGTCAAATGGAGCCAACATTGCCTGCAGTTTCTACGTCAAAGGTGAATCTAAGTGCCGATGCAGAGCTCAAGGAGCTCAACCTGGACGACCAAACGAAATATCTAGAGTCCTAGGGGACTCATCCAGATGTGCGACGACAACGACATATCTGAGGCTTAAGGGAGCCGTGAGTACCTTTTTCTTTCATGCTAATAAAGTAAGCCGCATTTCTCATTGAGGAGTGAGCTTCAGTTTGATGTCTCTAAGTGCAGCAGCTTCACACAGGTTTTACGTAAGTGAACTAGATCCACACTTTTCCTGTGCTGGGTGTAAAACACAATATCATTGCTCTGCTTTACAGTTGGTTTCCTTTGGCCGGTGAATCAAGCCCGTGCCCTTGTATATGTGACTAAAGTCTGGCCGGTGAATTAAGCCCGTGCCATGAGTCTTAGGTTCTAGTTTGGCCCTGATGAGGACATCAGCTTTCTCAAACGAGGGGAGGATGTTGTAAAGCTGACTTGGGTGCACCCAGCGTGCCCTGTAAAGGGGTGACACTCCCTAAGGTCCCAGAGCAAGTTAGAATGTCAAGGACTGAGCCTCCGACCTGTGGTGAGCCAGTCAAGTAGTCACAAAGTCATGAGCTAGCTCTGGAGCTTGAGTCATGGCCTAGTCAGGAAAGCAGGTTGATTCGGCCGCCGGGACGGCTCCCGGGACCCATGTCCGGGAGCCAGACTGATTCTGCCAGGCTTGCCAGGCTTAATCAGCAAAATAAAAACTAAGTCCTAAAAAGCGTGCTTTACCAGAAAGCACTATGTTTCAAACCAGAGGGGGTGCGCCGAATCACAGCAGAACTATAGGGGGAGTCCGGCAGACAGAAACTTGGGCAGCTCAACCAGCGCCAGGAATCCAGTCGCCAGGTCTCAGCTCCCTCTACCAGCACGAGCCAGGCACAATGCCCAGCACGTGTTGGTGGCCCCGAGACCGGTCAGTCTATGTATGAATGTAACCTCTTCCAAATCTAATAAAGTTGATCCTTGGGGATGATTACCATTTCGGTTTCGCCTCCGGGACTGGTCCAAGTGGAAGGACCCTTACTACAACCTTTTTGCGTCGCTGGCGCCTAAGGGTCCCTGTCATCGACATGGGGCTTGCCGCTATGCCAATTGGTCAGTTTGGCGACCACTATGCCTTGGGTTTCATGTGTGGCTTGTCTTTGCCTTTGGTTACCTTTTGGGGACGGATTCTGAGTTGGCTTTCGGGTTGGTTGGGATTCCAGTTTTCTTAAGTCTGAATGGTTAAGCTTGTTACGATTCTGAGTTGGCTTTTACGTAAGTGCATGATGGATGAATGTTAGACTTAAGCGCGTGTTGGGGAAACCGCTCAAGTCCCAGCGCCCTTTGAGGCGCCGGCGCAACAGTACGAGACATGGTGTGTGTGTGAGTTTAGGGTTTATGGTCTGCGTGCTTGGGTTTGGGGTTTAGGAGGAGAGAGAGAGAGAGAGAGAGAGAGAGAGAGAGAGAGAGAGAGAGAGAGAGAGAGAGAGAGAGAGAGAGAGAGAGAGAGAGAGAGAGAGAGAGAGAGAGAGAGAGAGAGAGAGAGAGAGAGAGAGAGAGAGAGAGAGAGAGAGAGAGAGAGAGAGAGATGGACGCTCATCCCATTTGGGATGAGGTGGAGTTGTTGCCCGACAAAAAGTGGCATTGCCCTTTTTGTCAAAAGCAATTCACAAGGAACGCCTATCGGGTTCGAGCACATTTGGGGGGATTGCGACTCCGACCCACAAGGGGACGCTACGAGATCGGCGTTTGTATGGATTCCCACAATGGGCTTAAAATCAGTTTTCTTTCTAACTAATAAATGAAATATTGATGTGATCACTGGGTTGGACTCACGCACGCAAGGTGCCAAAGCCCTCACACTTATTCCTCTAATCTGTATACATGGCGTACCACCACATGCATAACAATTGCAGTGATCGTAAAAGCCAAAAAAATAGGACATACAAAACAATATGAATGAACCAAGAGAACAAAAAGAATGCATGTATAATTTAGTTGGTAATCCTGATACCTAATATCTTTCATATTTTTTTTAAAACCTTCTAGGCTTTTTTTTTGTAAGACACCTAAAAGAATCTACAAAAAAAAACATCAAGTGAATGCCATTGGTTCACTATGGCTCAACACCAACGGCAGAGACCGACGACTCAAAGACGTTCTGTTTGTGCCTACTCTGCAACAAGACTTGCTCTCTGTAGCAAGAATAGCAGATGTAGGGATGCGTGTGACGTGTTCTGACGAAGCATGCAACGTGATTGATGCCAGTACCAGTACTCCTATCGCTCAAGGCAGTAGGAAAGGTAACCTATATCATCTGAAGGTACGCCTACCTGAAGATCAGGTGCATCAGACTCATGACGACTCGCCAGACACTCTGTGGCACAGAAGACTCTGCCACATGGCACTTTACCAGACAAGTCATCATGGAGCGATAACAGGGGTCATCATCTCGAATGCAACCAGTTCGACCACCTGTGATGCATGTTTTAAAGGCAAGATGTCGAGCACTCCATTCGTCAAAGACTCCTATAGAGCGACAAAGATTCTGGAGCTAGTGCATTCTGACATCTGTGGACCATTCAACGTGATCTCAGTAGGAGGTTTGAAATATTATATAACCTTTATTGATGACTATAGAGTGTACTTTATTCAGAATAAACCTGAAGTGCTTGTAAATTCACAGAATATGTGAATTGGGCAGAGAGATGTACAGGCAGCAAGGTGAAGCAGATCAGAACAGATCGAGGTGGCAAATATATCTCGAATTGCTTCACTGACTTCTACAATGATCATGGTATCATTCACAGAAGAACTGCAGCCTACACACCGCAACACAATGGTGTTGCTGAACGAAAGAACAAGACCCTAATGGAAGCAGCCAGATGCATGATGGCCTACTCGAAGGCTCCAAGGGCACTGTGGGCTGAAGCAGTAGCTACAACCACATACATCCAGAACAGGACAGGTAATTCTGGTGTTCCTCACACGACACCACATGAGCTATGGTGGGGTAGAAAGCCCAACCTGTCTCACATCAGAATCTTTGGTTGTGCAGCTTATGCACATATTCCTGATAAGCTTCGTAAGAAGCTTAATGAGAAAGCCGAACATGGATTTCTAGTAGGTTATGACAACAATTCGTCATACTACAGAATCTTCATGCCAGACACGAACACTGTGAAAACAGTGAGAGATGTCAGATTCGATGAGAGCAGGACAATGGACAATGATGATTCTGTCAGCTACAAAATTCTGGAGAGACAGTACTATGACCTGCCGCCAGTGACAGAGGGAGCAGAGAACGAACACGAAAATGAAGATTTTTGAGTCGTCTCCCATTTGAGCGACGAATTTGACGAAGAAAGAATTCAAGAGGCAACATGCCGCCGTAGTTGCTGTAAACCAAGATGGTTCTGGACCGAGCAGAGCAGACAAGGGCAAAGGCATAGCTGTTCCAGAAGGATCTCCTAGAAGGTCGACAAGACCACGAAGAGCGCCAACAAGATATGTGCCAGGCAGCTCAGCTTCCACATCAGAAGAGTTCTGCGGGTTCAGTGACAAACCACAAACTTTCGAAGAGGCGATTGAAGGTCCAGAAAAGGACAGATGGATCCAAGCCATGAACAAAGAGATGGAGTCCATGAGGAAGAACCAGGTATGGACATTGGATCCATTACCACATAAGCACAAGACTGTCAAATGCAAATGAGTTTTCAAACTCTTCCACCTTCCATAAAATACATCACATGTCTTTTAAGAACAAAACCCTTGAAGGCACTGAAGTTTGGGGGGATTTATTACAAGCTAATGGGACTCTCCATTTTCACGTTCTCTAGAAGCATGCGAGGAAGTGGAAACAACAAATCCAATCCATCGACACCCCCCCCCCCCCCCCCGACGAGCTACTTGAGATGCCATTACCTCACAAATCTGCTCAGTGAAAGGGGCAATATCAAGATTCTAGCTACTCATTGCCAATCTTGCAAATTTCTAGTTGTACTAGATGGTGGCGGTCAACATCATTGCCACCTCCCTCATGTTAGAATGGAATCAGAGAGGCAAACTTACCAAATCCACTTGTCAGCATAGGATAGCTGATCAAAATGTGGTCCGACCTACTGGTTTTCTCCCACAAGTTCTGATCAAACTAGGAAGCCTGATAGACCTTGTCATACTCGATATCCCTAGTAATGTCTATTCCTACGAGTTACTACTTGTTCGCCCATGGCTCACCAATGCAAGAGTCGTTCATGATTGGAGCAAAGGACGAGTCATTGTTGGTAGTAAAGACAGCTCTGTTACTATTGATTCATCTGGCAAACTCAAACTCGCACATTTTCACGATGAGGGATTCTCTATTACTAATTTAGTGTTTGAGCCATACCATTCCACTCAATAAAAAGGTTATCATGTTAAATCTATTGATATCATAAACTAAAGTCACGGTTTTGCTACCATTGATTGTGTGAATGCCAATTATTGTGTTCAACATCAGGATGATTGTACCTAATCGATAACGAACAAATTCCTAATCTAGACACCCCTTGTAAATACCAAAAGGATTGCCTTTAAGATGAGGATAGGAGAACACAATAGAAGAGACAATGGAGCCAAACTGCCCAACCAAACCTAGATCAAATCTGGATCTAGCCCCCAAGCCATGCCATGTGAAGCAAGAAGAGAAGAGAGAAACTGGTAACCTAAACCCAATATATCGACGAGAGAATCCCCACCTCATTATATAGAGAGTAGAGTCTTGTGCATGAAACCATGCAACCCCCATGCAGATCAACTATAAATAGATCACATCTCTTCATGCAGTCCTCCTACCTATATCCGTCACACAGACATGCAATACTCCATATGTCTCAATTAGAGTGTCTGGGTCCTCTCAAGGTAATTAGTCACTAATTGGCCTTGACATGGAATTAAATCATGGTGTGACCAATAATCTCGAATACTAGAGGGCCGGTCTACCATATTAAGACTATTCTAGGTCCTTGATCGAATATGGCCATAACATTCTTCCCTCCTTAAACTGCTTCTATTCTTAGAAGCTCCTTAAAACATGAAAGAATTACAGGGAGAATTCCTTTAACTTTAAATATTAACCGAGAAAATCATTATTCTTAGTCTGACTTCTATATCAAACAAGTACTCAGAGATAAACCTATTCCCTGTTCTGGAGTACGACTCAAGTTTGAAAAGTACACTAAGCAATAAATTTCTCAACTAGTGACACTCAACTCAAGTTAGTAACATCACCTTCATATAAAACACTTACATGGACCAGTGAGTGAAATATTACCTAACTTAGGAGATTAAAGTTAAAGAAAATAATAATAATTACAATATGAAATCATCCACAAACTCTGGTAGACAATTCATGAAAAGCTTTCAAGTACAACTATTCTTAGAATCCAATTCTAAGATATATAATAATTCATTCAACTAGAATCTCTAGGAGAATCATTAAGATATAGAATGATTAAAACTCAAATATGAGTATCCCAGATACTCTTTTGAGTTAAGTGCTCTTGTTTCTAGCACCAAATACAAGAAAATATCATTCATTCATCTTAATAGACTTGTCTATCCCAGATAAATAAAATAATGTTTGTGAGATCCATAGGTTCTCAACACAATACTAGAGTAGAGAGATTCAAAACATTGATTCAAATTCTTACTCAAATTTAATCATCACACTTAAGAATCATCCCAATTCCGTATAACCCTCTAACAATAATTAAGTATCTATTCATGATCCGTCAATCATAAATATTTAGATTCATATGATTCGTCGATCATAATTTTCTGGAATCCAAAACTATACTTAATCATTTACAGGATACTGGAGTATATGTCCAACATAACTCAGGAAAAGTAAGAATCATTCCAAAATCTTTCCACTAAGAAAATACTGGATTTAAGAATATTTCTCAAACATGATTCTTTAACTGAAGTGCAAGATTCAAGTTCTATAAACCACTAGTAATTAAAGATTGAACGCATACCAAAATGACAATAATCTTCAACTACAAAAACTTTAAATTACAATCTAGAATAATATCTAGATACCGAAAGTCCTGCTGAATATCAATTCAGATATTATTCTTGAATTCATTATGATTTGTTATCCAAATTGAGTGCTCTGAGATACAATCACTAATGAGCTAAGTCTATTTCTTAACTGTGAAATACTTTATCCCAAGAATACTGTATATCCAATGCACATAATTTTAACTGATGAACCTAAATGATTCACTAATCATGTATCTTACAAGCAATATAAATCAAAACGTGATCCACATCACACTGATCATTTTTACCAATTAACTTCACCTTGAAGTAATCAACTAATCAAATTAATTGCCAATGATTTAGAAATCTTAAATGTCTAGGTGAAGAATTCAATTATACTAGTATAACACCACATTTAGATCCTCAATCGAATCATTTATTAGTTAACTCATAAATCTTCCATAGAAAGGTTTGTTAACTTTGCAAGTATCTGTCAAACAATACTTGATCATATGCTTATGTTCACCGACTAGGTTAAGTGCACCAAATAACTCTAGTAATTAGGAATACATAGTAGATTCATACAAGATTAATCATGCACATATGTGAGTAATCTCACTATGACCCAGTACATAAACACAATCTTATCTGGCAGATTCCTCCAGAACCCACATATGTTACTCACATATTTTATTGAGATCTTGTAACTTAGCTACAAAAGATTTTCTATTTCGCACGAGTAAATAACATATCAAAAAAATATCTAAGACGAATAACATTCACTCTCAACAGTTTTCCAATCCCACTTACCTCTAATTACATAATTTCTCCCACCAAATCAATCCCTCTCTGATCCTAGTACTTAAACTAAGATTAGGTTGACCCAATATAGAACTCTCAGACTTAAATTTTGATCAAACTTACTTTTATTTCAATCAAAATGGAATTAGTAACCTTTGACCTTTTATTGTACTACTTATAGATAATAATTCAAATATAAAACATGTTCTAGTTCCAAATTGTCCACACAATCCCTATAGAATTCCTCTTATTCGAAAAGTTTCAATTAGGTATTTTACTCTGAATTTATCCGAAATTACTTTCAGACCAAATCTCATTTCTATACCACAATTGGTTCTCTTCCGAAAGCTATGCAACCAACAGATCTCTAGATAGAATATTATCTCATTACTTCACCCCTCCTTTTAAGGAAATTATCAATTTCCATAAAAGTTAACTGGAAAGATGACATATGAAAATATCCAAATCCATGAAAAGTCAGTAATAAGTGCATTCCACAAAAGGATTCACTCAATTATAAACATGACTTTCCTTCAAATATTTCCAACCTAAGTGACAGAACTATCATTTTTCTATCCATTTATGCAACAGAGATATCCAAGGTTTAAGACATTGAACCACTTTGACTTGAGAATTTATCTGACTTCCAAGTCTATTTACACAAGTAGTAATTCATATAACATATCAGTCTTTCAGAAGAATAACTTCATGCTGGAAAAAAATCATATAAACTAGTTTGATGTCTTATATTCGAGAAATTACTAAGAAGTAAAGGATTAATTAAGTAAGCGAGAAATAGATTTGAGGGCCTCCGATTTTGTAAATAATGAGATACCCCATTGGGATCTAGATTAAACCTCAAAATTTTTCAAAATACCCCACATTTGATCAAACAGTTTTATTTTTCCCATATCGCAACTAGGTACTAAAACACCATTGATCATCAGATCTTTACAGTCCTAGAATTCTCTTTCCAAAATTACTGATGTCCCATACCATTTTCCTTTCTGAAAACCCTTAACTGCCTTATCTAATATTCTAGAGATCCACTGATCATATAACTGTCCTATAATCCATATAGGATATTATCTCTTGTTCCCATAAACTGGAGAATCCATTCATTTGGATGATTGGAATGCCTATCAGATGGTAACCACAAATCCACATATGATCCTAGTGATTTAAACAGAAGGATTAACATGGTTCAGTATTATATTTTGATCCTTTTTTATCAATGATAAGCTTCGAATCCCTCTGGATCCAAGAGTATTAACTCTAGAGACAAAAACTTCTATCAATTAACAGATCCAATGTAATCCATGTATCAGATTCTATTTCTAATATCACAATTGACATCCAAAATTGCAGATAACTCAATGGTTACAAAGATATTAGTTACGAATTCGATTAAGTGAATTTAAACCAGAAAAATTAATATATGGTATTACACAGTTATTTACCAGGATTAACCAAATCCTAACTGCAAAATACAATTTTCGATCACACTTACTACCACTGATGTCCACTCTTCTTCCCTCAGAATTTTCAGTTCTCTGAAAATCTATTCCAACTAAGGTACTAAGAAGACATAACGACATTAGTAAATGTTTAAAATTAATTATTGTAGAAAAAAGTCTGAAATAATTTCATTTCTATCCTATTTCTGGGCTGAATTACCGATATACAAAAATCAAGTACTAGTATAAAAACAGACTTAGTTTGATCCTTTGCATATCATTCACCATAAGATTTAACTGGAAGTGAAATAAGTTTTTTAATTCCTACAATTTTTCCAATAAAATTGCACTGCTTTCTTATTTATTGATTGGTCTGGCATTACTCCATTAATATTGACAAAAACTAACCAAACTCAAAAAATGAAATTACATGAATGGAGATCCTACCAATAGGATTTTAGAAACTCTTAAACTGTATCCAAACAAAATTTAACTGATTGGATAAAGAATTCTATCCTCAATCATGTTATCTGGTCATTTCTTATTGTTTGACAATTTTAAAATCAATTTTGACGAGTATCTTGCACAACTATAAACTTGTCCCATTTCTAATGATTAATATCAACTAGAAATATACAAGACAAGTAATCGATTCCAAATTTTAACTAAACTCGAAATTCAATAAAAAAAAACAAACTAAATTTATAGTTTAATCTGGGAAGAACTTACCTTCCAAAGTTTAGTCACCACCAAACACAGTACCAGAAAAAATTAAATTTTCTTTGACCGGGTACTGTTTTGAAAAAAACAACTCACGAGATGGTTGTTCGGGTTCCTCCTTCCCTGCAACCGCAGGTCTCACACTGCAACAGGCTTTCGATGGAGCTATTATGCAAGCAAATGATGCACTACCCTCCTAAAGAAAACCCCCATCATGCATGAACTAAAAGTTTACTCATGCAAAAGGCAACAGCCTTCTAGGTTATGCAGATTCTAAAAGGGGTTTTTTCAAGCAAGTCCTCAGAAAAGGTTTAGCCTCGTTCTATTGTTTCTCCAATCGCCACACAGCCACATCCGCCGCTCTTTTCCACACCATGCCATCGAGGGAAAACCGAGCTGCCACACTGGATCTCTCGTCCAACTACTGCCAGAGTCCATGAAGAACTATACCGACATGACAGGATGAATCCATGATCTCCATCGGTAGCTTTCCAATGTATTTATGCAGGTGCTTTTGTTGTGGGTATTTTCTGCACAGTAATAAACAAGTGGGTCCCATCACTTAAAATATTGTTGGCGAAGCCTCTCCTAGTGGGCCCCTCCACAATACATTGTAAGTAGGGTAATAAGTGCGAGGGCACTGACATCCTACGTGTGTAAGCCCAACCCAATGAGCACAAGTAGCAAGTTGTAATTCCTAAGAATAAGAGACTAGGGGCTTAAAACACTAAAATGACATTAGAAGTCCTAAGTCAAGTTGCAAATAATAAAGCTAAAAGGGCCCAACTTAAAACTCACATGAATCATGTGAGTGCCCTTGTGCTTTCTTAGCACCAATAGATTTAAGTTGTGTTTATTTTAAAGGCTTGGATTAGAATCCTTGTCCCAATGAAGTGGCCAATGAGAGTGAAGGAGGCTCACCTCTAAAATCTATAAGAGGGAGCCATTTCCTTTGTATTGGATCATCTTCCATTCTCTTTTTAATAAAACTCTCTTGGTTTCTCCATCTCCATCTCCATCTCTCTCTCTCTCTCTCTCTCTCTCTCTCTCTCTCTCTCTCTCTCTCTCTCTCTCTCTCTCTCTCTCTCTCTCTCTCTCTCTCTCTCTCTCTCTCTCTCTCTCTCTCTCTCTCTCTCTCTCTCTCTCTCTCTCTCTCTCTCTCTCTCTCTCTCTCTCTCTCTCTCTCTCTCTCTCTCTTCTTGCTATGCAGGTGAAGGCGAGGTTGCCGCTCCCAGCGACGAACCTCTATACTACATTGACGACACAACAGTGGCGCCGTTGCTGAGTGAGATTTCCATCAAGATCACATCCTTACAAAGTCGTGCAAGCGACGCATAGGATGCTAACTCTTCCATACTCGATCTGATCCTTTTGGACAGTCCGACATAGTATTTTGCCATGATGATTTGTTGGGAATCGGGGGATCGCAATCCTTCACTAAATGATAGATCCGATAAGTGTAGTCTCGTATTGTTTCATCAGGGAACTTTTTGAATTTCGATACCTACAAAGGCGGTCTCCATAGTTCAGCACTAGAATGTCGCAAAGCAGCTGGTTGGTGAATTGCTTCAACGTTTGCTCAATGACTCTAGTGTTCCAACCCTTTTTTTTTTTGTGGAGATGGAAAAGAAGAAGAAGAGAATCAGTAAACGGTGTATCAGTATGGATGAGAATAGAGACAGAAATGGATTTATCTAACAAAGATGGAGGTAGAAGATGGAATAGAGATGGGACAGAAGAATGATGGATGGATAGTAGTTGATGTGGAGGGAAATGATCGGCTTGATCTTAGGTTCATTCACTTGATTCAGTCCAGGGATGTTGGATCTTGATGGATAATGTGAATGCAACCTAGATTTGACATTATCTGATCAGTTTCAGTTGGCTAATAGTGTGATTTTAGCTCTTTTTCTTGGCTTCTTGTGGTGTTTTTTTTAGATTTCTTTAGATATGAGTGAATCTAACCTTCAACCTTCCTACAATAGTTGTATCAAGACCATTTCTAAATAATGTGAGTTCTACAAGAGTTCTTGTCAGTTTTTAGACATTTTTTCTTAGATATTTTTAGATCTAACCATTAAATCTTCACAAAAATTTTACAATAGCTAGACGTAGGTTAGATCTATCTATAAAACTCTTTGTGAAGGGTACTTTAGAGCAGATCTCAAAAAATCATGGAAAAAGTGCATTTTTTGGAGTTCTTTTGCAAAATTTTAAGATTTTCTAGGAAAAAACCCTCAAAGAATTGTGTGCACCTGTATCTAAGTCATATGCACCTACTCACTAACCTGCAGGAGCTACTTCCCAAGGAAACTCAAAAAATATTGAAAAAAGTGCATTTTTTGGGGTGTTTTTTGTAAAATTTTAAGAGTTTATGAGAACAAACCCTCGCAGATTGGTAGGCACTTGCATCTAAGTTAGATTCACCTGCTCACCAAGCTGCGAGAGTTACTTCAAAAGGAAACTCAAAAAATCTTGAAAACAAGGTACTTTTTTTGGTGATTTTTTGCAAAAAATTAAGATTTTCTCGGAACAAACCCTTGTAGCCTGGTATGCACTTGTATCTGAGTCAGATTCACCTACTCATCAAGCTGTGAGAGTTACTTCCCAAGGGAACTCAATTTTTTTTTTATGAAAAAAGTGCACTTTTTTGGGGTTTTTTTGGCCAAAATTTTGAGATTTTGTGGGAACGGATCTTTGCAGACTAGTATGTACTTGTATTTGAGTCAGATCCACCTGCTTACCAAGCTGCGAGAGTTACTTCCTAGGTAGACTCAAAAATTTGCTGTCTGAGAATGTTCTATGCGACTTTTTGGTCTTGGGGACCTTCACACATGACACAACGTAGGCTCTCTCTCTCTCTCTCTCTCTCTCTCTCTCTCTCTCTCTCTCTCTCTCTCTCTCTCTCTCTCTCTCTCTCTCTCTCTCTCTCTCTCTCTCTCTCTCTCTCTCTCTCTCTCTCTCTCTCTCTCTCTCTCTCTCTCTCTCTCTCTCTCTCTTCTTGCTATGCAGGTGAAGGCGAGGTTGCCGCTCGCAACGACGAACCTCTATACTACATTGACGACACAACAATGGCGCCATTGCCGGGGAGCGCCACACTCTCGTCTCACCACATAGCATCTTCTCTCTCTCTTTCTCCCTCTTTTTCTCTCCTACGCTTTCATTTTCACCAAAAAAATCAGATTTTAGGGGTAGAATAGTGTGAGTAGTGTTAGTTTTTGCCGTTTTTCGTGAAGTTTTTGTTTGTTTGCACTGTAGGGAGATATTGTGGAGTGGGAGGATCAATTCCAAGCACCCAATTCCTTCCAATAATCCAAAAAACCCCATAAAAATTCAAAAAGACACTCAAAATATGTTTTTGGAGGGGAAAAGAGAGGCAAAATCTCATCAAATTTTGATTTATCAAAAACCAGCAAGAACTAACCTTCGCATGACTGGCAGCAGCTCCAAGGTATTGTCTTAGACCTGCATAGAAGCCTACGAAGGTTACTTCCCAATAGATTTTGAAAAACAGAGAAAAATCCATAAAAATTCAAGTCCCTTGTAAAAAGTAAAAAAAAAAAAATTCAAAACTCAAAACTAACCTTCGCAGAGCTCTCTGAAATTCCATCTCACTGAGACAAGGACACAGAGAAGTCTGCGAGACTTAGATCCCAAAAAAAGTGCCCTGTTGCATGTAATTAGCCCATGAGCTAATTAATGAATGGCCAAATATAGCCATGGAGCTAAATTAGATTAGAACTAGTCAATAGGACAGTTAATAAAAGTGGTTCGAACAACCTCACTATAATTGAGAGTAGCAAAATTGTAATAATGGTTGTAAGGCCCAATTTAGCTAAATAAGGCCCCAAACTTATAGTAGAGGCAGAAATGACCACTATAAATAGCTGAGGTCGTGCTAAACTTGGAGGCTATTGTTCATTTTGTAATTTTGAGTTTTAAGAGATCTTGGAGCTTCTCTTGGAGAGCTTTCTGGATGAAGAAAGTGGTACATGTGCCTAAAATCACATGAGAGCTATGATCATGCTCTAGAATCAGGCCCCTATCTTGTGAATGATCAATAATCATGAATAAAGATACCTTACTTTGTCTAATTTGGTGAAGTTTTGCTACTTTTAGCTATCTTCTTGATTTTTTACTAGTTTCTTGATTTCTTGTATTTCCATTGTAATTTTATGTTTAATGAATGGATTAGATGTTTCAATGCTAAGGTTGGCAGATGACAATTTTGGTATCAGAGCATTATATCCTTTCCCCATCAGATTTGGTGGATTTTGTTAAATTTGGTAGAGTTTCTTGTAATAGTTTTCTTGTTTTTTCAATTTCCAGCAAGCTTTGATTCAATTTTTGTCCATTGAATCTTCATTTTTTGTGTAATTTCTTGTTGTAGATCAGTAAATCTTTTGTTAGCTTCTTGGAGGTATTGAGATTTTATGATTTGGAGCTATAATGACCAACTTATGGCTAGTTTAGTGTTTTCATTCCAATTTTAACTAGTTAAGTTTTTGCAGTCTGTTCTCCGCCATTTTTTACTATAATTTTGGCAAATTTTATGACTGTATTTCTATAAGATTGTAAATCTCACTCTTAGCTTGAATTTAAGCCAATTTGGTTGGAAATTGGGAGAGATATGGCAATTCTTGTGAAGGAGGTATAATTCTAGATTTTGGTGAATTTTTAGGAGATAAGCACTTCAACTCTTCATTATTGAAGTTTCGTTCCTTTGAAAAAAAAATTCAAATTCTTCATTTTAAAGTTTTCGTTGAAAATCACCTTAAAAAAAAAGACTAACCTAACCCTACCCACGCCAGCCCTAATCCTCAGCATAAACCAAAAAAAAAAAAGAAAAGAGCAGGCTTCTTCCTCCGGTTGCTTAAAGATTTTAAAATTATTTAAATGTTTCAATTTTAACATTTTTAGTATATGTTTCTTTTTTTGTACGTGATTTAGTACATTTCAATTTTGTATTTCATATTTTAATTACATCAGATGCTTGCACTTTCATATTTCTGATATTATAAACTCATTAACTTTTTTGTGATTTGTAGTAACTTGATTGTGATTCATGAAGTGGGCTTTATTACGAGGTCGGGTCTGTAAATTGTTATTCTTAACTAGGAAAAAAGATTTTTTATTATATGCAATTTGTTGTTTTAACAATTGTTCTGCAATCAAATTTTTTATTGTAAGTTCAATATTCTGGCATTAGTGACCGTTAGGTTTTTCCGCAGAAATTATGGGCGAGCAAAGAAAAATTCTTCTCGGATCTTTACGTAAATCGGTTTGCCGATTAATAAGTGGTTTCAACAACACTGAATTACAAGAAGTTGTTTGTAATGAGGCTCTGTGAGAGCATTTACAAACAAAATAATTCAAGTGGCGTGTAAAATATATAACTCCAACGAAGAAAAAGTCAAAGAAAATATTTCTAGTTTTATTGGAAATGTCAGTAAATGTCTTCAGGACTTGGGAGATGAAGTTCCCTCGGGGATAGATAGAACTAAACTAGAATGTTGGGACAAGCTATGGAGAATACAAAAAGAAAAAAATAAAAGAGCTAAACACATCGAGTCAGAAATTGTGTTATAAAAAAAATGCTAGAACATCAATGCCATTCACATGTGGGAGACAATTCATCAATGGAGTTTAAGAAAATAGATTTTACACGACTAGCAGCGAGTGTCAGGAATTCCGAATGCACTCTATCAGTGGGAATTCCAAATGATGCAATTGTTTGGAAAGAAAGAGTAGGATCTGGTACATTTGGAGCATGTTTTAAAATTGGAATCATCGAAATATCTTTTTTCCCTAAAGGAGGTGTTTTTGCTGCAAAGAGATACAAAGGTGAGCAGCAAGATAGATTGAAATCCTTCGCGCAAGAAGTTAGTATTAATATTGCACACATGGAAATTGTACGGAGTATTGGACATACACGACAACCTCCTTTGGTCTCTATCTTCCCGTACTTCAATGGAGGTAGCCTGGACGATACTATGATGAAACTACCAATAAAAAATGGCTCGTTTAGAAGAGCCATGGCAAAGTTGCAGGGAGATAGTAAGATAAAGAGCTCTCAAGTAGACCCTATTATAGCGTTAGATGAGATGGTAAAGATAAAATCAATTTGTGACCATGTGTGTGGCATCTCACATGCTTTCGTGCAAATGCACATGATGAATTCCTTTTACATTGCGATTTGCATGCAGCTAATGTCATGATCGATTTCACCAACCAAATGCATCCCAAAATTGGTGTTATTGATTGGGGAATGACAATAAGAGTCCAATACTAATCCAAAAAATCTTGGGTGGCCAATCCGATAACCCATGCACTTCGGCCATGGTTAGCTCCCGAGTTGCTAAATCACAACCATGTGTACACGAGAGCTACAGACACATGGTCAGTGGCATGGCTGATCACCGAACTCATCACATTTTGTGAGGAGTTTTGTAAGTTGCACTATCCTGATTGGAATCAGAGCCTTGCAACAACTAATGCAGAGCACATCAAATATATTATCGCAAAAGAATATTATATTGTTAATGAGCATGCAAGAAGAATTTTACAAGATCTAGATAATAATCTTAAGAGATTTAACTTGCATCCAGATCAATATCTTCGACCAACGGCCGAAATGATGCCTGCATTTTATAGATTTTGAATTTACAGATACTATGTACAAAGAACAACTACATGTCATGATATTTTCACGCAACGTAATTGCAAACTTATTTTCTTATGAGTTTATTTGCTAATATGTTTGAAATTTAAAATGAATTATGAAAATATGTGATACTAAATAGATGTGGAATGATATGATATTTTAATACTACAAGTTAGCAATCAATTCAACTGTTTTGTTCAATTTTTTTTTTCTTTCATACCTCTTCAAATACTTGCTACAATTCTATCTGTTATGATACATTTTCTAATGTGTCCTTGTACTATGATACATTTTTTTTTTTGTTATCTAAGAATCATAAATGATCATTTGGTATGTTTATATGTTTACAGGTGTTTATATAAAGACTACTTCCTCTTTTTGATACTTCAAATAATAGATTTTCTATCTCATTCTGTAGCTTTTCAATTCAAAGGCACATCTTGCAATCTTCTTTTTTAGCATTTAAATTATAATACGTATTTTGATTGCCATCTTTCTTGTTGCTTGGACTATATTCATGACATCATCCATGAACCAAAAACGCTCGTTTGCTACACATTGAAAATACAAAGGGACAATTTTATACTCTTCAATAGGAAGAGACTAGAAATTTCAGAGATGAATAATCAAAGGTCAAAAATCACTATGAATCTAGTAAAATGTATGAAATGTTGTTCCACTTGTGGCAGCTCAACTTTTTCCATGCACCACATTTCCAAAAAAAACATATTAGAAATTGACAATATACCTCCGTACGCAATAGCCAATACATTTTTATGGAAATATACATATGAAAATGAATCCAAAAAAGCATGGTATGTCTATAATTCTTGTGTCAAAAATAAACATAGAATATGCTACACTATATTTCAATCACCTGAATATATACGAAGCATATTGGGATTAGTGCCTTTTGTAGTGCAAAATCTAGCCTTCGTTGATGTTTCAATTGAAACCAAAAGACGATATAAATTTTTTTTCGGAAGGCTGGATCACAACAAAATCATTGCTTGATAATGCAATTGCATGTGATCTACATATTGAAAATGAGTCTGCGAAGAGAAAGTCCCTCCAAAGATTGTTAAAACAAAATTTAGAACATAATCCACTATTTGCAAGGTTTTACACCATCTATGAGAAAAATGCTTTGGACAATAGTCTAGCCTTCATTTCTCTACAATCTATTGATCATCTTCTCCCTAGCAATGTTGCATATGAAACTATGACTGTTGACCCCCTCCAAAAATCATATATTCTACTAGAAGATACAACCCCAATATTAAAGCATAATGACAAACTACATCATGATGTTTATCAAGATTCAAATGTAAAACTACCCCACGTTAACATTGGAAACAAGCCTATTTCCTTTTTTTATTTCCATTTGCTCATGGATTTTATGATGGAAATATAAGCTTCGTTGATTATACTAGCCTACGAGCAAGTTCTTTCTTTTCGATGTTTACACTATATCCGCCCTACATAATAGTCTTATACCAAATTAGGCAAGCAATTTTAATATCAAGTAGCGTTCCATCAATAGTACTAAAAAAAGATATAATCAGCTTTCTCTCAAAGAATAAAAAAACATCTGAACAACAAATATTCAGTCATGTTTTAAAATATACTCTACCAACTCAAATTCCAAACACACCATCTTGGCATAGACGCAATTTAAAAGATCTCTTAACAATGGATGAACACTGGGGACTCCTCCAATTTTTTTTAACAATGACTGCGGACGAAAATTCAAAGACGAGATGGTTTGAAATCACTAAAATAGAGAAAATTGCACATCAAATAAACATGGATTTTGATTGGCGAAATTGTCCGATTGAGTGCACAATGCTATTTTTGGCCCGATTGGAAAGATTCATGAAAGAATATCTGCTTTCAAAGCACTTCTTGTTAGGAAGAATCAAACACCATGTCATTCGATATGAGATCCAAAACAGAGGATCAGTTCATGCACATATCATGGTTGGATTGAAGAAGAAGATGTGGAAACAATTTTAAATGAAATCGTGGCATGCATTCCAACAAAATCAGTGGAATGACCAATTGCACAAATTTATGAGCCGATTAATGAATTTAATAGAGACCTCTACAATTTGGTTGTTAAAAAACAGATCCATTATTGTCAAAAAGACTGCAGAATAAAAAGCAACAACAAAAATCCATGCAAATATGGATTTCCATTTCAACCATCTTGATCACCAACACATATAAGTTTCGAAAATAGAAATTGGATATATTATCGACCTAGACATGAAGATAGGAATGTAGTACCATATCATCCAAGTACACTTTTTCTTTGGAAAGCGCACATGAACTTACAAAGGATTAGCAACACAAATTGGTCATATTACATTCTAAAATATGCTATGAAGTCTGAACCATCTGGACACTTAAAATCTGGAAATAGAAGATGCAAAACGTATAGGATTGGAACACATGGACAATAACATGTTAAAACTAATTACAACATCAATCTTAACAAAGCCAACAAGTCTATCTGAAATAACATTTGCTTGTTTGCAAATTCCTATGATAAAAAGAAACGAAGCTGTTCATTATATTGATAGTTCTCCTCCAAATCTTAGATGTAGATACGTGAGTCGAAATAACACATTGATGTTCCATCCAATTGATGTTTACACATACAGACCTGTAGAATTGGAAAAATTAACATTCTATAAATTCTGGAGTATGTACGATATAGAAAAACAATTAAAAGTCAATACTCCTTTTGATTACATTGACAAGATAGGAAACTACTTGTATAGGAGTAGTAAACTTATAAGATTTACTGACTATCATCTTGTGCATCATAGAGAAGCCTTCTTTTTCAATGTTTTGCTCAAAAACATATCTTTTCGTAATGAACAAGAATTGATAAGAGAAAATAATACTGATCGTTCATATTTCTTGGAGTGCGTACTTCAAAATTTTGTTGAGAAGGAGGAGGATATTGATATCTACATCGCTGAATACGCCAATAGACAACTTCTTGAAAGAGAACGACGACAAGAAATGTCAAATATACTTCTACAAAAAAAACTGCTTATCAGCGAAACATTAACAATGTCAAATTCAGCAATCGAAAATGCACAAACCATATCTTTGCCAGAAGATACGAAAAATGATTTGGGCTTGGACTCTGAATTTGAAAACATGCGAAATTCATCGCTTACTGACGAACAAGATAAGGTATATAAAATGATTACAAGCTCAAATTCGGGATTGTTTATCCTATCAGGCACTCCATGAAGTGAAAAAACATTTCTGATACGATATCTCACTTACAAATGTATCGAGAAAGGACAATCAATTTTGTTAGTCACAACAACAGAAAACACATGCTACATTAGAAAGCGACCTGACAACATGATCAATGATCCATTATTCCATCAAATTTCGAAACTAGCTATAGGAGCAAAGGTGATGGTACTTGCAAACTTGGATATTTCAAATGGTATAGTCAATGGCACCATAGCTCACATAACTGCCTTCAAATATTCCAAGATTCATGAATTGACAACAATCATCATTTAAACTGAAACCCAAACAAAAAAATTCAATATAGCAAGATCTGCATTTGCAAAAATTCGATTCGATACAAAAATATTTTACAAATCTACATTTCCAATAATGTTAGCATATGCTATCACTACACACAAAGCACAAGGTGTGACCATTTGGAAAAAAGCCATCTTAGATGTAAGATCACATTTTGCACCTGGCTTGGTTTATGTCATGTTATCTCGAGCAACAAAACGTGAAAACGTGTTGTTAACAACTAAATTGACACCAGAACATTTTCAACCGATATTGATTTTCGTCTGAAACATAAATATCCGAAATATTGTCATATCTTCAGCAATGTACTATAATCTCTACCCACTTATTTTGTCTTCATGTATGCTTGTACATTTTTATTTTTAAATATGTCTTTCTAATATTTGCAAATTATTAAAAAGGAAATGGCATCCGAAATTGAGTATGATCCAAAAGAGGTAATTATACAAATTTCATTTCCACTTTTGACTCATAAATGTCCTTTCTCGGAATAACTAAAATATCAAATTCATTGTTTCAGTTATTCCAAAAATTGAAAGCCAAGGTGTCCTCTTCGAAAACTTCTCCTGAAATACCATCATCCACGAAAAAAATATTTCCAACAACAAAACAGATGTTCTTACTGAACTCTTGTGATATTGATCCAAACACATAGAAGGAAGGCTTCCAAACAAATTTAGCTCTAAGCATATTCGTTGAACAAAAGAAGCACAAAAGAGGTCAATACATCAATCAATATTATGGAGACCCAATCAAAGGTATATTCTATTCTTATTCTTTTATAATTTTATAACATTCTATTTTTCCAAATGTCCATTTTTAATCACATAGTACAAAAAATATGAATGTTAAATACATCTTTTGAAATGCCATTCTTATTTCAGGGTTTTTAAAACATCTATATAATATATTCTCCATAAACATCCCTGCAACAGTCACAACAAATCGACCAGCAATACAACATTTCGATGCTATGTTAAATAAGAACAACTACACAACGTGAAATCTTAACTTTGGCTACAAGATTTCAATTGATGATTGGAAAGATATGAGTTGTGCCGAATTGAACGCAATCACCATGGATTTGGGAAAAAAATTGGGCCACTTGTAAGATGACGGTACAAAGCTAATGGATGGCCCGATTCAAATTGACATGTTTCTGGAGATTCTCGAAGGCGAACTTTCTGCAATGATCACTAACCTAGTAAGTGTTTGTTGCCATCTACATTTTCATATATGTAATTATAAGTAACCGTTTTAACCCATTACATATTAATACAAAATTTCTTGCAAGAAGAAACTTTTCCATCGGCATTGCCATTTGCATCCAATACGCAGGTGAATTTGAACCATACAATGATCTTCTTCTTTATTTATAAGCTTTCCATTAAACTAAATTACAAGACAAGTCAATGCTAATCAACTAGTTAGTTATTCTCTGTTATCGCTAGCTCTTTCAGTTGAGCATGAAGTACAATACACCACGCTCGTCAAACTGCCAACTGGCAGTGCGAATTGTTTTCCTTTGTCTTTGTTTCATTTCGTTTCATTTTGTGTCTTTCGGTCTTCGAGGTATGTTCGACTTTCGGGGTATGTTCGCCCTTCACCCTTCGCTTCGGTTTGCTTCGTCACCTTCGGAACAAAGTTGCAGGAGTTCACAATTTCTGACACTCCCTCTTGAACATTGCAACTTTGTATATTTAATCCAATTGTCTTTCTTTGCCTTTCGAAGAGTGGTTTGTCGAACGGCTTTGTGAGCAGATCTGCAATCATGTCTTAAGACTTTATGTACTAAACCTTAAGCTCTCCCTTTGAGACCAAGTCTTGAATATGATGGTACTTCAGAGGTATATGTTTTGTCTTTGAATGGAAAACAGGATCCTGGGACATATATATGGCACTTTGAGAATCCATCATTAACATGCATGTCAGTTCTCCTCGTGGTATGCCAATTGCCTCCAACATCATCTGCAACCATACTACCTCGTTCACCATCCTTGAAGCTGCAACATATTCAGCTTCACATGAGGACTGAGCCACCAAGGTTTGCATCTTGCATATCCAGTTGATTGCTGTTCCGCATGCTATCGAACAGCCTCTTGTCACAGACTTGTTGTGGTCTTTGCAGCTTGCCCAGCTTGCATCACTTTAGTGGTGCAGCTTGAATCTCTTTCTTTCGTTGTCTGCTTTGTAGGTTAATCCCATGTTTTGGGTATCCTTCAGATATTGCAGACCAGGATTCGAGGAGAATTGGCTTAAAGCATAGAGAGAGAAAGAAAACCAAATCGGGTTTGGTATAGATTGTGAGATACATTAGACTACTGATTAGGTTTTGGTAGGGTATACCTTCCATTTTCTGTCTCTCCTCATCTGTATTCGGGCAATCCTGCTTCGTTAGTCTGGCTCCAGCTATCATTGGTGTGGCCTTTTCTTTGTAGTCCATCATTCGATACTGCTTCAACACTTTCTAGGCGTACTCTGACTGACTCAGATGCATTTCTCTTCTTATTCGATCTCTTCTGATCTTCAGCCCAAGGCATTTTGTTGCTTCTCCCAGATCTATGATTTCATAACTTTCGAAAATCTGACTCTTTGTTTTCTTGATTAACATCAAGAAGTTTCCTATCATAAGGGAATCATCTACAAATATAGTCAGAATCACATAATTTCTTCCTACTTTTTTTATATAGACATTGCAGTCTGATTGTGTAGGAATAAAGTCTAGAGACTTCAGAAGACTGTCAAGCTTCTTGTACCAAGCTCGTGGTGCCTGCTTCAGACCATAAATGCATTACTGCAATCGACAGACATATTGTCGATTGTCAGGGTCTTCGAATCCTTCAGGCTGTTTCATGAAGATTTCTTCCTCTAGATCTCCATGGAGAAAGGTAGCTAGAGAAGTGGAGGAAGACCGGCATGCCCCTGAAGGATACCCCAAGTCACGAGTGTTGGCAACTCTATCTACAGATTCAGCAATTCTTTCCCATGTATCCTCAACACCATTGAACTAACCTCCACAACTATCCATCAAAACAACCAACGCTCTCAACACAACCCAAAAGTTCTCTCAACCCAACAAATGTTCTCTCAATCCTTTCAGCTCTCTCACACAAAAAAATGCTCTCTGAACTCACGTGAACTGCCATCAACCTCTCTCACATAAACAACCTACTTTCTCAACTCTCTCAACTCAAAAAACTCTCTTCCTCACCTCTCACGCTCTCACAATTCCACATACAAAAACTTCTTTCTCCCATCATTCGAAGCAAAGGCCCTCTCTCTCCTATCATCTCACGTTCAAGAATGCTCATCTCTTTTATACGCATCTGTCACACATTCCCTTTCAAAATGTCATATATTTATTCTTCAAGCCCTTTACTAAAATTGTAATCTCTTGTACATGGCTCTTAGTTGTGATTTTACCACAAGTGGTACCCTTTCCCTTTTAAAAAATATAGATTAAGTTCATGGTACCCTTTCCCTTTTAGAAAATATAGATTAAGTTCATGGATACAAGGGTACCACATGTGTGAGCCACCTTTTTTTTTTTTGCACTTGTTGGTGGTGTAAATAGTAATTACTTCACTTGATTATCTTTCTTAAATTGGGTAGTCCTTATGACTACTTATGGTCAATCCCTACCATTTTTAGGTAAGATATTTTTATCAAGTGAATTTGGACTCGTCTTTGCATTTTCCTTTTGCGTGTCCGTGGCCCATGGATCAAGCTGTCGAGGTGACTTTGTCTGTCGGGGTGCCGCTCCGACTTGCACTGGAACTTGCCTATATTTTTGTTATAGTTTCCTTGACCCTGTCCCATAATTTTCGACCATTTGTTGCGAGTTGATTTTTCTCTTTGCCATTTTTTCGTGAATCGGTATTGGCAAGCACTCATGACTTGGGGTTTCTTTAAGGCAACCGGTTCCCTGAAAAGCACAATAGGCAATTTTTATATTAATAAAAAGTAACAAAGTACATTAGAAAATTCGCTCGGCAGTGTCGGCTATTATAATCGGGCCAATTCTAAGGCCATAAACTATTATATGGGCCATTTCTAAGGCCTCAAAATTTGCTCTAGCCACATTTTGGACGGGTTGGGACCCCTATCTATAGGAAACTTTGTGCCGATTTTACCATTAATAGCCAAGTTTTACATGTTGGTTTTTTACAAAATTGTGAAAAAAATTGCTTCAAACATAGCCCAATTTTTCTTGCAAAAATATCGGCTAACATTGGTGACTTCATTGGGGAGTGTGGTCCCCACATGAACGAACTCAGAGTGCTCTTGGTGGTAAATCAAGTATGGTGGGCTCAACAGCCTTGCTAGGTGATGCTAGCCACAAGGATCTTGTATGGTATCTGTACTCACTTTCTTTCCAAAGGCCATTGGTTGAGCCCTTAGAAGCCATATGCAACTAGTTGGTCTTAGTGCAACATCTTCTAGTAATCTGGTGCCTTCATACCTGCATTAAAACCCACCCGTGACCGAAATGGTAAATGCTCCCGATCCCATCAAATTTATGAAAATGCCCATTTCAGACCCATGCATGGAGGGATATGCAAATGCAATTCTCAACATTATTGGGGGGATGACATGGATGCAAGTCACCAATACTGTGTCTAATATTGTGTGATTTATGTGTGTATATGCATTACAGATCTACCAATATCACCGAGATGTGATTGATTAGATCCAGACCTATGAAGATTTTAACATTTAATCTCTATTTCTGATCTGAGTCGCTAGGAGATCTATGCAGAATAGACTGTACATTACTCATCAAAAAAATTCACACATATTGAAGACTAGAGTTGCACTTGTGATACCATGGTGTTACTCAAAGAAGCTAGATCACAATGAAATATCCTTAATTGGAAAAATTGGATTGAATCAAAGGCATGCAATCCTGACAAATGACTAGAGATCCAATCCGTTTTTTTTTTTTTTTTCCTGCTTCATAGTGCATTCTTACACTCGTCGGTCCCTCGATGTTTCAGCTCCCCTGTGTAAAGGGGGTCGTTTTCAGCCATATCCACCAACTGCTCCTTCCAAGAATTGAAACCAAGACATCTCGTTTAGTGTCATATGCTCTTTGGCAGTTCGATCACATATCCCCAAATATAAGGCTACATCGGCCCCTGGTTCCGTGGCTTTATTTGGGTTGTACCACTATTTGGTGAGGTGGATCTTGGCTGTCTTGTTTTAGGGGCCCATGGTTGAAGCAGCCACTTTTGTAGGTAATGGGCGTAATGACCAGCCAGTCTAATAAGCTCATCTTTGTCGTGTGCGGCAGTGATAGAGAATCTGCATAAGCTGTCGCAAGCATCCTTGTAGTCTTCGAAACTGCCAGAGAAGAGTGGCCACTTAAACCTAAGATGTGAGATGGTGGATGGTCTTAACTCCATGGGTTGGTCGTGAAGCGGAAACTCTATTGGGGGCAAGTATAGAATGTAGCCTTCGAAATTCTTAAAAAAATTTCCGTCCGAGAGGATTTCCCTTCCATGCATGGGGTAGGCTAGTAGTGAGTTCCGTGAACTGGTGAGGCTGGGTTGCCCTTGTTCTTTTCTCTTTTGCTGATACTCATGTAGTTGTCAGGTTATCATGGTTGTGGTAGTTTCTGTTGCGGCTAGTTCTATCTTTAGATTGGCAATGATCTTCTCTTGTCCCTTGAACTCTTTGTCATGTCGTACATTTCTTCGATCACTTATGTCCTTGAGTTCAGTGTACTTTTGCTTCCATGTGTCTCGCTCCTGGTTGCCACTGTTATAATCATTGGTGGCACGAATAGTAGCATGCTTCTATCTCTTGAGCTCTTCCTTCAGCCCCTATTTTTCTACGTTTGTCCTTTGCCACAACATACTCTGATTTTTTGTAACTTGATTAGTGACATACGATTTTATTTTTGCTACTATGTTGTTCTGCTATTGCATATCTGCATTAGAAGCTCATCAGAATATAAAGGATACTGCATCAATTGGAATGTCGTTGGGCTCAATATTGATAGGCATATCCATTGAGTGTATCATGATGAACAATAGGAGTTCCAATGTAAAGTCCAAAATTGCAGTGTCTTTGATGTTAGACATTCAAAAAAATTTAGATAAAAAGGGTGTCTGTGATTTTGCTGGTATTAGCAGAGAAGCATATTCAACAATATTTCAACTTATTAGGGATGCCTTTAAACAAGTTCGAATTAGAAAAGTCCCTATCCCTAGGTCATATCAGTTGAAGACAAAGAGGAATACATTGAACTTAAGTATGCATAAAATCATTGGTACCCCATTCCATATAGAGGAAGTGTATGAAACTGATGGAAGATCCATGTCATATAGTGGCATCAAACAACTTCTTTGTCGATCTAAATCACTTGTTAACATACATGGTCACATTCTATGATATAACCTTAGAAAAGGTGAATGGCAAAATAATCATAGTACCTAAGTTAGATGAGTCAGAGATTGTAAAAGGGCAGAAGATGGAGAAAGTTAGTATAACTCTCATGAATGGTGCACTATTACAAACAGTGGACCAAGGAGACTTCAAATTTAGTGTCCAGCCCAAAAATAATATATGGTGGTTGGCAACTTTTCAGGTAATTATTTTCTTTATTAACTAAGTTTTATTCCTTACCTTGGTTCATAATTCATATTTAACTAAATTCACTACAAGAAAAGGCGACAAGAATTGCGAAAAAAAATGGCAAAAATTGCGAAATTTTTTGCAATTTTTGCCATTTTTTGCCAAAAAAATTGCGGAAACGGTTTTCGCAATTTTTTTTGGCAAATCCGCAATTTTGGACCCGCAATTTTTTTGGCTAATTTTTCATAATTTTTATAGCTAAATTAACAATAAAAAAAAATTGCGGAAACCCACCCGCAATTTTTTGGCATAATAATTGCGGATTTATTTCCACAATTTGTTTCTGCAATTTGTTTGGCTAATATTTTTGGCCAAATTTTTTGAGCAAAAATTGTCAAAAAAATTATGAAAATTCATTTTCGCAATTGCTGTGGCAAAAATTGCGGATATTTTTTCGCAAATTTTTGTGCAAAAATTGCGAAAAGAATTACGGAATTTCATTTTCGTAATTTTTTTTCAAAATAGTGTCAAAAATTTGCAGAAAATAAATTCGCAATAGAATATAAATTGCGAATTTAGTTTTCGAAATTTTTATACACTATTTTGAAAAAAATTGCGAAAATGAATTTTCGCAATTGTTTTGACAATTTTTGTCAAAAAAATTGCGAATAAATACCTATAATTTGTTGGCTAAAATTGCAAAAAATATCACCAACCCTAAATCCTAAACCTCGATAGCAAGTTCTTTACCTCAGATAACGGCTGAGCTAAACATGACTGTCGTGGCGTCAGATCCTTCTCTATAGTTGCACGCTACATGACATACAAAAAAGATTATGAAATTGTAACAAAACTTATCTCTATCTCCCTAATAAGGTCCATACTTTTTATAAGGCTTTCACAATTTAGAGTATGACATCCCATGCATTGTCTTATGTCTCAAAGTACATGTGCAATAATTAGACTCTTAGAAAGAAGTGAGGTTAAATCTCTTTAACTTTAGATAATGGCTGAGCTGAACCCAACTGTTGTAACATTGGATCCTCCTCTACAGCAACATGATACATGATCAAAACTGAAATAAGGAACATATCTCATTCTCTCTTTCTCTCTTTTTGTCTCTGTCCCTCTCCCTCTCCCTCTCTTTATGTAGATAGCTAGGACCGTACCAAGTTTCAAAAGAAAGAGATGGAGAGAGAGAAACAATAAATGAGAAAGCGAACTAACTTGGGATAAACTTTTCATCATCTTCATCTATATCTGTACAGTCCTGCTTGTTTTGGTTTCCCCTTGCCTTGTTCCGCCAGGAATTTGCGACATTCACTCTTCCAATGGCCCTTTTTACCACAATGGAGGCACTTGCCTTTCTTCTTAGTTTTACTGGAAGATCCCTCGTCCTCCTGAGAATTGGCAAATTGCTGCTTAGACTTCTTCTTGCCCTTGCCCTTGCCCTTGCCTTGTTTTTGGCGTGTCGCAAGTGCCTGATCGTTAGTATTTTGACGTCTAGCTTTCACCACTTCTCGCCGTTGCTCTTCCTACATCAAGATTCTTGTGAGCTCGTCAAAGGTTGGCAATCTTTCTCTTGATACTATTCCGCTCACAAATATCTGATAGGGTTCTGTAATGCCACACAATGCATTGTGCACCAGCTCCACATCATGTATGCGCTCACCAATAGAATGCAGTTCATCTCTCATTGTCTTGATTCTAGTCATGTACGTCTGAATGTGCTCTCCTAGCTCCATGCGGGCACTATTCAACTTTGACTTCAGAAACATGATTCTTGACGGATTTGACGTCTCGAACTGCTCCTTTAGCACATCCCATGCTTGTCTGGGTGTAACAACATCACAAATGTGGGTAATGATGTGATTCTTCACTAACAAGTTAATGAAGGTCAAAGCTTTCCTCATCTTTTTGTCAAACACTTTGATATCTGCTTCATTTGGCGGCCTTCTCTCATCACCTGTGATGACATCCCACACGTCTTTCTCCATCAGTATGTTTTTCATTTTGAATTTCCACACTGCATAGTTGGAAATCCCGTCCAATTTGCTACTTTCACTCAAAATGGACTCTCCCATGTTTGCCATCGCAAAACTGCTTGAAACTTCTACCTTAGGCTAAGAACAGTATGTCGAGGCCAACAGTGATGTCAAAAGTTGAAAATAATGACCTGCACTTTTTCCCTTACCAGGCCACTCGCCGCTTTTCCACCAATTTGAAAGCCAAATCGACGTCGCCTTTCGAAATGCACTCAGTCGTCAACTCCCAACAATGTGCCCAGTGGAATGGTGAAATTACTTCTGGCGTACTCCAAACACTTTCTCCACTGCAATCACTCTGTTTTGCTGTACCGTACTTGCAGGTACAGTCCGGGTGCCCTTCGTTTGGAGGTTATAGCCATTCGTTTGGGTCAAAACGGGCAAAGGACCCAAAAATAGGGACTTTTCTAGTTTTTGAACTGTTTCTTCACCTTGAAGAAACTTCACTCTTCACTTGTGAAGGGACCCAACTCCAATTTTAGTATGAAAATTTTTTATGAAGTTGAAGGCCAAAAAGCACTTCACTTCTTCAGGGCCCTCTTCAACAACCCTTCAGACTCCATCCAATGGTTGAATCTGATCCAACTGTGGATATCCCTTCTAGGTAGCACAATCTGAGCCGTCGATCTTGTAACTCCTCTATCCAATGGATCTGAACACTTCTGTGCACCAATGGAGAGTCTTGTAGACACTGTCCACTTTGAAACACTATGGTTTCACTTTGGTTCCATGCGCAAACAGTCTGCAACCTCCTTGTCTACGGCCGTGTGCCTCCCCACGCTCATTTTTGCTTGATCTAACTGGCCTATGGATCAATTTGAGCATGATCTGAGGCCTGGAGTAGGGTTGCCCTACTGATCCCAAGTCTGTAGAGTGTTCACTCAAGAAATTCCGTGGAGAAACGGTGATTTTAGCTCAACTTGACAAAGTGTCCTTTTTTTTTTTTTTTTCACCTTTTATTGCAAATATGCTAGGTTAACTGTCCGGAGACAAATCTCTGACATAAACCTCAGAATCTCTTCATGGTTGGTTGACAATGTAATTAGCTTCCTTCTTGTCCTTACGGCATCCAAAACGGTGCACAAACAACGAAGAAATCACCAATTATGTATAAAAATCGTAACCCCAAACCCAGTTTCAATTTTCAGCTGGCTTCAAAATTGTCAATTTTTCACCAAAATTTGCACAGGCTAATAATCTCTCTGCTGAGGTTGGCAAGCCTCTATAAACTAGAAACCATGCACCAGTGCTTCTCTTTCCGTCTTCAACCCACTGTAAACCCCGAACTCTTAGAAGACAGTTCTCCCGAAGCTCTCTTCAACGGCGATGTTGTACTATGTACACTCCCTGTACGGCTCTGATACCAACTTAGAATTTGCTTTGCACAGGAACACAGATCATGCTACACAGTAACACAGACAGAAAACACTCTCCACAGCAAGCTCACATAGCAACTATATTTCTCAAAATGAAATTACACTGTACATATAGTTGTTCACTCAGGAAACCCATGCATGACCTAGGTTGCCGTTGGTGGGATGCGTGTAATCTGGGCCAGGCAACAGTTTATGCATGTGTCCGTGGTGCTCATGAAAACGAAGAACTCCTTGTCGTACATAGGTGGTTTCAATATTGGAGCGTTAGCCAAAGCTACTTTTAATTCCTGAAAAGTCTTCGCACATGCCTCGTCCCAGGTCCACTCCACATTGGTTTTCAATAAGCCAGTCATCTGGTAAGTACGCGTGGCATAGGCCATCACATATCTTTTGTAATAACCGCTCGAACCTAAGAAGGTCTGAAGTTGGGACACCGTAGTTGGTGCCATCATGGCTAGGAGCATAGCTATTTTTTTTGGATCAGTTGCCATGTTGTACTTGTTAATGACATGTCCTAATAGTACCCCGTCAGGAACTCCAAATAGGCACTTGTTAGCATTCAAGGCTATATAGTTTACTGCGCACTTCTGAAAACACTTCTCTAGCATGGTGAGATGTTCTGTGACAGTGGTTGCCCCACAAAGGTCATCTATAAAATTTTTGAGGTTTTCGTGTAAGATATCCTCAAAGTGCTTGTTCATAAGCCTCTGATAGGTTCCAGGGGCATTAGTCAACCCAAAGGGCATGACGTGGTAAGCAAAAACCCCAAACGTGGTTGTGAAGGTGGTCTTCAGTTTATCCTCTTTTGCTATGGCTATCTGATTATAGCCTGCGAAACAGTTCATGAAAGAAACCTGGTCTCTTCCCGCCATTTCTTCTAGGATTTGGTCTATGAACGACAATGGGTAGTAGTCCTTCTTAGTTTGTTTGTTCAACCTCTTATAATCCACACATGCGCGAATGCGTGTAGAGTTCTTCTTGGTGTGAGGTACTATTGGGGTGCACCACTCAGTGTTCTCTACCAGAAATATCAGACCAGCATTTTGAAGTCTCTCGAGTTTAGTGTATACTCCTTCCTTTAGGTGGTAGGGTAGCCGACGTTGTTTTTGTCGTATAGGTTTGGCTCCCTCCTTTAGTGGTATTGTATGAGTCACTAGATTGGGTGGAATCCCTTTCAAATCTAAGTAGTCCTAGGCAAAAACATGCTGGTACTTTCTACATAGCCGTTTGTATTCTTCTTTTTCTCCAATGCCTAGGAAAGCATCTATTTTGATGTTCTTGGGCTCTTCTAGGGTTCCTAGGTTTATTAGGCAAATATCGGCATCTCGAACTTTGGGAGGCCGCTCTTCTGGAGTGTTCCACTCTATGTCCAGTACTGATCTCAGGTTTGGTTCATCTTCGCTCGTAGTGGACTCACCATCGTCCTCACTACTCGTGACCTCCTCCCACTCAGAAGAAGGTATGGGTGCTCTTTCTGACTGAGGCACCTCGGGATAACCGTCGACTATGGTACGCTCTCTACCCCTTCCAGAAATCAATACTCCTGCGGGGATGTCAACTGTGCAGTTGCTAAGCTTGAGACATGGCCGTCTTGGCAGTATAGAGTACCCCCGGTTTCCGACATACATCATCATGACGTAAAAGTCCACTTGAATGGTCTTGTTAGCCATGGTAATGGGCACATTCTTAAGCTCGCCCTCTGCTTTGATCACAGAGTTGTTGGCTAGCTTTAGGGCTGTCAAGGTAGCGGGTTCTAGAGTAAAACCAAGGCGGTCTGAAAGTTCTAGACTTATGATGTTAACTGCCGACCTTGCATCAACTATGGCCCCTGAAATGACTAGGCCATCTATGAGTACATCTACCTTAGGGCAGTAGCGATCTAACAAATCCACATCTACTTTCCCTATTGTAGGTGGCTCCAGTGTTCTGATCGTGGGCGGTCTCATCAATTGTTTGACCGTGCGTTTGATAGTGGGTGATAGTTGTACTAGTTTCCAAAGCCCTATTTCCAATTTTAGATTCTCTAGGGCTTGACCTAGGTCAATATTCCCTCTCTTCATATTTAGGTCTATATCCTTCCTAAACCTGCAGTTTCTGGTCATAGTCCTCTTAGTTTCTAGGCCGGTTTTCCTTTTTCTCGGTCCTAAGAATCTGGGATGTCTACGCCCTTCCAAGACGCTAATCTCACCTTGATCTTTGGGCATTGGATCCTCGTAGATGGGTGTAGGTTCGAATATTGGCTTCTCAATAACCACTGGGTCATCTACCTCCAGTGGTGGTTTTGGTATAGGCTTGGGTTTCCTAGGAGGTAGCTCCATCTGGAAGTTACTCCGGGTCACTACTAAAACCTCTTCCATGCTCGTGGGTTCCTCTAGTGTCTCCACGATGATGAAGTTCATGGGTGGCCGGTCATCTTCTATGCATTCCTTTCCTATATCCACCTGGCTAATCCTGGGTCCGCATTGTATGTATTGAGGTGGCCTTGATGGCAACGCCGTTCTGTCCTCCTGGGGTCTATGGTTCACTGGCCCAGGCATCCTAGACGTACCCAACATCTATCCTCCAAGTGTCCAGGCCTCTTGCAGCACACGCAAACTTGGTTGGGACAGTTTCGATTTAAATGATTCCCTCTACAATGTCTACACACTAAGGGATTCGGTCCTTCTATGGGGTGTCTCTGACCCAACAAATTTTGGTGTTGTTTGAGAAAATTTACGTCTGCTGCTAAGGTCTGCATATTCTCACTCATCATGTCCATGTATCCCTTTAGCATGGCTCGCATATCACCTAGTTCTGCGTTAGAGCCTGTGCTCTCATATTTGATGTCCATTTGCTGGATTTTTCAACCATAGAAAGCAGAAATTGCAATGATAGAATGAATAGTGACCATTTTAGCTACGGGTGCGAAGGTCTCCTCAAAGTCTATACCTTCCTACTGCTCAAAACCTCTTGAACTAGTCGTGCCTTGTACCTGTTGAGTTGCCCATCCGCTCCATACTTCATCTTGTAGATCCACTTACATGTGATAGGCGTCTTACCATCAGGTAGCTCAACCAAGTCTCATGTTTTGTTCTTCGATATAGCCTCCATTTCTGTTTCCATAGCTACACGCCACTCCTTGTGTTCTTTTGCTTCATTGAAAGTTTTAGGTTCTTGAGCCGTTAACATGGATCCCATTAGGGCTAGATTTATCTCTAGTCTAGCTGGAGGTTTTCAATTTCTGCTTGATCTCCTAAGCTCTCCCTGCTCACTTGATTTGGGAGTATCTCCCTTATTAGCATCACTTGTTACTGACAAGTACCACTTAGGCACTCTCATATGAGTCTCATTATTTACCCTATTTTTTTCCATTGGCCCTTCCATATCGACATCAACTAATTCCTTCACCTGTACTTTGGCTTTATCATCAAGGGAATCAATTGTCATTTTTATTTGGTTGTTTTGACCCATCTCATCAAAAGTAGCAAGATCCTCCAAAAGATGTTCCACTCTTCATAAGAGCTTGATACTCAAGATCCATTGCTTGGATCCACTCCTCTTCTTTTCTTGCTTGATCTGCACTTGTAGGTTCATCCAAAGAGGTTAGGAAAGCAACATAATTTTCGGAAACTACTTGCTTACCCTTTTGATCATATGTGATCCTTGAAGGTACTTATCTTTCTCTTGATGTTCTCCTTGGCTTTTGACTTGATGAAGGTCCATCATCATCACCATCCAAAGTAGGATCCTTTTCATCAACATCACGAATGTTAGATCCATCCACACTACCATCAATCGTGCTTGAAGACACTTTTGGAATGTTCCCCTCATAAAAAATGACATCTCTATCAACAATCACTTTGTTAGTAGAAGGATTGTAAACCTTGTAGGCTTTACTCACCTCACCATATCCAACAAAAATACCTCTTCTTGAAGATGGATCCGTCCCATCAGCAAGAATAATGTTGACATAGCATGTGCATCCAGATATTCTTAAAAAGTTGACACTCGACCTCCTCTTAAATAGCATCTCAAATGTGTCCTTCCATCCAAAATAGCACTCGGCCACCTATTGCACAAGAAATCGGCACAAAAAAAGCTTGATCCCAAAATGGTTTGTCAAGATTAGCACTTAACCTCATAACTTTAGCACTTTCACATAAAGTCCTATTCTTCCTTTCAGCCACTCCATTTTGTTGTGGGTTCCTTGATGTTGTATACCCTCTCTTGATCCCATGCTCATCACAAAAGGCCTTGAACTTGGTAGATATGTACTCACCACCATTGTGACTCCTTAAGCACTTGATCTTTGTGGAAAATTGTTTCTCCCTTGCATTCTTGAACTTGATAAAGATATTATACACTTCATCCTTGCTCTTTGGTAGATAGATCCAACAAAATCTACTAAAATCATCAATGAATGTTACATACATCTTAGCTCCACTACTGCTAATTGTAGTAAATCCATGAATATCCGAATGTACAAGTTGAAAAGGCTTTGTAGATTTACATATAGATCTAGTGTAAGGTAGTCTATGTGACTTAGACAAAGCACAAGACTCACAAACATGTTTGATGCCACTTAAGAAACTTGGAAGACCTATCACAATCTTCTTCCTAGCCATTACCTCCAATGACCTGAAGCTGAGGTGTCCCATCCTTTTATGCCAAACCTCTTGAATACGTATTTGCTCCCTTGCAACAGATCCAACTTGGTTAGCAATAACACAAGCGTATAGTTTGAACAACTTCCCTTGTCTTTAACCTTTTCCAACCAAGACATCCTTCCTTTTGATCAAACAAGCATTTCCATGAAACTCCACCTTGAGGCCTTTACTTAGCATTTGACTCACACTACGCAAATTCTTGGTAATAGATGGAATAAACAAGACATCCTCCAAATGAACATTCCTATTTGTAGAAAGAGAAATAGGAATTGTGCCAATCCCTTTGATTGCACACTCACCATCATTGGCCGTGTAGATCACCCTCTTGTCATCTCCATATGCCAACAAAGAAGTGAAGTACTCTTTGTGAAAAGTCATGTGTGAACTTGCTCCACTATCAATCCACCAAGGATCTAGATCTCCATCATTAGCAAGCATACATGAAGACATCACAAAAGCATCATCATTTGCATCTTGAACAACCAAACCATCCTCATCAAGAGTAAGCTTACCTTGCTTGTCTCCTTGATCTCTCTTCTTCTTGTAGCAATCCCTTGCAAAGTGTCCTTTGATGCCACAATAGAAGCACTTGAGCTTTAATCTATCCTTCTTTTTTCCACTTGAAGAAGCATCCACTTGATCTTGCCCTTTAGACCACTTGCTTTTGGTTTTGCCCTTGAATTTGCCCTTTGTGGACATACGTCCTCTTGAAGTGTCGATATAGATCCACCTCTTGCTTGAAGTCTATATTCCTCATTGATCAAGATCTCTTGAAAATCCATCAAATGTGACAAAGTCTTTTGAATAGCAGTATTTTGAACAATGTTAGCATGAGCATCCAACAAGCCATTAAGAATTACTTGAATAAGCTCTCCTTCCTTAATGCTTTCATCAATGCAAGCCAACTCATCATTCAATGCCTTCTTCCTCAAAACAAAAGTACTTGGACTTTCTTCATTCTTTTGCAAACAAGAAAAGATTTGCCTTCTTAGAATCAACACTTTGGAAGTAGACTTGGATTCATAAAGCTTCTTCAATGAATTCCAAGCTTCCAAAGATGATGTGCACTTATCAACTTCCTTGAGAAGCTCATTGGTAACATTCATCTTTATCATGTGTAGAGCCTTTTTGGACCCCTTGTGACACCTCATTTGATCTTGTTGTGTTGTTGGTCTCTCCTCCAAATCTACAACAATATCCAAAACATCATTCATCTCAATAAGTGACTCCTCACTTTTCACAATGAATAGTTACTTCAGGTAAGCCTATCATTGGCTTCCAACACAAATCCAATTGAGGTTGTCATGTAACAATGACCTGATCTTCCTTTTTAACCTGTTTCAATGCACAAAGCACTCCTTTGAACAACAATAAATGCTTTCAAAAGAAATCACCAAGATTTGAAACTATCTCACAAATCACTTATACCAAGCAAATCAACACATAGAATCATGGAATCTTGATCAACCTATGATCTATCCTCAATCTAATGACTTTTGACACTTCCTAAGATTGAAACACACTCAAATGAAGTCCAACAACCTCACTATCTAGAGATCCAATCAAAATTAGATTTTTGACAGAATCACAAAAAATTGACTATTCCAAATCATATGCAAATGCTGAAAATTTGATATGCAATCTATTAGCCACCACTTAGGCTGATATAATGATCAAAAAATTGGCCAAATCCAGTATGTGAAATCAAAAATTGGAATTGATCAAGTTTATAGACCTATATAGGGTTTTGATCTACAAAGGATCCAATGTACAAAAGCAAAAAACTCGATTTTGGTGTAGAATCCTCTCTAGCATGCTCTAGACTTAATATCTTCACCAAATCATTGATAGATCTGATTTACTCCTTCATGACCTGAAACACAAGCTCTGATACCATGTGAAGGATTCAGATCATTAATATCCAATCCACTTGAAAGATCTTTGGTTAGAAAGAGAAATACACTACCAATCTCACCAATGTAGAATAATCAGCATCTACACACAAAATGAGATGCAAACACCAATAGAACTTGATCAAAATTGAATGAAATGATTATGTACTATTGTTTTCTGTACAAAACCATCAAGCTACTTTCATTCACATGTGTGAACCGAAAATAGCATTAATAAATCATTCTACACATAAAATTGCATGCAATCACCAATATAGTGCACCAATGGATAGTAGAACCCAAGAGAACCATGTATAAGCATGAAATGAGATAGAGAAGAGAGAAGATCACTCTCTCCATGAGTTACATCCATTTATAACAGGTCCAAACCCTATTTGGCCACTTGAATTTCTCTCCAAAATGCTAACCCTACTATTTTTGGGTCTAGATTCAATGTACTCAACTATTCAAATTTGAATCTCCTGAAACTCGCCTCCAAGCTTTCCCACAATTTCAAAAAGTATTTACTCAAATGAAATTTAGACTACTGAACTTTGAAAAGTCAATCTCTAAGTCTAAAATAAGTTTTGGCCTCAATATGCCAAATAGGAAATATTGACAAAATGATCAAACTAGTTGAATCTTTCACAATTTGTTGTTGTCAAATTCAACCTTGAATTGTTGATCAGCCATCGTCCCAACAGATAGTGGATTGTTAGCTAAGCCAAGTACATATTGCACATTTTTTATTTGCTTTATCATCTTGTTGGCTAACTTCACTGGTACCACTCCAAATGCTTTAACAGATAGCAATTGGCAATCGGCTTGTCCAACTTCATCACCATTGTGAGTTTCCTTAAGTTTTGAAAACCAGTCTTTTCTTGAAGTCATGTGTTTGGACGCACCACTATCAATGCACCAAGTATCCTTGGCTTCATCACTTGTCATTAATGTTGTAATGAACAACTTTGAACTCTCACCTATATCATCTTCATATTGATTATCATTGTATTGATGCTGATAAGCATAATTGTCTTCATAATAATCATCAAATTGATATTGATTAGCATAATTGTCTGCTTGCCATTTGTCTTTTCTTTGTTCTATCTCCTTCTGTTTTTTGAAGCATTCATGCTCCCAGTGGCCAGGTTTGTTGCAGTACCTACAATTTCCAAGTTTATTTTGCCTGGAATAGCCGCGTCCTTGACCTCAGCCTTGATTCCAATTGTCTCGATTCGGGCCATCATTGGATTGTTCTTGAAATTGTTGGAACGATCCACAATTTGAGTTTTCACCTCTTGATTGGTGTCTTCCATGAACAAACCTACCACCACATCCTCTGACTACAAGGCTTTGATCAGATCCCCTATTGCGATGACTCAAGTTCTCTTGACGTTGTTCTTCCTACAGAAGCAATCCACCTAATTCTTCATAGATTGGAAGATTTTTCCGTGTAGCTATGCTTGTCACAAACATCTGATATAACTCACTCAAACTATTCAATGTGAATTGCACGATCTCACGATCTTGAACTGGCTGCTAATTCTTCTCGAATCTCTTTGATCTTCAGTAGGTGATCAGCAATAGTTGCACCATCATCCATCCACAATGTGTGCAGCTTCATCTTCAAGAATAGCACTCGAGATGTGTTTGTGGTCTCAAACAATGCCTTCAACGTATCCCATGCTTCTTTTGGTCCTTCTGAATCCAAAATGTAGGGAATAATTGCATCTCTAATTGAAAGTTGATGACATTTTGTGTTTCCGGGTGTGTTTGACCTTCGAGTCGTGTTTGATCTTTGGGTTTTTTTTTACCTTTGAGATCTCTTCGTCAAGGTTGCAGTGTTGGAATTAAGGATCACTCCAACTCACCAAAATTTGAATCTCTAGAATTCAAGTCATCAAAACATGAATCATTAGAGTTCGTCTCAATTCCTGAACACCAATACATTATGTAAATATATAGACACACACTCTCTCTACGACAACTTTGCAGACTTACTCTCGAAAGTCGACGAATGTCTGTCGACGAACATCTGGGATCATCAACCAACTGGAGAAGAAGAGGGATTGACGACTCACTCTTCGAGTTTGAAATATTTGACTACATCCTATTCGATCACCTACGAACTCAAAGTCTTCGAGTTCGAGATCCATGTCATCCACACTGCCCTGTCCAAATGCAGACCATGCCACAGTTCACTTTAGCACTTTTCATAACTGCACTGTTTCACACTCGTTGCCCACACAGTCATTGTTACTGCTCCATGTATATACATAACGGCAACTCACGTGAAAATAACAATGATGAGACAATCTGTGATGATACATATGCAAGTGGAGAAGAGTGAATTAGAGTTCTTGTGCGAACTCCATTGTGTCTACATTATCTGATTCCATAGGATCAGAGATCTTAGAGAGAGTGAAAGCCATTCAAGGAATAGAGATAGTTATTTAATCTGCAACTAGCTAAGTAAGATCACGGCACACAGTGTACCATTATTGTGAACCATTCTTGGGCACAAGATTGTGAGCTTATTGTTGTATTCAAAAACTGCTTAATTCAGATTCTCTATTTTCTTAGTGAATGGAGGAAAGTACACTTCCAATAAGTTTAAAGACTTTTGTGAGAGAGAGGGTATTCAAAGAGAGTTTTCTTGTTCATATACTCCTCAACAAAATGGAGTTGCTGAGAGAAAAAATAGAACTTTGTGTGAATGTGCAAAAGCCATTAGGCTAGAAGCTTCTCTGCCTAAAGAATTTTGGGGAGAGGCAGTTGCATGTGCAAATTATCTTTGTAATAGGCTTCCAAATCTTGCAATAGGAGGAAAGACACCATTTGAGATGTTGTATAAGAAAAAGCCTAAGGTAGATCATCTTAGGATCAAGATCAATCATCAATCTTGATGTTGTTCAAGAAGAGGTGAGGCCGAGGCTTGAGGAGGAGCAAATTCAAGCTACCACATCAAGAAGATCTACACGAGCAAGATCTGAGACAAGGAGGCTCACATATGATGAAGAAGGAAGGCAAGTGGAAGGTGAAACTTCCTATCATGCATTTTTTATATCAGATGAAGAGCCTAAGGATGTCCAAGAAGCTTTTCAATCCAAGGAGTGGGTTGAAGCAATGACCCAAGAATTTTAAGCCTTGATGTCAAATAACACATGGGAGCTTGTGGAGCCACCAAACAACATGCATGTGATTGGATGTAAGTGGGTATTCAGAATCAAGTATAATCATGATGGATCTATCAATAAGTATAAAGCAAGACTTTGTGCCAAAGGCTACTCACAGATTAAAGGTCTTGACTATGAAGATACCTTTGCACCAGTTTCAAAGATGGTAACAATTCGAATACTCATCTCTCTTGCATGTTTTCACAAATGGAGTATGTTCGAGCTTGATGTTTCTAATGCATTTCTCAATGGTTACCTTGAGGAGGAGATTTATATGGAGCAGCCTCCAGGTTTTGTGAAGGAAGGTGATGAATCAAAAGTTTGTCTTTTGTTCAAAAGTTTGTATGGACTGAAACAGGCACCAAGGTCTTGGTATGCAAGGCTCAATTCCTATCTCATATCACTCAGATTTTGTCTAAGTGAATATGACCCTTCTCTGTATTATAAGGTTTTAGATAACTTTGTAATTATTCTTCTCATCTATGTAGATGATATCATTCTTTGTGGAAACAATGAGAAGTTAGTTGAAGAGACTAAGCATGCACTTGGTACTGAGTTTAAGATGCAGGACTTAGGAGTTTTTCACTATATTCTAGGCCTTGAAATAGATTTTTGGAAAGGTCATGCATTTACAAGCCAAAGTAGATATGCTTTCCATGCTAAAAAAATTCCATATGGAGAACTGTAAAGGCATAGATACACCTATGGAGCACACTGTAAAAGTTCTTATTAAAGATGATGAAAAATTCTTTGAGGACATCACTCTTTATAGGAGTCTTATTAGCTCACTTATTTGGTTAACAGTGACTGGGCCTGATCTAAGCTTTTGTGTTCATAAGGTAAGTCAAGACATGCAGAATCCAAAGTTATATCATTGGAAGTCAGCTAAAAGAGTCTTGAGGTATATATCTTCTACCTTGGATTATGGACTATTCTATGAAGGAGAAGATCTGACTTTGATTGCTTTTTTAGATTCAGATTTTGCAGGAGACATGTTGGATAGGAAATCCACAAGTGCTTACACTATATTTCTTGGAGGAAATTTGGTTTCTTGGCTATCAAAGAAACAGGCAACTATTTCCTTATCATCATGTGAAACTGAATACAAATCTCTTACAAACACAACAAAGGAGGTTTTATGGATCAAAAGGCTACTTTTGGAGCTAAAGTCTTATGCAGATGAAGATCTTCCGATTATCAAGAATGATAACATTTCTGCTCAAGCTAGTATACAAAACTATTTACTATACTTAGATCATTCATTATGGAAGGAACATCTTCAGAAATCCACTTGATCAACAAATTCAATGGTGATGACTTCCACATGTGAAAAGTCAAGATGAAGATGATACTCACTAAAAAGAACTTTGGGGATACGTCAACGGTTGAATAGCCAAGCCGGCTGAAACTGTCATGTTGACCACCTGGGACGCTAAGGATGGCAAAGCTCTTGCCATTGTATCTCTTTGAATATTAAAGATTCACAAATAGTTCACGTACCTAATTATTCTAGCTCCAAAGAAGCATGGGACATTCTTATTGATCTATACGAGACAATAGATGTATCGACTCATCTCTTCTTGAGGAAAAAATGCCTTTCGTTCAAGATGAATGAAGGGACCTCAGTCACCGATCATCTAAACAAATTCAAATAGCTACTCAATCAGTTAGTTGTAGTAGGTTTGCCAGTGTCAGACAAAGACGCTAACATGTCTCTTTTGTCTAGTCTTCCTCTCTCTTATGACAATCTAGTATTGCTACTCAGTAATACTCTTGACATGTCTCTCCAAAAGGTGACAACAAGTTTATTGCAGGAAGAAGTAAGAAGAAAAAGCTTATCCACATCGAATACGAAGACAGTCGCTCTCTATTTGAATAAGCAACAGCTCCCGAATAAGAAATCTTCGAAGGACAAGAAGACAAAAGCTGAACAAACTGATTTAGACCAGCAATCACAATAGTACAATCAAAAACATCAAAATCCTAAGACCAGACTCTTCTGCAAGTACTGCAAGAGAACCAACCATGACATCAAGTATTGTCGAGTTCTTAAGCATAACGAAGCCAAGAAGAAGATGACCTGATTCTGCCAGAACCTCTCTCAAAGACCCAACATTGTTAATGATACAAGATGACCCCATTAGTGCTGCCATGGACTGGTACCTCGATTCTAGTGCTTCTTAGCACATGACCTCATGCAAATTCCTATTCGAAGACCTCACACTAGCAGATTCAAAGTATGTCGGTGACTCAAGGGCACTACCGTACATCTCTATCTTCCTAATGGTAAGTTGAACTTGCTCAAGGATGTACTATACGTACCCAAAATGACCAAAAATTTATTGTCAGTCAACAAGTTTACTGATCAAGATTGCAAAGCCTCGTTGGATTCGAAGCAGTGTACCATTTTGGACAAGAATGATAAAGAAATCTTCTCTGCAAATAGAGAAGCTAATCTGTACATTCTGGATCACGAATATGCACTTTCCACTTCAAATGCCCAATTATGACATCGAAGATTAGGACATCTAAACATGAGATCAATCTTGTATATGCATCATAATTCTATGCTCAAGGACTTAAACATTAATGCTGCCTCCACCGACATTGGACATGTCTGTGTGAGATGTGCCTACTAAATAAACAACCTAGATCAAGATTCCCAAAGGGACAAGCCACTAGAGCTAAGTCCATTCTAGAATTGATACAAAGTGATCTGTGTGGCCCCTCTCTCTCTGGGTTCTGCACTTTTATCACTTTTATCGATGATTATTCTAGATTTACCAGTATTATGTTCATTAAAAACAAGTCTGAGGCATTCAACTATTCCAAAGACTTCAAACAGTTCGCTGAGACACAAACTAGTCAACAACTCAAGACCATTCATACAGACAGTGGTGGAGAGTTTCTGTCAAACGAAATGTTTGACTATTTGGCATCATTCGACATGCATCATTAGTTCACCACCAACTACACACCACAACAGAATGGAGTAGCCAAAAGGAAGAACATAACATTGCTAAATGCAGCACAATCGATGATGTCAAATGCTCAGCTCACCAAGAACTTTTGGGCTGAAGCTATTTCAACAGCTTGCTACTTGCAGAACTATTCGAGTACCAAAGCAGTCGACTCAAAGACTCAAGCTTTCTATGACTACAAATCGAATTTAAGACACCTCTAAGTGTTTGGTTGTCTTTGCTATGTACACATTCCCTCTGATCTGAGAAAGAAGCTTGACTCTGTCAACTGTAGGAGTATCTTCATTGGATACTTGACATCACACAAAGCCTATCGAATCTACGATGTCGAAACGAGCCAAATCTCAGTTAGTCAAGATGTCGTCTTCCTCGAAGTCAAATTCTTCGACTTCAAGCAAAAGCAACTAGTGCAAGAGTTCATTCCAACGACTCCCATCACCATCGACAGGCCTAGACCTGCGACTGTTTTGACGAAACAAGAAAAGTACAAGACAATCATGATAGCATATCAATAGAAAGCTAGTAACATGGAGATCACAATGGAATCACATTAGCAATGGAAAGAGGAGTACAAGATATGAACATGAGCATTAATTCATGTGGATAGGGCACATGAGACCTAGCAAAAGAGATCCCCATAGCTCATATTCACAAGGAGGAAGCTAGAAGCTCTCACTTGCAAATGAGCCAAAAGATCCACAATTTGATGTCTCTTGTCTAGTTATAAACAATGCTATCACTTAACTTGACTATCTTGAGAGATAGTTAGCCCTTGTGAAGTATTATTTAAACTACATTGGGCCCTTTTTGGCCTATTATCCTTATTAGTTACTTTGGAGGGCCTAAGGAGGAAACCGCCTTGTTCTTAAGGCTAATAGCTTCTTTTGGGCCTACAAAGCTTACATTGGATATTATCTTGCATATATATATAAGCATGCATGGATGTACTAACAGTACATGACACCTTTATAAACCACCCTTGGCCTCTCTGCATCCATCGACAATTATAATCCACGTATTTTACCAAGCACCTATCCTTGATCAATTCCACCTTCAAGTGTTGATCGGTCATAACTCCAATTGATAATACTAGATTCTTCTTCGGATTGAAAACATAAAACACAATTTGAATCATCTACATCTTTGCAATTGGCTAGCATGATGGGAAAGACTCCAATGCCTTTGATTTGAAACTCTTTTCCATTAGCCATGCAATCCTATCGCCTCCTTCAATCATGCTTAACTGATGGAATCAATCTTGATTGCCAGTCATGCGTCTCATGGCCCCTAAATTTACATACCAACAAGATTCGTCATTGCATTAGGATGGCAATACAAAGATAAAAGTACTTGAAGTCTCACCATCTCCATCATCAAGAAAATTCCTTTTTCAACTTGCCTTGTTTGATGTTGACCATCCTTGGCCCAACGTCCAAGTTTGTGGCAATAAAAGCAAGTACCTTTTTTGCATGAAGATAATGCTTCATTACCAGAAGTGTTCTTATTCCATTTATTTTTATGCTTGGCTTTACCTTTCACCATCAAGGCTTTATTCTCATTGCCCTTGATCTGGCCCTTATAAACTTTCTGTCGTTGCTCTTCTTGTTGCATGAACCTATGCAACTTCTCAAGTGCAGGTAGTCTCTCCCTTGCTGCAATGTCACTAACAAAAGTTTGAAATATTCTCTTAATCCATTTAAGCGAATTTGAACAAGGTCCATGTCTCTTACCTCTTCTCCGGGTGCAGTTCATCCCAGAATAGGACTTCAAATCTGAGATGTTGTAGGTCTCAAAAAAATAGCATGACATTTGTGCTAATCTTGGATCTTGGATAAGCATAGAGGAAACCAGGAAAATATGCAAATTACATGGATCAACTGTGAAGTCAAGCTTAATGCTCAGTCTTGCTTGATGACTATTTGGACGTGGGTCCTTCTTAAAAGTAATATGGAGTAAAGGGGTCAAGCCTTTTTAGAAGGATATGAACTCAAAAGATGTCTCATGTCTGAGACTTATTAAACATAATCAGATGTTCCAAGCGAGGAGGCTTAGTTGAGAAAAGACGAACATTGAAGTTCTGTGCTGCAACTGACCTTTCCATAAGAATTTCACTTACCAAGAAAAGTTGTGACAGTCACAAGTGCTTCAGAATAATGTGTGCATAGGTTTTTCTTTGTTCAAAGACACGTGAAGATGGTCTCTGGGGCTTTTCACAAAGGCATTCACAGGGACAAGCAGACAATTATACCTCAGGGAAGAGAAAAACCCCATATAGACCATTCACAAATTTTTTATTTCTGAGGAGTCAGACATTCTCTGGAAGGTGGTTCTTGCATTTTGTATTCACTTGCTGTGAACTTAATAAACACACCAACACCAAAAAGTTTCCAAGTCTCCCCTTCTTGTTACCCCTTATATCCAGTCAAAACCCTCACCTTTGGTACGTATTGCACCAGTCTGATGTGCTTCTCTAGTGTTCACGTTTGTCTAGTTCTTTTTAAATGGATGATAGACCCAGAGTGTCATTCTCAAGTATCAACTGGAAATTCCAGGACTTTCTGTTTATGATAAGCATACAATGTACAATGTCTAATGAATTGAGCTCAACACACCTTCATGCAAATAGCTTCTAAGTTCATACACAGTTAACTCCTGATAAAACCAAGAAGTTTTGCAGTAAGGTTAACTGTATCCTCCAGGTAGCCCATTGTAGTTGCCATATTGAAATCTCGCAACTTAACGTCCAAAAGTGTAAATGATTGCTCAAACTAGGTGTACAAAAAAGTAAAGAGATAAATCTTTTTGTTCAAATCAAATTCAGCATGTGCTGTGTGCAATGTACATATCATCTTACGTAACGTAAGAATAAAACTTGATATTCACATTCGTGAAATGCCTCATGCAAGGTTGTGCTGTTGTTAGGATCAAAAGCTATATAAAAACTATGCATTTCATGTTACGCTGAAAAAGGAAACGCCCCTGCATCTTTACATCAAGACTTCATTGCCTCTTTTGGCAGTGAAAACAGGGACTCTTGTTTGAAGATCACAAGAGCTCAGGATTATGAGAGCTCCCTGCCTTTTGGACTGCTACTTGTAAATTCCAGGCTTCCCATGTGCTACTAGCACTGTGGCCATAAAAGTTGCTAAATGCTGCAGACGAGAGGAATCAAAGATAGTCAATCAAGGAAAATAATTTACTAAAGATATCAAACAGTGTGTGACAAAATTCAAAATACCTGCACTAACCAGGGCTCTCATACTGCTGCAGGACGTTGTTTAGGTCACTTGGCTCATGAATACCTTGATTTGCAGGATTCTCTGGTAAAAATTCAATATATGCCAATGGAAGAGGATGCACAGAAAGCTGCTGTACTAACTGGCAACCACAAACTGCTTGTGGCTGATGCTTCAAATTCTCCAAGAAATGGGACCTGTGATGCCTAGCACATGCTCCCAAGTACAAATTGCAATTACATGTTGCAGTACAATGGCGCATTGTAGAATACTCCATCTCACTAATGTATTGAATTTCCTTATGTGTTGCATAAATACAGTGATTGCTTTCACCCAATGAAGGCAGATTAGTACGACGCTTTTGCTGACCATCCTCTCGTTCCCAACACCTTTTCTGACGAACACTCGCTCTTTTACAACTAGTGCAGCATGGGCATGTCATTGAAGATGGTGCAACTTCATCATAATGAGAACACGAAGTAGCAGGGTTCTGATCTTCGCCGTCTCCACCAGCGTTTGGACTCCTTGATTGTGAATTGCGAGCTATGCCAGATCTCAATAACAAATCCTTTTTCATATCATTGTCTGAACCTTTTTGAGATCTTGGAGAAGCACAAGTCTCCACAGAGGCTTTACAAATTTTCTGGTTTTGTATCCTGCTAAGCTTTTCAGCTTTTTGTAGAGGTCTGAATCAGTGTCTTCACATCTGTGAACTAACTGCTATCTAAAACTGGTGCAGATTACGTGTGTTTTACAAAGAGAACTATAAAAGACAGGATGGCCTCAAATGGCATACCAGTGTTAGATAAAGCTTCTCTGACACCCAACCACCTGAATGCTGCTTTTTTATTGTCAGTGCGTGCCTGTAAATTGCAAAACAATGTCTTTGTTTTATTAGCTAGACATTAGTTGTACAACAGAATGCCAAAAAAATTATCTTCGTACTTTTAAAAATGAGGAGAAGCTGTAGACATAACTTTTCAATGAATGATAACGCGGTTAGAACATTTGCTATATCGTAGAGCCGCCTCACTTTTGCTGGACATGTTTTCCAGTGTCAAGAGCTTTGATTAGTCTATATAAAACGAAAACTACCCAGATCATAAGCAAAGCAGGTGGCATACATATGAGCTTCTCTTGCTGATTAAAGAGGAAACCCTTTCAATAATGAGCCATAAACTTTGATTAACATAGAAAAAGGTACATGGAGTGCTTGCACTCAGCATGCCAAATATATTTCTCCAGGTTTCATACTTTTAAGATTGGGAGGGTCTTGACAGGGTCCAGTTAGTGTGCTTGCAGCCTCTTCCAAGTACACAAGCTGAATCTGTGGACAGACAAATTCAAGTTCAAAAGTAATAAAATAGCAGACAGTTTTGCAGCAACTGTTATATGCAATCATTTGCAACAAAATTGGGATGATTGATTAAGTTTCTATACCTCACGGATGAAGAACAGTTGAATAAATCGCTTTGTGAGAGATTTCATGGAATTTTCCTCCCTCATATCTGTTGTTAGTAACCCACACTTTAGACAGGATGATTAAAACGTATCCTACATAAAAGTGGGTACTAGACCTGAAAAAGGGTCTTCAAGTATTGAGAAATGGATTGTTTAGTGACCGCTACCAGGTAAAATGGACATAAAACTAGCCCGAGCCATAACTGAACCACTGTTGATCCCAGTGGAAAGTCACTAAACAATCCCCTTTGATCAAACTTGAGTTGGCCTTTCTGACTTGCTATTGAAAGAAAAAGTGGCTACCTCAAATGGCCGCCTATGGTGAAGGGGAGCTTCATTTGCACCACCAACTAGCATGTATTAAGCAACTTAAAGAGCCAGAATAAAACAACTTTTAAATCAGTAATGACTTGAACTCATAAGGGCCCTCAATGGACCTTCACGAACAGGTGACACATTGTTACATCCTTGATTGATTGTGGTTCTTCATTGTCTGGTCTCATGTTAATTGAAGCCAAAAAGGTTAGGTTGTAACTAGTGGTTAACAACATTGTGTGAATTATCATTAGATTTGACTAGTGGTAACATGAGTCAAATAATGGACAACTAGACTGGACATGTAGTAAGGAAATGAGTTGCATCTATGATCCCTATTTCATGTATTAGTGATTGTGGAGACTAACTGGGCTAGTGCACAATCGGTAGTGCATATATCCTTGAACTGTAACGTTTCTAGAATGTTCTCTAGAGGGCCATTATAGAGTAGCTCGCATGCGTTGTACAGATGACTCTTCTGCTTTAAAGTCATTGAATGACACTCTGCTGTGCATTTCCTTGGGGACTTGTGGGTACTCCTACTGGCATAATATTTTCAAAGTTCTTAGTTGAAGATTGATGTTTAAGTCATTCTTATCCTCTCCTTTTTAACACGCATCATATTTTATTTGTGATTTATCCATAAGATGATACCAGAGCACTTTCAAGGCCCCATAGATTTGGGTACAGATTCTTTTTGTTCTCAATTTCTTTTCCTTTGCAGAAAAAACCCTCCTTTTCACTACATGCTCCAATTTCTCTAAAATGGTGAAAATCTATATTCATTCTAATCTCTAAATTCCTTGTTGTTGGGTGCCCACAAATACATAAAGTTTTGTTGTGATAACTAAGAAGTAGTGCACCAAATTCATATTTTTCCAGTTTCAGTTAGTGTTGTCGCTTTCATAATTTTTGGTTGATTTTAGTAGGAATCTTTATGTCGCTGATCACCACAGAAGTGGAGTTACTGAGATTTCTAATTTTCCCATCCTTTACTAGTTTTTGGCATTTCATCCCTTTTGTGCTTGTTTGATTGATCATTTTCTAGAACTTTTTCAGTCACAAAAGAACATTTTTCATGCACCTTCACAATTCATAAGTCTAATTCCTAGGAGTGAAGTCGTTTATTCTAGTACCGCTTTTTAGCCCACTTCGTATCTTTTTTGTCAATTTTTGAATCTTTTGTTACATCTTTAGCTTTCCTACATATATAAGCCACTTTTCACAATTTTGAGTGCTTTTCAAAATCTAATGGATCATGGTTATTCCTTCAATAGAAGGCTTCTATTCCACCATATAGCTCTTGATTTCAATGTCTAGGAGGTGACTTAATAAACATTTCACTTAATGACTAATATATATGACTTCTTATCTTTTATACTTTTTGCTCCTTTTTTAACATTTTTATATCATTGTGTTTCCTACAATAGGGGCACTTGTATTGCACTTTACAACTTAACATAACAATGTCTAGAAGGGAGATCGAGTTCTAGATAGTAGCAACTTGTACTACTGCATCTCTTTCTTTTATAGGCACACCTTTTCATTTATTTCTTTAGCTCAAAACTCCTTCAACAGCGCGCTCGCTTAGTATCATCTTGGTCAATAAATATAACCAATTTTATTTTCTATCCATAGTTTATTTCATTGAGGAGCTACAGTCGATGTTACGGGATATGCTGCTTCCAAAGTGTTGTTTCAATCAGCTGCTTATGGGTTGGGGTTGCAGCCCAATCATGGTGAGCTAATGGGCCTTTTTTCATGTCTTGAGATCTAGTTTTAACCATTAGTTCCTTCCAAAATTCACAATAAGACTATCTTTTCGAGCAGTCAATCACTTGACCAATTGATGTTATCCTTGCTGAAGAAGGGAACTGCTACTACTACGTACTGTCAAGCATACAAAATTTATAACTCACTCACCTCCTTCACCATTGGCAACAAGACTTGGTATGGCTTTGCTCTGCTTATCAAGCTCTTTCGGAACATCTAAATCCTGTATCAAAACACAAAGAGCTACCCTACATTTCCAATTTTATAGAAAACAGTTTATGAATGTGGGTAGAGTTGTCTCTTTAGTACCTGATGAGCACTTCTAACCCTTCCAGCTTCAGCCTCCTCTAATGTTATGGTCACATTGCAATCTTGCAAAGCAGCCTCCTACATAGCTCACAAGCACATGACACTATAAGCTCCGCCTATTTTAATTCGCCTTAACAATAAGAAACTTACCATACTAGTCTAATTTCCTGGGAGATTGTTGTTGTGATTGAGAAAAAAGAGCTTACCCTAAATGCCTCAATAGTTTGAGAGACCCTTGACATGCCAAGCCATATGTAGGTGCCTTTTGCTTTTCTTACCATAATCTGCACATAAGTGCAATTAAAACATTTGTTAAATCGCTTAAAAGACAATCCCTACAATTATCTAAAAACCTATGATTATATATGACTACAGGCACAACCATATGTTTGATATTCTAGTGACTGCTTAGTTGAATGAGCAACATGACAACTAATTATTTGCAACTTTTCACCTGGAAAAACAACATTGAGAAACTTAATCCATACAAGGGAATATGTTTTTTTTTATTGTCGTTAGCGTTCCAGATTTTAGGGTTAGGGTTCTCCAGAATGCACGAGAAAAATAATTCTTTTTTTACTTCTTGAATATTTTTGCTTCTCCTTGAAAAAAAGTTCAGTGGAACTATAAAAAAAAGAGCTAAACTACAGTAAGAGCCAACAAAGGTTCTATGCGAACCTAATAGAATCATTCAAACATATTGGCCTAAAATTTGCATTCTTGGAGTAGCTTGCTATGGAGGCCCTTCTAGAATAAATTTTGTTGTTAAAGAGGCCCTTCAACAGGAAAGACTATGCAGTCTATCTTTCAATTTGTGACATTTGGAAGCATATTCTCAATTGAGCACACATGATTTTGAGCATAGTTGTGTCGAACTGCGGTTCGTTCAAAGAACCACTCAAACTGCTGGTTCAAACTGCCGGTTCGAACCGTTTTTTTGGTTCGAACCGGGAAAAATAAATAAATGAACCTTAGATCTTTTTTAAAGAAAAAATGGTTCGAACCGTTTTTTTGGGAGTTGTCCATATATATATATATATATATATATATATATATATTTAATATATTTAATAGTTTTTTTTTGCCTATTACCTACCAAAAAAGGACAAAAAAATGGAAAAAAAGGGGTACTGGGTGTAAAAAAAAAGGGTACAGTACATGGTGCAGGGGACTGGTGCAGTGGCACATGGGCACTATGGGTGAGCAGACCATGGGGCCAATGGGAGACCAACACAGGGGGGGGAGCATCACATGGGGGCAGGTACAGAGGCACATGGGCACTGTGGGTGAGCAGACCATGGGGCCAATGGGAGACCAACACAGGGGGGGAGCATCACATGGGGGCAGGTACAGAGGCGCATGGATGGATGATGGGGATCCACATGGCCGATCAGGCTGTGGGGATAAATAGGCACTCACAATGCCATTGTGGTCGGCATTTTCAGAGGCTGTGAGAGAGCTAGTGACAGACAGTGAGAGAGCAAGCGAGAGCTGGTGACAGGCTGTTTGAGAGCCAGGGTGTTGTGAGAGGGTGTTCAAGGACCAGGGTGCTGTGAGGAGAAGGTCGATCGAGATGGCAGAGCGCATACCACCGAAGCCCGAGGGCGAAGCCAAGAGGAAGCTTGAGGAAGATATCCGAAGGCACAACGAGAGACATCGGAAGCAAGAGGCAGATATCCGAGAGATGCTGCAACAGACTCGGCAGAGAAATCCGAAACCGGAGCCACCCGCCCCCGCTGTGGATCCTGTCCCCGCTGTCGAGCTGGATCTGGATGAGCAGATCGGAATGAATTTCACACGACAGCAGCTCATCATGGTCAGGGAAAGGGCGGCCAGACGTCGGGCTAACCAGGAGGCAGCTCGGGCTAACCGGGAGGCAGAGCAAGAGCGACAAAACAATGCACCAGATGAGGGCGAGGAGTCGGTGGAGGATCAGTGAGGGATGTTTAGAATAGATAAGGTCCAGCCGTATGTGGCGGACTGTTGCTATGTAGTTTTTGGCAGTTTATGGTGCAACAAATAACTAGATGGCTGCTTAAAAAAGTGACAATATATGTGATGTTATCTTGATACAACGGTTGAATATATACATAGTTGTTTTTTGTGCAATGCGAGCCTGGTCATGTAAGATGCAACCTCTGTAATTTTTTTAAATGCAGATGTATTACATGTGTTTATGAAATGTCGTTTGGGGTGTAGGGGTGATTGTTGTGCTCATGATGTAGGTGCATATATGTGAAGCGAGCATTCACTTCAAACGAAATTAAATGAAAAAAGGATTCACACACGCACATAGAATTCGACATAAAATTGAAAATACAACATCACATGTACAGAGCGACATACGCACAATGTGTAGCAAATAATGTAGGCCAAACACTGTATATAATGTAAAAAATCATCTGCGTACAATGGTAGACCGTCTGCTAGAGACAAACTATTGAAACTAAAACAACAGAGCCACAATCAATGCTCTGGCTCTGACTCAGACGAATGCTCTGGAGACAACTCAGGGCCCCGAGCTGACTCTCGCAGTCGATATCTCTGCCTGTCTGGAACTGGCATGGGCTGTGTGTCCGAGGAGAGGACTCCTCACTAGCATCATCCCAATCTGCCTCCGCATCAGCCCCCAAGCAAGCCAAACCAACAACACCTCCTCCAACTGGTTGTGATACTGCACCTCTACCTGTACCTGGAGCCCTGCGTGGTCGTCCTCTCCTCCCTGGCAGTTTTTGTGCCTTGCCTTTCTTGTTCGGTGCACCCTTGGGCCTTCCTGGTCTCTTGCGGACAAGAGGAGCTGTCAATGCCTCGTCACCCCCATGCAAATCACCTGGCTGGCTAGGCTGGGCCCAAGCTGAGGCCGGCTGGGATAGGGAAGCAAAAGAGGGAACTCTCTATGCACATGAGCGAGGAGGATGAGCTCGTGGAGTGTGTGCCCGTGGGGCTGCTGCAGGTGGAGGGACTGGCTGTGCAGGAGGCGAGTACAGCGGCGATATGTACTGAAAGGGGCGCTGCGGTGGCCAGTACTGGTACATCCTGGGTGCTGCCAAAGGGGGAGCCAGTGGAGTGGGTGCTGCCAAAGGATGAGGATGTGGAGTGGGTGCTGCCATTGGAGGAGTAGCTGGAGGAGCCACTGTGGATGTGGGCGCTGCGAGAGAAAACCTGGGCATAGATGGTGGCCTGCCATGGAGACCTGGTGTTGCAGAAGTGGACGACGATGGAGGGGCTGCAGGCCTAAATGGCATCGGTGGCACTGGAGGAGCTGTGCGACACACATACACCCTCTGAGGAGCTGGAGGAACTGTAGGCACCTCATGCGGCTGCTCTGGCTGGGACTCTGTGTATGGCATGCTGGCAAGAGATGATGGGGGCGCCCTGACACTCGGCATCTGCTGAGCCTCTGAATCCAATGTGGCAACCAAGTCGTCCAGCTGGGCATCTGAATACAAATGCTCTGGGCTCTGGGACTCATCCTGTGCACCAGCCTCTAAATCATCCTGTGCACCAACCTCTGAATCATCCTGTGCACCAACCCCTGAATCAACCCGAGCCTCATCCAGAGCCTCATCATGTGCACCCTGTAGACCCTGCATGGCCTCCCAATCTGTGCAATCAAAGTCATCTGGTGCCTCCTCTGGTGTGCTGTCGCAGTAATGGCCATGACTCTGTACTGCACGCATCCAAACATCTGCCGGACCGGCATCTAAATCACTCTGCCCTCTATCAAGAGCCTCCTCCATCATGTCAGCATAGGTAGGTATGCCACTGGCCACCCCTGTGTGCCCTACCTATCTCCCGGTATATGTGTCATGTGTCCCACCTCTGCCATGTGATGCACCTGTGACCCCTGCCCGTGGCGTGTGCCCTGCACCTGTATCATCCGCCTCATCCCTCTCTGATCTGGCAAACACAACCCGAATGGGCTCATCCTCATCATGCTCATCCTCTACACTGGCTCATCTGCCTCATACAATGGGAGCTCTCTGTGCTCAAGCCCAAGCTCTCTCTCTCTCATCTCAGCAAGCTCCCTCTCTCTCTCTGCCATCAACTGTGTGCCCAAGTCATCTGCAGGCATGGGATGGGTACTGTCCGTAGGCAAGTCAACCCGACGCTCCAAATCAGATATCTTCGTCTGCAAGTTTTAAAATTTGCATGTCAGAGAGACAACTTTATAAAGAAATGATATCAACGTACTAGGAGTCAACCAACATGCTATGGGAGAATAGCTAATCACCTGCAATGCGCTCGTAATGGTCGGAAGTCTCCTGGCGAGACGTGCGTTGGTGCTACAGAACACCAACCGCTCCAACTGACTCACTGACAACCGGTTTCTTCTCCTCGTGTGAATCAGTGCCCATGTGCTCCAATTACGCTCACACACGGAGGCAGCGCAATCCTGTGGTACGTGCAATGAAATGCTTCAGCACATGTCACGGGTGTAAGGTCAACGAAACACAGCAATGGAGGATGAAATGAGATGCATACTTGAGAAAGGACACGCAGTGCAAGACGTTGTATGGATGGATAGGTGCTACCGAACATGGTCCACCATGTAATGGGAAGCTGCCTCCTCTCTGGATCCTGAGCAGCCGGGTGGCCGAACGTGCCCATGCCGAAACGAAATGCAGCGAGCTCCTCCATGAGCCTGATAGGATCCAAACCTATGTGTGGACCCACCCTGTGAATACACTGAACCAAATCGGCCTCGAGCTCCCTGTCTGCGATCTGTGTCGGAGAGAGGAAGAGGGCATGCAACATGTGTGCAACGTTGTGGATACTCCTGTGGAAGTAGTTCCACCGCGTCTCCCATATGAACTTCAGCTCTGTCATCCTGCAGGTGGAGGCATGTGGTTTAGGGCATTACAAAAAAAACTTAACACTGACAGAAAAACAAACTAGCAATTACTAAAAAGATAAAGGCCAATTACATTACTGTACTGCTTACCTCTCTGGCTGCAAGATGGGCAGCTGCAGGAACTGTCCAATCCGGTCCATGAGCTCATATACAAGTCCAAGTGTCGACCCCTCGCTGTCAGCCATGCGGAGCACAATGTAGAGTGGTCGAAGCAATCCTAACAATGTCTGTGCATCCCTCCAGAACTGGTCTCCCCTCACCGTGGAAGAAAAGTGCTCCTCATCCTCAGTGTGCTGAAACGTACTGGCACGCCAAAGATCACTGGCAACCATCTGTAGAAGCTGCGCCCTACACCTGATCAGACGGTCGATGACCACCAAGTCAAATGCAAAGCGTGTGGGGGCTGGCTTACGGAGGTCCAGATGGCTGAACACCCGGAACATGGCCAGAACACGCCTCTTTCTGGTGACAAAAGTCACCAAGAAGAGGGCCTCACGGATGATGGCTCTAACCCATGGAAGTGCACCTATGTCCCCCATGAGAAGAAGGTCTATGCCGTGCGCCGCACAGGGGGTATGGACGATGTGAGGGAACTCGGCCTCTAGTAGGACACCCATCTGAACACAGTTGGTGGCATTGTCTGTCACCACCGTAACGACATGCTGGGGGCCTATGGACAGTATGGAAGACCTAATGACACCGTACATGAAATATGCAGATATGACTCTCCTCCCCCTACTGCAATCCACAGCTCTCAAAAACTACGTACCCATGCAGCTGGAGACCAAGATGTTGAGGATCGGCCTCCTCCTGACATCAGTCCAGCCATCGGACATGATGCTACATCCATATGTGGCCCAGTGGCGGCGTAGAGGCTCCATCTCTCTAGACAAGGACTCAACCCTATCTCTCAGCATGTGTGTGCGGACAACCTCCGAACCAGGGACTCTCCAGCCAAGGCTGACAGACTGTGCAAGGCGGAATGCCCTTCTGAAGGGCTCAGAATCGGTGATGGCAAAAGGTAGGTTCAGCTCGTAAATCAAACTGGCCACGGCCTGTGTGGCCTCTCTGTCCATGTGTGGCTGATGCGCGCCACGAATGGTCTGCTGCACAAGGGCTCTACTTGGTGGGCGACCGGTGGTGGACCTCCAGCACGGTGCACCAACCGTGACGGGAATGGACGGTGACGCGACAGGCTGGGCACTGGTGGATGCATCGGCTGTAGACGTGGAAAGGGGAGAGTGGGATGCACTGGCAGGGATGGGTGCAGCAGCATAGGTGGGGTGCACTGGTGGAGGGGCAACATCTGGCATGGGGTATGAAAACTGCTGGTTGAGGAGGTCATCCGGATGGGAAGGGAAGGAAGAAGGGATCTCATCCACATCCTCGAAGGCCTCAGCAGTAGCATCCTGGGCCCGCTCGGGTGGCGGAGAGTCCATGAGAAAGTCGTAAACCGGGGGTGTGCGAGCAACAGGACGTGGAGGTGGAACCACAGTGGCAACTCGCGGACGCGATGGGACGGGATCCACCGGAATCTGAGCAGATGGGGGTGCGTGAGGCGAAACTGTCTGAGGGGGATGAGGGGCAAAGGGACTGGACAAGGATGCACTCCCTCTCCTCGTGCGTGCCAGCCAAGCAGGCAGCAACTCTGGGTCAGCCACATAAGGAGCGGTGCAAAATTGGAGAATGCCCTCTGAAATGGTGTTCTCCCCCGCCACGAGCCACGGCCCGTAGGTGTTTAGTAGTCGTTGCCTGTCGGGGACGGTCATGCTGCCACAAGGGGCAACATTCAAGGTGGCACCATTTTTGGTGCGTGCACCGAGTAGATGGCCTTTAAGGCGAGTGAGGGATGCAGCAAATTCGACGAGACAGTATCGGCAACGCACGATCTTCTGTCCGGTCTTGTTGGACTTGTCGGCAACCCGCCTGACAATGTCTACCTTGTCCCACAGACCGGAAAGGTCGGATTGCACCATTGCGATGGAGAAAACTAGGGACGAAATGCAGATGAAGCTAAAGCTGCAAGGATGGAACGCTGGAAAAAAAACAACAGGGTACACTGTGTGAGAGACGCTGAAAATGGGCGAAGGCAGGGCGAAGCAAGTCAGATGCAAGGCAGGGCATTGCGTGGGCGAAGGGCGACGCAAGGAATCGAAGGCAGGCAGGCGGAAACAATAGCGATGGCAGGGCGGAGGAGGGTGCAAAAAAATTTCTGATGAAATGCGAGGGGGGCGGGTAGGTTTAGGTAAGAAAAAAATTTAAAAAATATTAAATATTAAATAATATTTTATATTGTGGTACCGCGGTACCAACATGGTACCGCGGTACCAGTATGGTCCCACGGTACCGGGATCCACGGTACCCAGTACCGCGGGACCTATGATATATATATATATATATATATATATATATATATATATATATATATATAGAGAGAGAGAGAGAGAGAGAGAGCCTTCGGGGTTTTTTTAAGTGCTTCATTACACATTGTAATATGATGGTGTGACATTAATGTTTTGAGAGATGAGTAACAATGATCAATCTTTCTAGTCATGTATGGAAGTTGGCATTTACTAGATAATGTCACAAATGATATCAGATACATCATAGCTAAAACTGTGAGCAACAGATGGATCAAGAACCCTCAATCACAGGTGACAGACATTGTTTAGTAACAAGACTCACAAGTTGCACGTCAAATTTCACTACCGAATAATCACAATTTACAATGTACTTGTTACCCATTAACACTAAGTGTGAAGAATTGCCAAAAATTGGCAAATCTAGCTTGATCAAAAACCAAGTAGTATAATGTAAATTTTGTACATAAATGGATTCCACACATGTGAGGCCAAGAAGTCACTTGGAAATCCACTCCTAATGTAGGTTAGGTCAAGTCTATAGGGTTGGTCATGTCATTTTGGTAGTGATTCCTAGTTTATAGGACCTAAATCCTAGATTTAAGGTGAAAATTGACCAACTAGCTATCTACCAAGCATGACTTTAGGAAATAGACTAGGGTTTCATTTTAGGGCAAAAAGGCTCAATTAACTTCCTTATTACATGCTGGAAATCCACCTAACTTCACAAAGGAAGTCAAATTTGCTATGTATTCCAAGCTTCCATAGTTAGAAGATAGATTATTTTTGGAGCTCATTGACAATCTCAAGCTACTCCACTATGTACATTGAGTTTTTGTGATCCAAATGCAACCAAATCAATTTCTACTTGTTTCTCAGCTTGAAGGCCATACTAAAGCCTGTAGTACACACGTGTGGGCTCGGATTTCAATGTTGATCAATGCTTTTGATTGTTAATGCTTGTTATTTGTCAAATTGCCAATCTAGATCAACTTTTTGATGACTAGTTTTTTGATAGATTGCTAAGCAAGTATCCAATCACTCTTGTGGATCTTTTGTAGATCCATTTATGGTCCTAAAGTACAGTACTTTCACATGGTATCAAAGCCAAGTACAAGAGCATAAGCCGTTGATCTAATGCAAATCCATTTTTAGCAAGTTTGGTGCTAAAAAACTAGTATTGAGAGGGCAAGCTAGAATCTTGATTTTGGTGAGGAGATTTGATCCCAAACTTGGTAGGGTCCAAATCCATACTGTCCACATGTGTGGGCACCTCTGAACCTGCATTCAATGCATGGTATTCATTTGATCCAAAGAAACTCAATTTGTGAGCTTTTGATGTAATTTTTGGTGGAAATCTTAGGGTAAGTTACCAAGATTGAGTGCCATTGATTAGATTTGACATAGGGTCATGAGATCTAATTAATCTAGGCTGAAATCGGGTCCTCTAAACTTGTTTTACAGGTCTTGAAAGTACATCAAAAAGTGTGAGGGAGATTTAGTCATGATTTTGTCCAAAATTGGTGAAAATTGGTAGGATTTGATAAGTCTTTGATAGAATCTCATCTAATCTTCATTTCTTCTTTGTGAGGGAGTGTAAGAACTGTGACTAGAAGTCCAAAGGGAGGGCTAGAAGTCAAATTTGACGTAATCAAGACAAAGTGAAACTTTTGTGAGTTTCTAGGTTCAAATCAAAACCAATTTTTTTGAGCATTGTTTTGTACGATCCTTCCAAAAAGTTCTTTTGAATCAAGATCAAGGGGATCTTGCTACTTGAATCTTTGTGCATTTCAAACAAGTTTCTAGTGGGAAAATTCTGGAAAAGAACTTAGGGAGGGTCAAGAAGTTCAATCTACTTTGTGTTCATTGATTTTCTCAAGAGTAGTCAATAGAGTAAAAAATTGGTAGAATTTTATTGTAAGTAGATTTCACATCATCTTATTATCTTCATTCCACTTTGTGAGGGAGTGATAGAACTATGATTATAAGTCCATTTGTTGGATTAGAAATCAAATTTGAGTGAAAACACTACAAATCTGAAACCTTTGTGAGTTTCAAGTCAAACCAATCTATTTCTTGTTTGTAGAAGTCACTAGTAAGATGGGATCTGATGGAGTCACTTTTGGTGCTCCAAGACCTTTATAAGTTTCTGATTGAGGATGAAGATGAACCTCTAGGTGCACAGAAATTAGTGAGATACAAAAAGAGATCTAAGCTAGTAGCACTTCATTGTGTGAAAATGAATGTCAGCAATGATCTTTTGAGGGAAGTATCATCATGTAAAAGTGCTAAAGAGGCTTGGGAGTCTTTAAAATCAATCTATGAATCTAGTAACGCTTCAAGGGTTCTCATGCTTAGACTTCAGATTTTGCAAAGCATGAAAAGAAGTGAGGAGAGTGCACAGGATTATGTACTCAAAATCGAGTCTCTAAATAGGGAATTGGCTTCCATTGGAGAGAAGATTCATGATAGAGAGCTTGTACAAATTTTTCTTAATGGTCTAGGAGATGACTTTGCAAATTTGGTCCAAAGTTTTGTCATCCAAGACACTTTGCCAACTATAGAAAAACTTCATAGTGTAATAGTGGCTGAAGAGTGTAGGATGCTCCATGCAAAATCTAGGATGAGTTCCTTGTCTTTGCAGGATGGTGATGAGGAAGCCAATTTCTCATTCAAGGGCAAAAAGAAGACCAATGGAAAGAAGAAGCATCCAAAGGAGGCCAAAGAAGAGGATGATGCATCAAGCTCAAAGGGCAAGTCAAAGCAAAAATGCTTCTTTTGTGGAAAGAAGGGGCATTATGCATCCGAATGCTACAAGAGGCTAAGAGCACAAGAGAAGGAGGACAAACAAAGAAACCTTGCACATGAGGAAGCGGAGGATGAAGTAGATGTATTCTTGATGGCATCTACATCCTCACCAACAAACAATGGCAATTCAAGAGATACATGGTGAATTGATAGTGGGGCTAGCTCCCACATGTCTTGTGAGAAGGACTTTTTCTCAACCTTACACTCATTTAATGATGCTAAAATTTTTGTTTTTACTGCAAGTGATGAAGAGTGTAGGATAGATGGTGTTGGTACCATCTCTTTGTATCTAGAATCCTCAATAAGTATGGATCTAGAAAATGTCCTTTATGTACCATCAATCACCAAGAATATGCTAAGTGTTGGTCAACTCTTGGAAAGTGGTTTGGATGTCCACTTTGAGCATGGTGTTTGTTCCATTTTTAAGAATGATGTTTGCATTGCAAAGGGATTTAAACATGGAAGATTGTTTAAATTGGAAGCTAGTGTTGCTTTTGAGAGTGTGAGCTTGGCAAAAGAGGAGATCACTCAAGTGGAGATCTTGGCAAAGTGTGATCTTTCTTGCATCGAGGAAGAGCATCAAAAGGAGGAAAATCTTGAGGATCAGCCTCAAAGCATGAGAGTTCCAAGGGAGTCCTCAATGACGAAGGCCGAGTCATCAAATTGCATGCAAATTGTCCATTCCAATAGTGTGCATCTTGCAAGAATGGTGAGCATTGGAGAGTCTACTATCTTTGAATACTTTTTAAAAAGTATTAGTAGACATGGAGTGACTTGTTGCTTATCCTTAAGATCTATGATGTTTACTACTCTTTATGACAAGACAATGAAATTAGATGCTTTCAAATCTCCATTTGTTGTTGATAAAGCAATTTCATTGGATAACTACTCTTGTAATGGTTTGAATAGTGTCATAAAAGATGAAACATCATTTGTATTGGAAATCTTTGGGTCCACATGATTTGAGCATGATCATTCCAATGTAAGGAACAAAGATTATCCTATTTTAATGATAGGAATAATGGTAGTGTTTTGCTCTTCAAGTAGGGATTGTAGAATCTACTTGTTTCCCACCAAAGAAGTTGTCAATGGTAAAAATGTGATCTTTCAAGAGTGGAAGATTTGTAAACTTGAAGAAGCACCTTTGGATCAACACCTTATTCAATTCATTGATGGTTTGGAGTCAAGTCAAGTGGAGGGGCGAGCGCAAGACCCGAGGACTCCAAGAAGAACCTTGAGTATCAAGATGGAGCCATCAAGGCTCAATCATGTGGATCAAGCAAGGCAAGTTGTCTTTGGCAACATTATGTACGCACTTAATAGTTTAATTGATGTATCTTCAAGTGCACAAAATGCCTTGGAATCCATGGCTTGGCATGATGTTTAGTTTTGAAGTGTTTTATGGAACATCTTGTAAGGGAGGCCTTTAAGAGGTGGTGAAAGATCCTTCATGGACCTCATTCTCTATTGGAGTCTCAAAAGTTCCTTGTTTGTAGCTGGACTTTTTAGACACTTCTAAAAGCTTTCATTCATCTAGTAAGAGAGTTGTAAATAGATCAAGCTAATTTGAGGAGTGTGAAGAATTGCCAAAAATTGGCAAATCTAGCTTGATCAAAAACCATGTAGTATAATGTAAATTTTGTACATAAGTGGATTCCACACATGTGAGGCCAAGATGCCACGTGGAAATCCACTTGTAATGTAGGTTAGGTCAAGTCTATAGGGTTGGTCATGTCATTTTGGTAATGATTCTTAGTTTATAGGACCTAAATCCTAGATTTAAGGTGAAAATTGACCAACTAGCTATCTACCAAGCATGACTTTAGGAAATAGACTAGGGTTTCATTTCAGGGCAAAAAGGCTTAGTTAACTTTCCTATTTACATGCTGGAAATCCACCTAACTTCACAAAGGAAGTCGAATTTGCTATGTATTCCAAGCTCCCATAGTTAGAAGATAGATTATTTTTGGAGCTCATTGGCAATCTCAAGCTACTCCACTATGTACATTGAGTTTTTGTGATCCAAATGCAACCAAATCAATTTCTACTTGTTTCTCAGCTTGAAGGCCGTACTAAAGCCTATAGTACACACGTGTGGGCTCGGATTTCAATGTTGATCAATGCTTTTGATTGTTAATGCTTTTTGTTTGTCAAATTGCCAATCTAGATCAACTTTTTGATGACTAGTTTTTTGATAGATTGTTAAGCAAGCATCCAATCACTCTTGTGCATCTTTTGTAGATCCATTTATGGTCCTAAAGTACAGTACTTTCACACTAAGAAAGCACTTGTCTCTAACATAATCGAAGGGTAGAAACTAAGAAAGGCGGAGGGAAATCGTAAAACCGATTCGCTGGTTCGAATTATTTTGAAGGTTTTCTATTAGTTTCTAGTGAAATTGTAGAAAGGGTATTAATTGGATTTGTACAAAAGTTTAGTCATGAATCTAGTGAACCAAGCTGGAAAATGTGTGAAATGCATTTGATTTGAACAAAGTTCGGCAACATTGATGTCGGTACCAGTAAATTTTACTAACCTAATAGTATAATTTGAGATGCATTTGATTTGACCAGAGTTCGGCAACATCGAAATTGTTACCACGAAAATCTACTAACCTAAAAGCGTACAAACATGGTATTCTAGAACATTGCGTTCCAAAAGCATTCAAGAACAAACATTCCGAAACGATTCCAAAATCTAGCAAGGTTTCATATCGTATGTGTTAGGGTGGGAAAAAACAACAATTGAAGTCTGTAAAAAAAATTCAAAATACATTGCAATCTGCTATGAATTATGAATCCATCTTATATGCAAATCTCCACATACTCAATTTTGCTCTCTCCTATGTGCTAGACTACAATATAGCCTCTAGAAAAAGCAAAGATAAAAAGGATGAAAAAAAGCTTCAAGAAATTGTCTTTTGTTGCAAATCTCCTGATACTCACTTTGCCCTCTTCTATGTGCTACAATGACCTTCCACGCAACATGGCCTTCACATAGAGTTCTCACACAACCTATTTGGCCTCCTATTGCTCTCTCCCAAAGCTCCTCAATCTCCATAGGAAGTGCGCTAGAAATGAGGGTCTCAGAGACAGTTCTAAAAAACCACAAAATTTTTGGGCACAACGTTCTAGGGTCTAGAATGCCATTCCAATGCTACTTAGCCTAATACCCATTCGATTATTACTACTACCTTACCCTCCTACCCCTCCTTACCTCACACCCTCTTTTAAATCATAAACCCCGCCTTACCGAAACCATGTTCTTCCCCTAAACCCTCTTCCATCTACTTTTCTTACTCTATCCTCACTCTTCTTGCTTGTCCTTTACCTCTCCAAAAAGCTTAAAAACTTCTCTCTAGAAGGCGAAAAGACGAGTTTGAAACAGGCAAAATTCATCCTGTCAAGACTTTTTTTTCTTGATAGGCCTATTCAAGAAAAAACATTGAATGATAAATAAATAAATAACAATATGTTTGAACCAACCAATTTCTTTTCGAACCAAAATCGCGATCCTCAAGTCTCCTTTTGCCCTCCTAGTTTGAAGTCAACAAACTTTGACCAAGCAAAGACAATGACACGAAACTAGTCATTCCAATCCATTAGCCCAAAGAGTTTAACAATGTTTGATAACAGAGTTATTCTAAGGTTTGGCAAGAAAATAGTGCCTCAAGGTTTCCAACTACATATAATTAACTAGCTCAATGGTTTCTCATCTCATATTTGAAGTGTGATGCTTAATCACCAAAACTTTGAGCAACGCGCGATATTTAAGCGAGTAATATGTGAGCATGTGGTGATAAGAACAAGCAGAGTGTTCTTTGTGGATGGTCCGGGGGGTACTGGGAAGACTCAACTTTACAATGTCATGTTGTCATATGTGCGTGCAAAGGATGTATTGCATTGGCAATTGCGTCATCGAGGGTTGCTGCACTGCTAATGAAAGGTGGTAGGACTGCCCACTTCAGATTTAAAATTCCTCCGATGGAATAATTGCATGAGACCTCGACATGCAATATCTCAAAGCAATCTGCGTTAGGTCGGTTATTGATGGCATGTCGGCTCATCATCTAGGACGAGGCTCCAGCCTCCGATTGTACATAAGCATGTAGTAGAGTGTGTAGATCAATCTTTAAGAGATATGCTATCGAAGGATGCTCTCTTTGGTGGTGTACCAATTGTGTTGGGTGGTGATTTTTGACAATACTACCTATGGTGCGACGTGGCAGTCGTGCAAAAATTGTCAGTGCATCACTTAAGTGTTCCTTTCTTTGGAAACATATTGAGGTGCACCAATTGTCAACGAACATGCGTGTAATGAGTGTGGAAGGTGTTGATAGGAATGAACAGTCGAGGTTTGCCAATTACTTGCTGCGCATTGGGGATGGCCGTGAGCACACGTTTGCATAACGTGATTTGTCTACTTGTTGGTATGTGCCTCAAGACACATGATGTAGAAGAATTGATCTCATTCACTTTTCCCAATATTGCAACATTACAAGGATATTGGATTTTTGAGGAGCCCGTGCAATATTGACAGCGTTGAATGAGGATGTTAATGAGATCAATACGAGAGTTATAGAACAATATCCTGGTGATGCGTTCACATTTTATAGTGCCGATAGCATGGTCAAGTGTGGGGATTTTGATGTGTACCCGGTAAAGTTTTTGAATAGCTTCCAACCAAGTGGATGTCCTCCACATTAAGTTGGTTTTGAAAGTAGTAATGATAGTAATGTTGTTGAGATCAATTGCATCACATAAGGGATTGTGCAATGGCATAAGATTGATCATCCATAGATTGGGTAGAATGATCATAGAGGCGGAGATAGTGACAGGCAAAAATATAGGTGGTAGAGTCCTCATTACACGGAACCGCAAAGTCAACATTGCAGATTGAGCGAAGTGCAAAGTCAACATTGCGATTTGAGCAAAGTGTCATAATAGACCGACTAAGGCCCGCAATAGAGCCGCACAGGACCACAATATGGCCGCATAAGACCACAATATGGCCGTAGAAGATCGCATAAAGCCGCATAAGACCGCAATATGATCGTAATAGGCCGAATAAGGCTGCATTTGTTACCTTTGCAGTTGCCTACGATCCTTTTTAACTTGAATGCGGCTTAGAGGCCGGAGACCGTAGGGGGAACGCTAAGAACCGCAAAGGCAGCAGCTACGGTTTCAACGAAGGCAACCGCACTGCACCGCAAAGTCCAGCTTGCGGTCTCAAACGAAGACCGAGGGAGAACACAATCGCAATGGAAACGGTTTCATCGAAGGCAATCGCACCGAACCACAAAGTCAACATTGCGGTTTGAGCGAAGTGCCATAATAGACCGAGTAAGGCCCGCAATAGAGCCGCACAGGACTGCAATGTGGACACATAAGACCGCAACATAGCCGTAGAAGACCGCATAAAGCCGCATAAGACCGCAAGACCGAATAAGGCCGCTTGTTACCTTTGCGTTGCCTACGGTTAGAAATCTAGACACCACAGTAGGGCAAACACTAACTGAACCACCCAGCCTTGCCTACTCCCTGATATGGAGCAAGCCCCTCCTAGCCCAATGTGAGGCCTGGTAGCATGCATACTGCCAAGTGTCGGCCACGTGGCTCTGATGTGGCCGACTGCACGTCGGGACCCAACGTGGGGCCCTATCCAGCTGACAGGGTCCCTAGGCTATGTTAGGCCCACCATGGCTATGGACCGTGCCGGGGCACACTACTCACATTGTCTTGCCCTGTTGGACGTGTACGCTAGACACGTCCCTAATTGTGGTATCTGACCTCCTATGTTCTCTAGGGTTTGGCACTGGTTACATGCTCGTAGCACTCCCTCCCCCTTAAGAACTGTCTTGGTCCTCTAAAGTCTGGAAACTTTTTTGCGAAGGACGTTGCCTCTTTCCCAAGTGGCATTCTCAACAAGTTGATCATTCCACTTGACCAAATATTCTCGGTATAGAGTATGACGAGTTTGCGTCTCTCTACTATCAAGAATCTCCTCTGGTTCATGTCGAGGTTGTTGAGAATCCAATGGGAGAACTAGAACACTGTTCTCTACCAGATTTTCTAATTTGGTTAAGGCTTTTCGTAATTGACTTACATGAAAAACTAGAAAAACCTTACTGTTGTGTGGGAGTTCTAGTTCATAGGTGACCTCGCCTAGTCTCCTACTGATGGTAAAAGCAATACCTAGGAGACAACTTAGCACACACTCCTGATTTGGGGGTTTTAGAGTCAACTAGGACTCTCAAGTAGACTTTCTCACCAGCAGAGAACTGCACATCCCGTCTGCATAATGCCTGGCTCGATCCTGGGATTGCCTAATGCTACGCTTACATGTTCTATCATCTGGTTTAGGTCTTCTAAAAAGTCTCTGGCTGCTTCGACTTTTTCTTGTTTAAACACTACAGTTGTGGGTGAGCGTGGCTGAAAACCATACATCAGCATAAATGGGTTGTATCCCGTAGCTGAATGTTTGGTACTGTTATAAGCAAACTCTAATATCGAGAGATACTCCTCCCAATTAGTCTGCTTTTTGTTGGCGTATGCGTATGCACGAAGCATATCCTCCAGCACCTGATTTAATCTTTTTGTTTGACTGTCCGGTGGCACTCATATTAGTTTAGTATGGAGATGATGGAATACTGCCCTCCAAAAATTTCCATTAAACTTATTGTCCCGGTCACTGACTATGCCGGAAGGTAGACCGTACAGTTTAAATAGCCCATCTAAATTGCACATCTACAAACAACCTCGCTTACTCTGGAGCTCTAACGGTTGTTTTGGTCGGAATAAAGTGAGCCATTTTTATCAGACGGTCAACTGTGACCCATCCTATAGCATCATTACCCTTTTGGGTTTTAGGTAGGCCTACTATAAAATCCATGGAGATACTCTCCCATTTATCAGCTGGTATATCTAAGGGCTGTAACAACCCTCCTGCCTTTAAACGCTTGGCTTTATTTACCTGACATTTCTGGCAACTAGTTACATACTGCTGGACGTCCTTTTTCATATTGGGCCAGAAAAATTGCCTACGAAGATGCTCATAGGTCTTTTGAATGCCTAGGTGCCCCGCACTAGGATTGACACTCATAAAGGACCTGCTGCCTATAATCCTCTAAATTGGAGACACATACTCTATCTCTATAGAGCAAGTACTTATCCTGAATCCTTGAGTCAATTGACCTCAACCATTGGGGCTTGCTTGGGTAATACAGGCTCAGAGTCCTCAACGTCATCTGACGTGACGTATACTCGACTCATCATCCTCAGCAAAAGCTTCGTTCTTGTATGAACTGGCACCAGCCTCGGGAATTGGTTCTACAGTCTGTAATTGTCTATTATGGGCTGAGTTCCAGATAGTAGAGAAGAATGCATCATGCTGGCACTTCCCTCTCAAGGACTTGAGTAACTCATTACGAATCTGAGTAAAACTCAGCTCGTTTATCATAGGCATTCTACTAAGTGCATCTGCTATTGTGTTAAATTTTCCCCATCTATATCTGATAGACATATCAAACTCTTGCATTAACTCAGCCCAACGAGCTTTTCGACCTCTGAGCTCAGGCTGATTGCAAAGGTATCTGAGACTTTCATGGTCTGTTAGGACCTCAAAGTTGGCACCATACAAATAATGCCTCCAAGTCTTAAGGGCATGAACTATGGAGAAGAGTTCCTTTTCATAGGCACTATACCTAGTCTGTGTTGGCTTGAGTTTTTTACTCTCGAATGCAACTGGTCGTCCACTCTGAGTTAGTACAACACCAACTGCAAAGTCGCTAGCATCTGTTTCGACACAAATGGTTGATTGAGGTCCACGACCTTTAAAACTGTGCGGACTCCCAAATGAACTCCTTTCCCTTCCCCTTAAGAAGATTTGTCATGGGAATTGCTATCTGAGCATATTCCTTGACAAATCGTCTGTAATATCCTGCCACCCCTAGAAAGATCTGAAGCTCTAAAAGATTCTAAGGTCTCAGCCAACTGAGTATGGCATTAACCTTAGTGGGGTCCATCTTAATCCCATCTGCCGAGATAATGTGACCCAAATAAGCTATTTCTTCAACGAAGAATTCACACTTAGGTTTTTTAGCATAAAGCTTATGCTTTCTAAGCAGTCGAAACACCTTTCTGAGGTGTTGAAGATGCTCCTTCCTCGTTTTACTGTAGACGAGGATGTCATCTAAAAATACGACTACAAACTTACCCAAGTATGGTCTGAGGACACTGTTCATCAAGGTCATAAAGGTAGCTGGAGCATTCGTGAGCCCAAATGGCATCACCTTAAACTCATAATAACCATGACGAGTCCTAGAAGCTGTTTTCGAGACATCTTCCGACTTTACACGGACTTGATGATATCCCAATCTAAGGTCAATTTTACTGAAACACTTAGCCCTGTCGAGTTGATCAAACAACTCGTCTGCCCGAGGCATTGGGTACTTATTCTTAATTGTGACTTTATGTAATCTACGCAAAGACGCATAGACCCCTCTTTCTTTTTCACCAAAAGGACTGGTGAGGCCCATGGTGAACTACTGGTCTGAATTTGGCCTTTCCCAAAATAATCTGTTAACTACCTACTTATTTCTTCATCCTCTATTCGGCTGACCCGATACGGAGGTTTAGAAACAGTTGCTGTACCTGGTACTAGGTTTATTACATGATCTACATCTTTGCTGGGTGGTAAACCATGCGATAAATCTTCAGGAAAAACATCTTTAAATTTAAACAATAAAGTTCTAATTTGCTTACTTTCTGCTATAAAGAACTAGAAATAGAAACTTTTGGAATAAACTGAAAGTCACATAAGTATACCTAATGGTCGTCATCTCCGATTAGCTGACAGAGCTCTGAACTGCAGACGATAGGGCTGTTGGGGACATCATGCTCCCCATGCAATTGGATCTCTCGGCCTTTATGCTGAAAGCTGAGGGTGTTCTCCTGATAATTTATGTGGAGGGGAGGTCCTAAACTGTGGAGCCAATCTCTCCCGAGAACAATGTCTGTGCGATCCAAGTGCATTATCTGAAAGTTTATCTCATCTTGATACCCCTGAGTACCAAGATTTAAATTACTTGCCATAGTTTCCCAAATTTTCTTATCTTCACCCTTAGCTAATGAAACCATGTACCTATGCTGACTACGTACTTCTGGAAGTTTGAGTTTTTTAACTAGGGTGTAGTTGATGAAAGTATGGATGCCCCACCATCAACCATGACTCTGGTTGACTGGTCACCAGCTTTCCCATGCATACGTACTAAGTCATGCGGCCCAAAGCTGAAGGGTCTCGCTAGCATTGCAGAGGTTAGTTGGCAACAATGTTCATGGTCTTCATGAAACACTTTGATCTCGGAAGCTACCGAGTCACTTAGGAAACTTACTGTCTAAACAAGATGAACTTGTTTTTTATCTTTCTTTTCTTTTTTAGTGAATGGCCCCTTGGGACACTGTCTGACTGTGTGTCCCTTGCCCATGCACACAAAGCACAAACGTTCTTGTTTGGCTTTCTCAAAATCTTCTGGTTTTAAGGGCTGTATGAGCAATGGGCATTTCTGAGGAGCTTCACTCTTAATTTTATCTTCTTTTTTTCTTTTTAAAAATTTCTTTTTAAATTGAAAGTCTTTCTGAGGAGGCTGCTCAGAAAGAGGCTACTGTCTCGCCCTCTTCCTACCCACTGAATCATCATAGATTTGAGCATATCTGAGAGCTTGCTCTAGGGTAGTAGGCGAGTTTCTCTGCACCTCTACTTTATATTCATCTTTAAGGCCACGGACAAACCCTCTGACGTTCTGATAGTCATCCATATTTTTAATCTTTAAAATTGCTTCTCGATACTAAGAGATACATTACGGTAGGATGGAAGGCATCTTCAAAAGCTTTCCATGACCAGGGAGTTTGCCCAGTCTCCTGGAGGTTTAACCGCCATGGGCCCTAGGGAAAGATTGGCCTCAATAGCTTGCAAATGGTCAGGGGTCTATTTAAGAGCATGAATGTTATTCCATTTGCTGAGGAAGTGTGTAGAATATCTGCATTTCTATCCTTCTCTTCCCCAAGAAAAGTAGGAGGCTTTAAGTCTTTAAAGACACTGGGATGAGACCGCATAGGCTCACCCATAACTGATGGAAGTGGAGAAGGGGACAACTGAGAAGTGGAGGGAAGGCTTCCTTTTGCGGAGCTCAAAATTAAGCTTTTGAGTTCAGCAAACGAGTCATCCACACTGGACTTGAAATTGGCTAAAGCCAATTTCAGTTCATCCACCTCTGTTACCAAGTGGAGATAATATTGCTCCTTGGTAACTAATTCGTCGAGTTCTTCGGCGAATTGCTCCTGTGCCTCCACTTCCATGGGTTCATACCCCTTACTGAACCTCAAACATTCCGTTTCTAATTCATCAATGCCTCTTGTCAGGGGTTGATCAGGTCTCGGAGAAGTGGTCATTTTCTGAGATAGAAAAGGAGTGCCTGACGTTCCTTCTTTAAAAAAAACCAAAAAGATTAATCAAAACTGTACAAAGGAGGGAAAAGGAACTTAGCTGTTTCTGAGGACTGTACTTCCAAAGAAAATATCAAGACAAACCCTTTCAGCTCTTCCGAAAAACCGTTTGCAGACCTGCTTGTCCGAAAAAATCAGAAATCAGGGGCCCAAATACAAGTAAATTTTTGATCTTTCCTGCTCCCTACCCTCGCTGTCAGAGGTAGTGATCTGCTGCCCTGAAAAATCAGGATGAAAAACTCAAAAAGTGATTCAAGGTGCCTTCGCCTTGTAGCTCCAAAAAACTCAGATTTGGAGCCACAAATGGATCCCAAATTCCGGATTTTTAAGGGTGCCCTGCTCGCTGCGCTGGTCAGTCCTCTATCTCTGCTATGAATCCCTGCTCCTTAGGCTTCTGAAAATCAAAGATGGAACTGCAATCAACTTCCTCCCTGTCCACCGCTGGCCCTGTTGTCTTATTTCCGAACTGGAACCTGCTCAGATTCCCAGATTTTTCCTACAAAATCAGATTTAGAAGCTGATCTTGCAGCGCTGGACCTGCACCAAAATTCCTGCCCTGAATCTGCTCAAAAATCAATCGCTTCCACTCAGAAAATAGAAGTAGATCACTGATCCTACAGCGCTGAGTCTATACAAGAAATTCTAACTCAAACCAGTGAGAATTTCATTGGAATTTGCTCAGTAGAAGGCTATTCCTACAGCGCTGGCTCTACTTTTCCTATTCCTAAAAGTTGGAAAAGATTCTGTACACTCTGATAGATTTCTCTCTTGTTGAAACTAAGCTCCCAAAGATGGAGATGGCTCTGATACCAGTGTTAGAGATCTAGACACCACAGTAGGGCAGACACTAACTGAACCACCCAGCCTTGCCTACTCCCTGATATGGAGCAAGCCCCTCCCCTCCTAGCCCAGTGTGAGGCCTGGTAGCATGCATACTGCCAAGTGTCGGCCACGTGGCTCTGACGTGGCCGACTGCACATCGGAACCCAACGTGGGGCACTATCCTGCTGACAAAGTCCCTAGGCTGTGTTAGGTCCGCCATGGCTATGGACCGTGCCGGGGTACACTACTCACACTGTCTTGCCCTTTTGGACGTGTACGCTAGACACGTCCCTAACTGTGGTATCTGACCTCCTATGTTCTCTAGGGTTCGGCATTGGCTACGTGCTCGTAACACCTGCAGTCCTTTTTAACTTGAACGTGGCTTAGAGGCCTTAACACAACTATGGTCCTTTTTCGGTTCAAATGGGGTCCATATGCGACCGGCAACGCATAAGACCGCAATATGGTCATAGAAGACCGCATAAAGCCACATAAGACCACATTGCGAAATATGGTCGTAATAGACCAAATTAGGCCGCATTTGTTACCTTTGTGGTTGCCTACGGTCCTTTTTAACTTGAACGCGGCTTAAAGGCCTTAACCCTGCAACTAATAACCTATGAAAATAACATGGTGGTCTTGCATTAGGACCGCATGAGGGCACTTGCGGCCATTTGAGACCACATTAGGACCGCATTAGGTTCTTTTGGGGCCATTTGAGGGCACTTCCAACCATTTGAGACCGCAATAGACCGCATTCGCTACTTAGGCAGTTGCCTACGGTCCATCCAACTTCATCTCAGACCGTAATAGACCGCAACCGCTGAATTGGCGCTTGCCTACAATTCGTCCAACTTTGTATCAGACCGTAATCGACCGCAACCGTTGCCTTTGTGGTTGCCTTCGGTCTTCTTTCACATAAAACCGCAACAGACCGTAACTCGCTACCTGGCGGTTGCCTCCGGTCCATCCAACTTTGTCTCAGACTGCAACCGTTGCCTTGGCGGTTGCCTACGGTCCATTTCCAACTTCGTCTCAAACCGCAACCGTTGCCTTGGCAGTTGCCTACGGTCCATCCAACTTCGTCTCAGACCGTAATAGACCGCAACCGCTGAATTGGCGCTTGCCTACAATTCATTCAACTTTGTATCAGACCGTAATCGACCGCAACCGTTGCCTTTGCGGTTGCCTTCGGTCTACTTTCACATAAAACCGCAATAGACCGCAACTCGCTACTTGGCAGTTGCCTTCGGTCCATCCAACTTCGTCTCAGACTGCAACCGTTGCCTTGGCGGTGCCTGCGGTTGCCTACGATCCATTTCCAACTTCGTCTCAAACCGCAACCATTGCCTTGGCGGTTGCCTACGGTCCTTTTCCACGTAAAACCGCATATGGGCGTAATAGACCGAATATAAGGCCCGCAATAGAGCTGCACAGGACCGCAATATGGCCTTAGAAGACCACATCAAGCCACATAATACCACAATAAGGTCGTGATAGACCCAATAAGGTCGCATTCGTTACGTTTGCGGTTGCCGACGGTCCTTTTTAACCATTTGGGACCGCAATGGACCACATTAGGGCCCTGAAGTTGCATCCGACGAGTTGCATCCGACATCCGACGAGTTCATCCGGCGAGTTGCAACTGACATTGCATCCGACGATTTCCATCCGACATCCGACGAGTTGCATCCGACGAGGTCCATCCGACAAGTTGTATCCGATGAGTTCCATCCGACGAGTACATCCGACAAGGTACATCCACAATAGGGCCGACATCCGACGAGGTCCATCCGACGAGTTGCATCCGACATCCGACGAGTTGCAACCGACATGTTGTATCCGACGAGTTGCATCTAACGAGTACATCCGACGAGGTACATCAGTTGGATCAGACGTTGCATCCCCCGACGAGTTGCGCATCCGACATCCGACATCCGACATCCGACTTGACCTTTAAAGTCTCATTATGACCTTTAAAGTCTATGACATTTATCTCACCGCAAAGGACCGCATTTCGACCGTAAAGGACCTCATTTCACCGCCAAGGACTGCAAAGGACCGCATGAACGAAGTGAAAAAACCGCAAACCAAAACCAAGTGAACGAACCGCAAACCAATACGGTCTGAACAAAGTGAATGAACCGCAAACCAAAACGACAAAGTCTTGCTTACGGTCACCTACGAAGTGAACAAACGGCAGCTAACCAAAAGTGCCAAGTCAACGATTGCGGTCGCCTACGAAGTGAACAAACGACAACTGACCAAAACCGCCAAGTCAACGATTGCGGTCCCACGTGCCGTGGGGATATGGTTTCGTACCACAACATGCGTGCCGAGATACGGCACCTGTATTGTTTTTTTAATATTTTCCTAATCTTGTTTAGTTGTTTTTTAACCTAATTTTTTTTAGTTTAAGGGTTCTTTTGGGCGTGGAGGCTGCTAGGGGAGAGAGAGAGATTTTGGAGGTGGTAGAGCAAGCAGATTGGGGAGAGAGAAAATGTTACAGCTTTTACTCCCTGTCCCAGTTGTTTACTGGTTTTACTTATAGATGTGCTTCTTGTAAATACATAAATGGCTAAGTCACCGGCTTGACCTTTGTAATAGAAATGTAAATAAAGTTGTTAATGATGATTCTGAGCCTCAAAGTCGCATGGGTCATTGATTCGGAGTGGCTGGACTGACCTCCTAAAAAGTAGGAGAGTTGACTAGTCAACGTGACACATGTCATATGCTCACTGGGACACTTGGTCCAGTGAATGAGTGACACATGTCACATGCCCACTGGTACATTTGGTCCAATGGATGAGTGACACATGTCAGCCTACTCACTTCCCTATGTGTTAGGGTATTGCCAAGTGGCAAGTGTTGACTGTGCATGGAGTTGGCCATGTCTCGAGATTTAGGAAGGGTCAGGGTTAAGGGGTGCTTGAGGATTTTGGATAAGTGAGCCTAGAGAGAGGCATTCCGGATCATAATCTATGCAGCAAAGGTTGGGAGGAGACAAGGCTGCCAGCTCCATCTTGTGTTAGAAGTAATTTGATGCTTGTATGTGCAGGAAATTAGCAAGGTTTGAAGAGATGATCAGAGAGGGAGTCTGACATTTGGTATCAGAGCAAGGGTTTGCAAGTTTTGGAAGCTTGGGACAGCAAAAACAAAAACGTTCTAGAGAGAGAAAGGGAAGTTTTTTGTCCAAAACTTTTGATTGAGAGCTCAGATGGCTATGGGATCTGTTGCAAACTGTTCCTATTGCCAAGGCACAATAGATTAGTCACGAAAACCAACCCCAGCAGCGAAATCCAAGCGATTTTGAGAATTTTCTTGTAGCTGGTGGGCGTTGGCAGGCTGAAGAGTTTTTTCTTCGTAACTTTCCGCTCAGTTCTTGGATCATCCTCAAATTTTGAGAGTCTTCTAAGCAAACCTCAAGGGCTGTTGTATGCAATTTACAGCAAAGAAAATGGAGTCCTATGGTGTTTTTTTCAGAATTTGGTTCTCATACATAGGTGCAAAACCAGCTGAGAAGAAATTGCTTGAGGATTAGGCAATCCTAGCCTAAACCGGACTGTTAAGGGTTCATTGAAAAGCCAGAAGGAGGGCGACCTACTACAAATTGACCGCTTAGGAAAAATCCAAGTCATGGAAAAGTTATAGCAATCCAGAGTTGGTCTGATTTTTGGGCCAAAATACAGGAAAAAAGGGTTTTGAGAGTTGTAAACTCATTTTCGTCGGCAATTTCAACTTCTAAACAAGTGGACAGCCTCCAACATTGCAAATATAAATCCATTAGGAAGTGCAAGCACTGAAATCTTGAGAATCGAAGAAGTAGCAGCCAAGGTGGATGCCATGGAGGTGATTTTACAACAAATTCTCGACCAACTAAAGTCGGCTAAATCTCCACAGGAACCTGAAAGGGTTAGTGCAACGGCTATGGTAGCCGTTGAGCCTGTGACAGTTGAGAAAGAAGCCGAACACCAATCAAAGATGCGGAAATTGCCCACAATTAAAGATTTGAAACCCCCAAAATACACAGGAGCAGTTGCAGTACGCAACACCGATGCAGTCGAGAATTGGATTCAGAAGTGGGAACAGGCTTTTCAGATGTGTGGTATTGATGATGATGAACAGAAGATTGCAGAAGCCACATATCGCTTGCAAGAGACGGCACAACGCTAGTGGCGTAAAATTGAGACGGATAATTTGGTGCCTGCAACTTGGGATCAATTCAAGCGTATGTTCGCTGAGAATTGGATGCCATTAGATGAGAAAAACCAGGCGATGCAAGCATGGTCAAGCCTCAAACAAGGCAATGCGTCTGTACAGGAATATGCGGACAAGTGCAGAGAAGCACTGATGCGGATACCAGAAGAAGTGCCAATGTTTTTGCAAGTATTCCAGTTTGTGGAGGGCTTGCGTGAGAGCCTTTGGCCTTTTGTGAGAAAGGAGCAGGCTCCAAGCCTCCATATGGCGGTACAGATGGCCCTATACTATGAGGATGGAAAAAAGGCCAAGGAGTCTGAGACACCTACTTCAGGAGGGTTTCAGCCTTGGGGGAAAAGAAAGTTTAAAAAATGGAAGGGTCAATCCTCACAAGAGCAGATTCAGAGTGCGAAAAAGAGTAAAGGTGCGGGCGCCTCAAAAGGCAAAGGGCGGTATGGGACATCCAATGCCCAAGGGGGCCAGCGCTTTTCTACGCTATCGCCACAGGACTTGGAGCGGGCAAAGAAAGAGAACCTTTGCTTTGGCTGTCTAGGGCGGCATAGGTGGAAGGAGTGTTTTCATGTTCCACGGTTAATAAACGTGTCGGTGATTCGGAAGGTGGACTCAGTTCCTTTGCCACAGTTGTCAAGAGCCGCACAACACGGGTATCAGTTTCCTTGCACTTCTTTGATTGTTATGCGTGGACAGCTGTGTGGTAGAGATGTTTTGATTCTATTTGACACTGGGTCCTCACATAACGTGATTAACTCTGCTTTGATTAAACGGTTGAGAGTGAGCACACAACCATCCTTGTACCAATACACAGTCGAAATGGCTGATGGAAAGGGTGCAGAAGTGTGGGATGCCAAGGTTGTGGATACGCCTCTAACCATTCAGAGCTATATTGAGGAGTCAGATTTTGAGATTACCCGTTTGGCTCGCTTTGATGTGGTGCTTGGAATTTGTTGGCGTGTGGCTAAGAAACCATACATCGCTTGGGATACTCATGTGTATGAATTCCAGCACGATGGTAGGATTCACTCCCTGCGTGGAGAGCCTGATATGCCTCCAGGACCTTTGATCACGGCAACACAGTTGCGTAAGGTTCAGTGTAAGTGCATGTATGTTTGTTTCTTGTATGATATGTCTGTTTCTGCTAATGAGTCTGATGTATGTCAAGAATAAACTAACCTTACTAAGAACCTAAATCGCCAAATTAGGGAGGAGTTTCTAGATGTGTTCACTAATGAGCTTCCATCTATTTTACCCCCTAAGAGAAATGTGGAGCATAGAATCGAGTTAATTCCTGGATCATCTCCTGTTAATAGACTACCTTATAGAATGAGTCTGAAAGAGGAGGAAGAGGTCAGAAGCATGATTGAGGACTATCTTGCCAAGGGGCAAGTAAGACCTAGCTTCTCCCCCTTTGCCTCTCCGATCATTCTGGTAAAAAAGAAGGATGGGTCTTGGAGAATGTGTGTGGACTATCGAGGCTTGAACAAGATTATTGTTAAGCATCGATATCCTATGCCACGTATAGATGATCTTTTGGATGATCTTTAGGATGCCCTCCATGGTGCTACAGTGTTTAGCAAAATTGACCTAAAGAGTGGTTACCACCAGGTGAGAGTTCGAGAAGAGGATGTGCATAAAACTGCCTTCTGGACTCGTTTTGGACACTATGAATTTTTAGTTATGCCCTTTGGATTAACGCCCTGCAACATTTATGATGTTAATGAACGATGTGCTTAGACCGTTTATGGGCAAATTTGTGGTTAATTTTATACTTGGTTACAGTTGTGGTGATGCTATGCATGTTAATCACCTAAGAACTGTGTTATCAACTTTGAGGGAAAATACATTGTTCGCTAATGATAAAAAAAGTGAATTGTTTAAAAAAGAAATAACATATTTGGGTTTTATAGTGTCAGCAGATGGAATAAAACCGGATCCGCAGAAAGTTGTTGTTCTTCTTGCCTGGCCTGTTCCTACAAACTTGACGGCACTAACAAGCTTTCTAGGGTTGGCTGTATTTTATCGTAAAGGTGTGAAGAATTATTCAGACGTAGCTGCACCATTGACCGATATGTTATAGAAAAATAAATGGAAAGAGTGGACAGAAGTTCAGCAGGAAAGTTTCGATGCTTTGAAACAAGTTGTGGCTGACTTTGTCACTATAAAAAAGGTTGACCCTCAAAAACCATTTGTCGTAGAAACGGATGCAAGTGACATCGCCTGTGGCCTTTGAAAAGCGTTCGACTCCCGGACGCGGGGTCGGACGCGTCCATATTTTTTTTTAATTCTTTTAGCACTAAAAAAATAAAAATATAAAAAAAAGCGGATGCGTCCGGGGACCCGGACGCACCCCTGCGCGTCCGGACACACATTCACGTTCGGGGTCCGCCACCTTAGATATATATATATATATATATATATATATATATATATATGTTACAGCTTTTACTCCCTATCCCGATTGTTTACTGTTTTTACTTATAGATGTACTTCTTGTAAATACAAATGGCTAAGTCACCGGCCTGTGGTGACCTTTGTAACAGAAATGTAAATAAAGTTGTTAATGATGTTTCTGAGCCTCAGAGTCGCATGTTGCTTGGGTATAGGGTACTGGTGGGTCATTAATTCGGAGTGGCTGGACTGACCTCCTAAAAAGTAGGAGAGTTGGCTAGTCAACGTGACACATGTCATATGCTCACTGGGACACTTGGTCCAATGAATGAGTGACACATGTCAAGGTTGACCGGTCAAACATGACACGTGTCGACCGTGCATGGAGTTGGCCATGTGTCCAGAGTTAGAAAGGGTCAAGGTTAAGGGGTGCTTGAGGATTTTGGATAAGTGAGCCTAGAGAGAGGCATTCCTCATCATAATCTATGCAGCAAAGGCTGGGAGGAGACAAGGCAGCCAGCTCCATCTTGTGTTAGAAGTAATTTGATGCTTGTATGTGCAGGAAATTAGCAAGGTTTGAAGAGAAGATCAGAGAGGGAGTCTGACATTTGGTATCAGAGCGAGGGTTTGCAAGTTTTGGAAGCTTGGGACAGCAAAAAACAAAAACGTTCTTGAGAGAGAAAGGGGAGTTTTTTGTCCAAAACTTTTGATTGAGAGCTCAGATGGCTATGGGATCTGTTGCAAACTATTCCTATTGCCAAGGCACAATAGATTAGTCAAAGAAACCAACCCCAACAGCGAAATCCAAGCGATTTTGAGAATTTTCTTGTAGCTGGTGGGTGCTGGCAGGCTGAAGAGTTTTTTCTTCATAACTTTCCGCTCAGTTCTTGGATCCTCCTCAAATTTTGGGAGTCTTCTAGGCAGACCTCAAGGGCTGTTGTATGCAATTTACAGCAAAGAAAACGGAGTCCTATGGTGTTTTTTCAAAATTTGGTTCTCATACATAGGTGCAAAACCAGTTGAGAAGAAATTGCTTGATAGGGCAATCCTAGCCTAAACCGGACTGTTAAGGGTTCATTGGAAAGCCAGAAGGAGGGCGACCTACCACAAATTGACCGCCCAGGAAAAGTCCAAGTCACGGAAAAGTTATAGCAATCCAAAGTTGGTCTGATTTCTGGGCCAAAATACAAAGAAAAAGGGGTTTGAGAGTTGTAAACTCATTTTTGCCAGTAATTTCGACTTCTAAACAAGTGGACAGCTGCAAATAGGGATCCATTAGAAAGTGCAAGCACAGAAATCTTGAGAATGGAAGAAGTGGCAGCCAAGGTGGATGCCATGGAGGTGATTTTACAACAAATTCTCGACCAACTAAAGCCGGCTAAATCTCCACAGGAACCTGAAAGGGTTAGTGGAACGGCTATGGTAGTCGTTGAGCCTGTGACAGTTGAGAAAGAAGCCGAACAACCATCAAAGATGCGGAAATTGCCCACAATTAAAGATTTGAAACCGCCAAAATACATAGGAGCAGTTACAGTACGCAACACCGATGTAGTCGAGAATTGGATTCAAAAGTGGGAAAAGGCTTTTCAGATGTGTGGTATTGATGATGATGAACAGAAGATTGCAGAAGCCACATATCGCTTGCAAGAGACGGCACAACGTTGGTGGCGTAAAAATGAGAGGGATAATTTGGTGCCTGCAACTTGGGATCAGTTCAAGCAGATGTTCGCTGAGAATTGGGTGCCATTAGATGAGAAAAACCAGGCGATGCAAGCATGGTCAAGCCTCAAACAAGGCAATGCGTCCGTACAGGAATATGCGGACAAGTGCAGAGAAGCACTGATGCGGATACCAGAAGAAGTGCCAATGTTTTTGCAAGTATTCCAGTTTGTGGAGGGCTTGCGTGAGAGCCTTTGGCCTTTTGTGAGAAAGGAGCAGGCTCCAAGCCTCCATATGGCGGTACATATGGCCCTATACTATGAGGATGGAAAAAAGGCCAAGGAGTCTGAGACACCTACTTCAGGAGGGTTTCAGCCTTGGGGGAAAAGAAAGTTTAAAAAATGGAAGGGTCAATCCTCACAAGAGCAGATTCAGAGTGCGAAAAAGAGTAAAGGTGCGGGCGCCTCAAAAGGCAAAGGGCGGTATGGGACGTCCAATGCCCAAGGGGGCCAGCGCTTTTCTACGCTATCGCCACAGGACTTGGAGCGGGCAAAGAAAGAGAACCTTTGCTTTGGCTGTCTAGGGCGGCATAGGTGGAAGGAGTGTTCTCTCAATCCCTCACGGACCACCTACAGTTTGCAAGTTGAGGAGGCAGATCCTATGCAAATTGAGGAATTGAGACAAGAAGAACCTCCTGAAGTTCCACGGTTAATGAACGTGTCGGTGATTCGAAAGGTGGACTCGGTTCCTTTGCCACAATTGTCAAGAGCGGCACAACACGGGTATCAGTTTCCTTGCACTTCTTTGATTGTTATCCGTGGACAACTGTGTGGTAGAGATGTTTTGATACTATTTGACACTGGGTCCTCACATAATGTCATTAACTCCGCTTTGATTAAACGGTTGAGAGTGAGCACACAACCATCCCTGTACCAGTACACAGTCAAAATGGCTGATGGAAAGGGTGCGGAAGTGTGGGATGCCAGGGTTGTGGGTACGCCTCTAACCATTCAGAGCTATATTGAGGAGTTAGATTTTGAGATTACCTGTTTGGCTCGCTTTGATGTGGTGCTTGGAATTTGTTGGCATGTGGCTAAAAAACCCTACATCGCTTGGGATACTCATGTGTATGAGTTCCAGCACGATGGTAGGATTCACTCCCTGCGTGGAGAGCCTGATATGCCTCCAAGACCTTTGATCACGGCAACGCAGTTGCGTAAGGTTCAGTGTAAGTGCATGTATGTTTGTTTCTTGTATGATAAGTCTGTTTCTGCTAATGAGTCTGATGTATGTCAAGAACAAACTAATCTTACTAAGAACCTAATCAAATAGGGAGAGTTTCTAGATGTGTTCACGAATGAACTTCCATCTATTTTACCCCCTAAGAGAAATGTGGAGCATAGAATCGAGTTAATTCCTGGATCATCTAAAGTTAATAGACTATCTTATAGAATGAGTCTGAAAGAGGAGGAAGAGGTCAGAAGCATGATTGAGGACTATCTTGCCAAGGGGCAAGTAAGACATAGCTTCTCCCCCTTTGCCTCTCCGATCATTCTGGTAAAAAAGAAGGATGGGTCTTGGAGAATGTGTGTGGACTATCGAGGCTTGAACAAGATTATTGTTAAGCATCGATATCCTATGCCACGTATAGATGATCTTTTGGATGCCCTCCATGGTGCTACAGTGTTTAGCAAAATTGACCGAAATAGTGGTTACCACCAGGTGAGAGTTCGAGATGAGGATGTGCATAAAACTGCCTTCCGGACTCATTTTGGACACTATGAATTTTTAGTTATGCCCTTTGGATTGACTGACGCCCCTGCAACATTTATGATGTTAATGAACGATGTGCTTAGACCGTTTATGGGCAAATTTGTGGTTAATTTTATACCTGGTTACAGTTGTGGTGATGCTATGCATGTTAATCACCTAAGAACTGTGTTATCAACTTTGAGGGAAAATACATTGTTCGCTAATGATAAAAAAAGTGAATTGTTTAAAAAAGAAATAACATATTTGGGTTTTATAGTGTCAGCAGATGGAATAAAACCGGATCCGCAGAAAGTTGTTGTTCTTCTTGCCTGGCCTGTTCCTACAAACTTGACGGCACTAACAAGCTTTCTAGGGTTGGCTGTATTTTATCGTAAAGGTGTGAAGAATTATTCAGACGTAGCTGCACCATTGACCGATATGTTATAGAAAAATAAATGGAAAGAGTGGACAGAAGTTCAGCAGGAAAGTTTCGATGCTTTGAAACAAGTTGTGGCTGACTTTGTCACTATAAAAAAGGTTGACCCTCAAAAACCATTTGTCGTAGAAACGGATGCAAGTGACATCGCCTGTGGCCTTTGAAAAGCGTTCGACCCCCGGACGCGGGGTCGGACGCGTCCATATTTTTTTTTAATTCTTTTAGCACTAAAAAAATAAAAATATAAAAAAAAGCGGATGCGTCCGGGGACCCGGACGCACCCCTGCCGCGTCCGGACACACATTCACGTCCGGGGTCCGCCACCTTAGATATATATATATATATATATATATATATATATATATATATATATATGTTACAGCTTTTACTCCCTATCCCGATTGTTTACTGTTTTTACTTATAGATGTACTTCTTGTAAATACAAATGGCTAAGTCACCGGCCTGTGGTGACCTTTGTAACAGAAATGTAAATAAAGTTGTTAATGATGTTTCTGAGCCTCAGAGTCGCATGTTGCTTGGGTATAGGGTACTGGTGGGTCATTAATTCGGAGTGGCTGGACTGACCTCCTAAAAAGTAGGAGAGTTGGCTAGTCAACGTGACACATGTCATATGCTCACTGGGACACTTGGTCCAATGAATGAGTGACACATGTCAAGGTTGACCGGTCAAACATGACACGTGTCGACCGTGCATGGAGTTGGCCATGTGTCCAGAGTTAGAAAGGGTCAAGGTTAAGGGGTGCTTGAGGATTTTGGATAAGTGAGCCTAGAGAGAGGCATTCCTCATCATAATCTATGCAGCAAAGGCTGGGAGGAGACAAGGCAGCCAGCTCCATCTTGTGTTAGAAGTAATTTGATGCTTGTATGTGCAGGAAATTAGCAAGGTTTGAAGAGAAGATCAGAGAGGGAGTCTGACATTTGGTATCAGAGCGAGGGTTTGCAAGTTTTGGAAGCTTGGGACAGCAAAAAACAAAAACGTTCTTGAGAGAGAAAGGGGAGTTTTTTGCTCATAACTTTTGATTGAGAGCTCAGATGGCTATGGGATCTGTTGCAAACTATTCCTATTGCCAAGGCACAATAGATTAGTCAAAGAAACCAACCCCAACAGCGAAATCCAAGCGATTTTGAGAATTTTCTTGTAGCTGGTGGGTGCTGGCAGGCTGAAGAGTTTTTTCTTCATAACTTTCCGCTCAGTTCTTGGATCCTCCTCAAATTTTGGGAGTCTTCTAGGCAGACCTCAAGGGCTGTTGTATGCAATTTACAGCAAAGAAAACGGAGTCCTATGGCTCGCTTTGATGTGGTGCTTGGAATTTGTTGGCATGTGGCTAAAAAACCCTACATCGCTTGGGATACTCATGTGTATGAGTTCCAGCACGATGGTAGGATTCACTCCCTGCGTGGAGAGCCTGATATGCCTCCAAGACCTTTGATCACGGCAACGCAGTTGCGTAAGGTTCAGTGTAAGTGCATGTATGTTTGTTTCTTGTATGATAAGTCTGTTTCTGCTAATGAGTCTGATGTATGTCAAGAACAAACTAATCTTACTAAGAACCTAAATCAAATAGGGAGGAGTTTCTAGATGTGTTCACGAATGAACTTCCATCTATTTTACCCCCTAAGAGAAATGTGGAGCATAGAATCGAGTTAATTCCTGGATCATCTAAAGTTAATAGACTATCTTATAGAATGAGTCTGAAAGAGGAGGAAGAGGTCAGAAGCATGATTGAGGACTATCTTGCCAAGGGGCAAGTAAGACCTAGCTTCTCCCCCTTTGCCTCTCCGATCATTCTGGTAAAAAAGAAGGATGGGTCTTGGAGAATGTGTGTGGACTATCGAGGCTTGAACAAGATTATTGTTAAGCATCGATATCCTATGCCACGTATAGATGATCTTTTGGATGCCCTCCACGGTGCTACAGTGTTTAGCAAAATTGACCGAAATAGTGGTTACCACCAGGTGAGAGTTCGAGATGAGGATGTGCATAAAACTGCCTTCCGGACTCATTTTGGACACTATGAATTTTTAGTTATGCCCTTTGGATTGACTGACGCCCCTGCAACATTTATGATGTTAATGAACGATGTGCTTAGACCGTTTATGGGCAAGTTTGTGGTTAATTTTGTTGATGACATACTTGTTTACAGTTGTGGTGATGCTATGCATGTTAATCACCTAAGAACTGTGTTATCAACTTTGAGGAAAAATACATTGTTCGCTAATGATACAAAAATTCTTTAAAAAAGAAATAACATTTGGGTTTATAGAAGCACGCAAATCTAATATCTCTCTCTCACCCTAAACCCTAAACCCCAAACCCAAGCACTCTAAACCCTAAATCCTAAACTCACGCACACACACCATGTCTCATACACGTGCGCACACACACACAAATCCATGGAGATACTCTCCCATCTTCCTTCTGGCACAGGTAGTGGGTGTAAACTCCACGAGGTTCAATCCTTTCAACTTTAGTGACTTGGCACTTCAAACAGTGTGTCACGTAATGGTAAACATCTTTTTTAAGCTTAGGCCACCAGAAGTCACGTAAGATCAACTCATAGGTCTTGTCTTATCCACACCAGGATGACCTGCACTAGGGCTATCATGACATAAATGGACAATCTTCCTACGCAGCTCCTCACAAGCTGGAATGAGAAGTTTGCCATTTCTCCTGATCATACCATCTTCTATGGTATATTTAAGGTAACTGTGAGTCAAGAGACCAGAACTCTCATCCTGAGATTCTACTTGCGCAAGATTTGCCTCCCTCACAATTCCTTGACAATGAGAATCCTCTTGCTGAGCCTGTCTAATCTCAGCAATCAGGTCATTTTCTATGACCACAAAAGACATCTGATACAATATCCGAGATAATGCATCAGCCACACAATTTTCGGCACCTTTCTTGTACCGAATCTCCATGTGAAATTCCTGCATCAACTCAGCCCACCTGGCTTGCCGCCCTCTTAGGTCCGGCTGGTTGCAGAAATATCTCAAAGTGTTATGGTCGGAGTACACATAGAATTCCGCACCATACAAATAATGCCTCCATGCCTTCAAAGCGTGGATAATGGCAAACAACTCTTTCTCATGAGTTGGATAATTCTTCTATGCGGGGTTGAGCTTCTTGCTTTCAAAGGCCACAGGCCTACCCTCTTGCATCAGAACTGCCCCAACGGCGATGTCACTTGCATCTGTTTCTACGACAAATGGTTTTTGAGGGTCAACAATTTTTAAAGTGACAAAGTCAGCCACAGCTTGTTTCAAAGCATCGTAACTTCGTTGCTAAACTTATGTCCACTCTTTCCATTTATTTTTCTGCAACATATCGGTCAATGGTGCAGCTACATGTGAAGGATCCACAGCCTCCTCTGCTGCACCTACGCCTCTGCCATCACTGTCAGATCTGCACGGCCCGTCCACATCCTCCGCTTCCGCATCGTCCATCCACATCTATGCCACCACCTCCAGATCCGCATCGTCCATCCACATCCTCCCAGCCATCCACATCCTGAGGCACCAGACAGATGTCCATGCCGGGATCTTTCAGAGAGGGGCAGCACAAAGAGGCCACCAGGACCATAGCACAAATGTCCTATGACCTGAACCTCCCCTTTATCATGGCATCATCCCGCATCTTTCGAGAGGCTATCTCGAAAGTTGCAGTCTGTGGGCCCGGCTACACACCACCCACAGCCGACGCACTACGCGGCCCTTTGCTCCAGGACCGGGTTGCATCAGTCAGAGAGAGACTAGCCGCACTGCACGAGGCTTGGGATAGATACGACTGTTCCATCATGGTTGATGGGTGGACTAATCGTCGTAGACGTCCACTCATCAATGTGATTGTTTCTAGTTGTTACGGTTCCATGCTCCTGCGCAGCATCGACGCCTCCGAGGCAGGGAAAGTGCACTCGGCCGAGTACATTTACGGCATCATCTGCGTAGCGATAGAGGAGGTCGGGCCACAACGCGTTGTCCAGGTACAGTATTTTTTCATTAGTTGCTTGGTCATTAACTACTTAATGTTGATACAAAAGTTTTGCATGGTTTTTGATTGATTGCAATGTGTTTCCAAGTTGTGAACTGATCGTGTGAACGTACCGCGAAAGGTTGTGACGAACAATGCATCCAACTGCCGTGGTATGGGGGAGCTTCTTATGGCAAAGTACCCCTCCATTGTGTGGACTCCATGTGCTGCACACTCACTGGACCTCCTCCTGCATTCCATTGGGCGCTCGCCTTGGGTCAGTGAGATTCTCACGAGGGCACTTGCGGTTGTGGACTTCGTCACACGCAAGCGCCGCATGAGTGCCCTTTTCCGCACATTCAGCAAGTAACATGGTATTTATTTTTTGGCTCGTTCAAGATGCTTCTTTTTTTTGCTCGTTTCATGTCTGCCTCTCATTCCGTTTGTCAATGCAGGCTCGACTTGAAGAAGCCCGCTCGCACCCGCTTCGCCTACCAGTTCATCATGCTTGAGCGGCTACACAAGCTCAAGGGTGATTTGTGGCACATGGCTACTTCGGCAGACTTCACCACCATGGACCTGTCCACGACCCCAGAGGGCTTGGCCTTCCACGACATCCTCTTCATGGAGCCTTTCTGGGTGGATATGTAGCAGCTGATGAACGTCATGCGCCCCATCTACTCTGTTCTGAGGCTCGTTGATCGAGAGGGGTGCACGATGGGCCTCATTTACGAGTTCATGGACCGCATAGGCGAGTCTCTCCAGCGTTCTGAGCTGGACCCTGCCAGTTATAACTTTTTTCCGTCTCACCATCCTTACTTCCATTTCGCACTCTGTTTCATCTTGCTGCCGCAACACGATCGTATGTAACTGTTGCCTCCACGTGGTTTGGTCCACAGGTTGGAGCCTATCATGCGTGTAATAGATCCTAACACCACAGTAGGGCAAACACTAACTCATCCACCCAACCTTGCCTACTCCGTGATATAGAGTAAGCCCCTCCTAGCCCAGTGTGAGGGCTGGTAGCATGCAACTGCCAAGTGTCGACCATGTGTCACTGACGTGGCCGACTGCACATCGGGACCCAACTGGGAGCCCTATCCTGCTGACGGGGTCCCTAGGCTGTGTTAGGCCCGCCATGGCTATGGACCGTGCTGGGGCACACTACTCACACTGTCTTGCCCTGTTGGTCATGTACACTGGACACGACCCTGATTGTGGTATCTGAACTATCTGTGTTCCCTAGGGTTCGGCACTGGTTATGAGCTCGTAACACTCCCTCCCCCTTAAGAACCGTCTTGGTCCTCTAAGACAAAGTCTGGAAAAATCTTGCGAAGGACGCTGCCTCTTTCCCAAGTGGCATTCTCAACAGGCTGATCATTCCACTTAACTAGATATTCTCGGTATAGAGTATGACGAGTCTGCGTCTCTCTACTATCAAGAATCTCCTCTGGTTCATGTGGAGGTTGCTGAGGATCCAATGGGAGAACTAGAACACTGTCCCCTACCAGATTGTCTGATCTGGTTAAGGCTTTTCGTAACTGACTTACATGAAAGATTGGAAAAACCTTACTGCTGTGTGGGAGTTCTAGTTCATAGGTGACCTCGCCTGGTCTCCTACTGATGGTAAAGGGACCACAATACCTTGGAGACAACTTAGTACACACTCCTGATTTGAGGGTTTTAGAGACAACTGGGACTCTCAAGTAGACTTTCTCACCAGTGGAGAACTGCACATCCCGTCTGTGTGGATCTGCATAATGCCTGGCTCGATCCTGGGACTGCCTAATGTTATGCTTAGCATGTTCTATCATCTGGTTTAGGTCCTCTAAAACGTTTCTGGCTGCTTCAACTTTTTCTTGTTTAAACCCTACAGCTGTGGGTGAGCGTGGCTGAAAACCGTACATCAGCATAAATGGGCTGTATCCCGTAGCTGAATGTTTGGTACTATTATAAGCAAACTCTAATATCGAGAGATACTCCTCCCAATTAGTCTGCTTCTTGCTGACGTATGCACAAAGCATATCCTCCAGCACTTGATTTACCCTCTCTGTTTGACCGTCCGTCTGTGGATGGTCTGAGGTACTCATACTAAGTTTAGTATGGAGATGATGGAATATTGCCCTCCAAAAATTTCCAGTAAACTTACTGTCCCGGTCGCTGACTATGCCGGAAGGTAGACCATACAATTTAAATAGCCCATCTACAAACAACCTCACTAACTCTGGAGCTCTAACGATTGTTTTGGTTGAAATGAAATGAGCCATTTTGGTCAAACGGTCAACTGTGACCCATATAGCGTCATTACCCTTTTGGGTTTTAGGCAGGCCTACTATAAAATCCATGGAGATACTCTCCCATTTACCAGCTGGTATTTCTAAGGAATGCAACAACCCTCCTGCCTTTAAACGCTCTGCTTTGTTTACTTGACATTTCTGGCAACTGGTGGACGTCCTTTTTCATACTGGGCCAGAAAAATTGCCTACGAAGAAGCTCATAGGTCTTCTGTATGCCTAGGTGTCCCGCACTAGGATTGTCATGACATTCATATAGGACCTGCTGCCTATAATCCTCTGAATTGGGGACACATACTCTATCTCTATAGAGCAAGTACTCATCCTGAATGGAATACTGTTTCCATTTGAATCCTTGAGTCAACTGACCCTCAACCACTTGGGTTTGCTTGGGTAATACAGGCTCAGAATCCTCAACGTCATCTGACGACGTATACTCGGACTCATCATCATCCTCAACAGAAGCTGCCGTATTCTTGGATGAACTGGCACCAGCCTCGGGAATTGGCACTGGAGTCTGTAACTGTCTGCTCTGGACTGAATTCCAGATAGTAGAGAGCATCATGCTGGCATTTCCCTCTCAAGGACTCGAGTAACTCATTATGAATCTGAGTAAAACTCAGCTCGTTTATCATAGGCATTCTGCTAAGGGCATCTGCTACTGTATTGAATTTTCCACGTCTATATCTGATAGACATGTCAAACTCTTGCATCAACTTTGCCCAACGAGCTTTCCGACCTCTAAGCTCAGGTTGATTGCAAAGGTATCTGAGACTCTCATGGTCTGTCAGGACCTCAAAGTTGGCACCATACAAATAATGCCTCCAAGTCTTAAGGGCATGGACTATAGAAAAGAGTTCCTTTTCATAGGCACTGTACCTAGTCTGAGCTGACTCGAGTTTTTAACTCTCGAACGCATCTGGTCGTCCACCCTGAGTTAGCACAGCACCTACTGCAAAGTCGCTAGCATCTGTTTCGACCACAAATGGCTGATTGGGGTCGACGACTTTTAAAACTGGTGCTGTAGCTAAGGCTGTTTTGAGAGCATCAAAGCTCTCCTGCTGTGCGGACTCCCAAATGAACTCCTTTCCCTTTCCCTTAAGAAGATTTGTCATGGGAACTGCTATCTGAGCATATTCCTTGACAAATCGTCTGTAATATCCCGCCAAACCAAGAAAGATCTGAAGTTCCAAAATATTTTGAGGTCTCAACCAACTGAGTATGGCTTTAACCTTATTTGGGTCCATCTTAATCCCATCTAAAGAGATAATGTGACCCAAATATGCTACTTCTTCAACGAAGAATTCACACTTGGATTGTTTAGCATAGAGCTTATGCTTTCTGAGCGGTCGAAACACCTTTCTGAGGTGTTTTAGATGCTCCTTTCTCGTTTTGCTGTAGACGAGGATGTCATCTAAAAATACGACTACAAACTTACCCAAGTATGGTCTGAGGACACTGTTCATCAAGGTCATAAAGGTAGCTGGAGCATTTGTGAGCCCAAATGGCATCACCTTAAACTCATAATGACCGTGACGAGTCCTAAAGGCTGTTTTCGAGACATCTTCCGATTTTATACGGACTTGATGATATCCCGATCTGAGGAGGTGTTTTAGATGCTCCTTTCTCGTTTTGCTGTAGACGAGGATGTCATCTAAAAATACGACTACAAACTTACCCAAGTATGGTCTGAGGACACTGTTCATCAAGGTCATAAAGGTAGCTGGAGCATTTGTGAGCCCAAATGGCATCACCTTAAACTCATAATGACCGTGACGAGTCCTAAAGGCTGTTTTCGAGACATCTTCCGATTTTATACGGACTTGATGATATCCCGATCTAAGGTCTATTTTGCTCAGAAACTTAGCCCCGTCGAGTTGGTCAAACAACTCGTCTGCCCAAGGCATAGGGTATTTATTCTTAATTGTGACTTTATTGAGGGCTCTGTAATCTACGCAAAGACGCATAGATCCCTCTTTCTTTTTCACCAATAGGACTGGTGAGGCCCATGGTGAACTACTGGTCTGAATTTGGCCTTTCCCAAGATAATCTGTTAACTGCCTAGTTATTTCTTCATCCTCTGTTTGGTTGACCCGATACGGAGGTTTAGAAACAGGTGCTGTACCTGGTACTAGGTTTATTACATGATCTACCTCTCTGCTGGGTGGTAAACCATGTGGCAAATCTTCAGGAAACACATCTTTAAATTTACACAATAAAGTTTCTAATTTACTGATTTTCTGCTGTATAGAATTGGAAATAGAAACTTCAGGAATAAACTGAAAGTCACATAAGAATACCTGATGGTCTTCGTCTCTGATTAGCTGACAGAGCTCTGAACTGCAGACCATAGGACTGTTGGGAACATCATGCTCCACATGCAACTGGATCTCTCGGCCTTTATGCTGAAAGCTGAGGGTGTTCTCCTGATAGTTTCTGTGGAGGGAAGGTCCTAAACTGTAGAGCCAATCACTCCCGAGAACAATATCAGTGCGATCCAGGTGCATTATCTGAAAGTTTATTTCATCTTGGTACCCCTGAATACCAAGATTCAACTTACTTACCATAGTTTCCCTTAGCTAATGAAACTATGTACCTATGCTGACTAGGTACTTCTGGTAGTTTAAGCTTTTTAACCAGGGTGTAGTTGATGAAATTATGGCTTGCCCCATCATCAACCATAACTCTTACTGATTGGTTACCAACTTTCTCATGCATACGTACTAGGTCATGCGGCCCAAAGCTAAAGGGTCTCGCTAGCATGGCAGAGGTCAGCTGGCAACAGTGTTCATGATCTTCATGATACACTTTGATCTCGGAAGCTGCCGAGTCACTGGGGAAACATACAGTCTGAACAAGATGAACTTGTTTATTATCTTTGTGAAAGGCCCCTTGGGACACTCTCTGACCGTGTGTCCCTTGCCCATACACACAAAGCACAAACGTTCTTGTTTGGCTTTCTCAAAATCATCTGGTTTTAAGGGCTGTATGAGTGAAAGGCGTTTCTAAGGAGCTTCACTTTTAAATTTATCTTGATTCTTTCTTTTTTAAAATTTCTTTTTAAATTGAAAGTCTTTCTGAGAAGGCTGCTCAGAAAATGACTGCTGTCTCGCCCTCTTCCTACCCACTGAATCATCATAGATTTGAGCATATCCGAGAGCTTGCTCAAGGGTAGTAGGTGAGTTTCTCTTGACCTCTACTTTATATTCATCTTTAAGGCCACGGACAAATCCCCTGATTTTCTGATAATCATCCATATTTTTAATCTTTAAAATTGCTTCTCGATACTGCGAGATATATTGGATGAGGGACTTGTCCATTACTGTTCTTTCCCAGGCTTCCCAGGCTCTATCAAGTTCATTTTCTGGTAGAAATTCTCTTAGGAAAGTTTCTTCAAAAGCTTTCCATGACCGGGTAGTCTGCCCAGTCTCCTGGAGATTTAACCACCACTTATAGGCCATAAGCCCTAAGGAAAGACTGGCCTCAATAGCTTGCAAATGGTCAGGGGTCTGTTTAAGAGCATGAATGTTCTTCCATTTGCTGAGGAAGGTTTTTAGAATGTCTGCAGTTCTATCCTTCTCTTCCCCATTAAAAGTAGGAGGCTTTAAATCTTTAAAAACACTGGGGTGAGACCGTAAAGTCTCACCCGAAACTGATAGAAGTGGAGAAGGGGATAACTGAGAAGTGGAGGGAAGGCTTCCTTTCGCAGAACTCAAAATCAAGCTTTTGAGTTCAGCGAACGAGTCGTCCACACTGGACTTGAAATTGGCTAATGCCAACTTCAGTTCATTTACTTCTGTTACCAACTGGAGAAATTGCTCCTTGGTAACCAGTTTGTCGAGTTCTTCGGCAAACTGTTCCTGTTCTTCCAATTCCATGGGTTCCTTCCCTTTACTGTAAGCCAAGGCTTTCGTTTCAAGTTCGTCGAAGCCTCTCTCCGGGGGTTGATCAGGTCCCTGAGGAGTGGTCATCTTCGGAACTGAAAGAGAGCTAAACCCTAAACCCTAAACCGGAAATTTACAAAAAGAAATCCGGAATGTTTGAAGTCCCTGCCCTCGCTGGTTGGACAGCAACCTGTCCGGCCCGATTTGTCCAATTTACAGCCCTGAAATCACCTTGAATCTCTTATTTAATCTCAGCCTGTAGGTTGCTGGTCTGTAGCAAGTAAGTTTGAAGCTCAAACTCCTGAGAATTCTCAAAAAACAAGGATGAAATTTAACTTTTTCACTACCCTGTCCAGCGCTGGCCCTGCTAGTGAAGTTTACTCTGAAATCCCCTCAAAATTTCTCAAATTCTTCTGGAAATTCAGAGGTAGCTTGTTGTTTCTACAGAGATGGAAAGGAAGGTACTATCCTTCCTTTCCAGAATCCGCTCAGCTCTACTGAAATTCCTTTCTGAAAACTACAATCAGATCCCTAAAAATAGAGATAGATTGCTACCTGTCCAGCGACTTACCTACATAAGAATTTTACTTCCTAGAACTGTAGATTCTCAGTGAATTTCAAGGGTTTGAAGGCTGCAACTACAGCGATTCTCCTCCTCTAATCTTTTCTGAGAAACTAAGAAACATTTCCTATCTTCTGATAGCTTTCTCTACTGCTGCTCCTGAACTCCCTAGGATGGAGATGGCTTTGATACCAGTGTAATAGATCCTAACACCACAGTAGGGCAAACACTAACTCATCCACCCAACCTTGCCTACTCCCTAATATAGAGTAAGCCCCTCCTAGCCCAGTGTGAGGGCTGGTAGCATGCAACTGCCAAGTGTCGGCCACGTGTCACTGACGTGGCTGACTGCACGTCGGGACCCAACTGGGAGCCCTATCCTGCTGACAGGGTCCCTAGGTTGTGTTAGGCCCGCCATGGCTATGGACAGTGCTGGGGCACACTAATCACACTGTCTTGCCCTGTTGGTCATGTACGCTGGACACGACCCTGACTGTGGTATCTGACCTATCTGTGTTCCCTAGGGTTCGGCACGGGTTACGAGCTCGTAACAAGGCGCTTGTGGCAGCGACGATGGGATAAGTTTCACCGGCCCATTCATAGTGTGGCCCACATACTGCATCCGTTGTTTCAGAGCGAGAGGCAGTACGACGATGGAGAGCTGCATGCGGACTGGTTCGCATGCATCCGCCTCCTCAGCAGCGACACTGGTATCCGCAGCAGGCTCGAGGTGCAAAGGCTCAGTTACAGGTAAACTCTTGCTCTATCGTACGCTGTCGTTCGTTCAATTTCCCTGCGTGGGCTCAAGATGTACTCACGCACATCGCTGATCAACTGCAGGCATTCTCTAGGGCTGTTCGGCGAGGACCTTGCACGTGTCCGAGAGAACAGGCTCTTGCATGTATCATGGTGGGAGAGCTACAGCGCTGGACAGCCAGACCTGAGGACGCTCGCGCTCCGAGTCCTTTCACAGCAACCAGTTTTCGCATTTTCTCTACAAGGTCGGTACTCACTCGAGTGGTTGCCAATTAATGCAGGATTGTTTTGCTTGCGTGTGCGAGCGGAACTGGTCAGCGTTCAGCCTTGTTCACGAACAGGCGGAACCGTCTGACGACGGAGCGATGCAATGACTTGGTGTACTGCAACACCAACACCAGGGTGGTTCGACGCATCACGGACAGCATGAGGGCAAGAGGCGTAGGCTCCCTACTCTTGCAAGTATATGTCTATGCTCTATCGTTTGCTTTCGTATTAGTTCAAGACATTCAGTTTAATGCCCTCGCGGTTGCTTCGACTATTCTCACGAATGATTGACTTGTGCAGGTCAATCCCAATCAATGCCTGGTTGCAGCGGCCTATCATGAGCCAGAGCCAGAGGTTGATCCAGACGATGCCGCTCGGCGTGCTCTGCAGGGTGATCCCGAGGATGATGCCGATGCCGATGAGACCACCCCCCTCCCTGTTGACGTTCCATTGCCCTCCTCTGATGATGAGCCCACATATGATTCAGACGAGACGATCGACCTTGCAGGGGATGGTCCACATGCCCCACCCAGTACTCCCGCATCACACCCCCTTTCAGATGATGGCTGGTCAGAGTTTGCGAGGGAGACAGAGGCTGCTGCCCAAAGACAGATAGCGCAGAGATGACTCAGAGCATCACAGGCAGGCAGTTCTTCCCAGAGACCCCCCGTGGCATGATTTTTCTAGTCATCTCTTGGCAGGCGTTGGCCCAGACTTAGAGTAGTCCCAGATGCCCCCAGACTCCCAGCCAGACTTTGTATTTGACACCCCTGCAAATGCATCTGGCACACAGAGGGATGATTTTTTTTGCACAGACTTGTAGATACTGATACACATTTTAGCATCATGTACAGTGGCATCAGATGAGATGTATATATTTTTTTACAGTCTATTAGTGTCATGGCTAATTTATTGTGGTTGCTTACAAATGGTTAGCTCTGTGAAATTTGAATGGTTGGTCAGAAATGGTTTGCTCCGTACAAGATGAGAGAGAGAGAGAGAGAGAGAGAGAGAGAGAGAGAGAGAGAGAGAGAGAGAGACCAGCACATCTGCATCTCTCTCATAACATATGCATCATGTTCAACCATTTAACATAACACGCTAAACCAGACACCCTAACAAATGGCACAGTCAACATAACACCATAAACCCTAACAAATCATCATCAACCCACAACCCCACAGTCATAACCATCAAAACAAGCCACAACCATAATCATCATAACCACATCCATAAACATCATCAACCCCACGTCCTCATTGTGTCGTAGGCATTGCACCACAGATATGTGCAACACTTGTGTAGCATTCACTTAAACTTGTGTAGAATGCATTAGTGGTCCAGGAATACAGTGTCCACAGGTTCGTGTCCACACCCCTGCAGATGCATCTGGTACGCAGAGGGATGATTTTTTTAGCACAGACTTGTAGATACTGATACACATTTTAGCATCACATGTACAGTGGCATCAGATGAGATGTATATATTTTTATACAGTCTATTAGTGTCATGGCTAATTTATCGTGGTTGCTTACAAATGGTTAGCTCTGTGAAATTTGAATGGTTAGTCAGAAATGGTCTGCTCCGTGCAAGATGTGTGAGAGAGAGAGAGAGAGAGAGAGAGAGAGAGAAGAAGAAGAAGGTGAAGCTTTATTAACGTCTTTTCCATGCCAAAAGGCGTATAAGACGAGCAAGTACATCAAGTAAAGTGGACTCAAGACGGAGCAGTGCCATCAACCAACATAACTGAAAAACAATCTAACTAAGAAGAGGATAGTGTCCAGGATTATATGGTAGGAAGACCATTTACAGATTCAACTGGCATCTCTTCAGTGCTCTAACTCTCACACTAACTCTGAATAATCTCAGATATCTCATTAGTAGCAACATGTTTAATATCTATAAAGCGAATGATACCATCCCTATAGATCAGTCGCTTTCCATTCGTTATAGCCTCTTGTTTTGCCTTTTTCCGTTCTTGAACCTGAATGAAAGTAAGGTCTTCATCCAACTATATCGTAGTGCCCCGCAATGTAGATCTCTTCCCTAGCACTTCATGACGGCCAGTTGCAGATGCAAACCGTATGACAAGAGTGTCTGGGTCTTTCTTAGGTCGCCATGCAATATCCATATCTTTGTGGTGGTGTTGAAGACTCTCTTCAAGAAACTTTTTAGCTTCACCAACAACATCATGGGAGTTCGTAATACCTCTGACTCAGATATTAAGAGCCTTTTGCTCTCGCAAACGACTCTCGGTGAACGTAGCTGAGATAAAAGAAGATGGAGGTGATAGAACAGCAGTATTAGGACCTTTAAGCACATCTGCCCAAGATCAGACAGCGGTATGATGCTAGGGGGGGAGAGAGAGAGAGAGAGAGAGAGAGAGAGAGAGAGAGAGAGACCAGCACATCTGCATCTTCATCATAACATATGCATCATGTTCAACCATTTAACATAACACCCTAAACCCTAAACCCTAACAAATGGCACAGTTAACATAACACCCTAAACCCTAACAAAACATCCTAAACCAACCCCACAGCCATAACCATCAAAACAAGCCACAACCATAATCATCATAACCACATCCATAAACATCATCAACCCCATCCCACATCCTCATTGTGTCGTAGGCATTGCACCACAAGTATGTGCAGATTCAACATCAAAGCTGCACTTGTGTAGCATACACTTAAACCTGCGTAGAATGTATTAATGGTCCAGGAATACAGTCCACTGGTTCGTGAAGCGGGTACGAACCCAAGGGACCGAGCCTGGCTCGATCTGGGTATCGTCCGGTCAAAATGGCCGTTCGACGGGACAGAAACGCAATTAGGTCAGTCGAAATGGACTAGTTTTGCAGCTCTCCGTCCGACGATCCCGTTTCTCCAAATGGGATCCGTTTCAGGTGTCGTCCGTTTCGGCCAACGGGCAACCTTGATAGGAACCTGTCGGAACAGACAAGATGAGGAAAGGACCGACGAAGAACTCAGAACGTTCGTCCGAAGTTCGACGTTCAACAGGGCTTCAAGGACACTTCGCGAGGGACATGACCTGAAAACATTTGGAATCGACAAAATGGCCCAGGAATACAGTCCACGGATTCGTGATCTCAATACGAACTCAAACGACCGAGCCTGGCCCGATCCGGGTGTCGTTCGGTCAAAATGGCCCTTCGACGGGACAAAAACGCAATTAGGTCAAGCGAAATTGACTAGTGTTGCAGCTTTCCGTCCGACGGTCCCGTTTCTCCAAACAGGATCCGTTTCAAGTGTTGTCCGTTTTGGCCAGCGGACAACCTCGATAGAAACAAGTGGGAGCAGACGAGACGAGGACCGGACGGACAGCAGGCCCAGTATGTCCTTCCGAAGTTCGACATCAAACAGGGCTTCAGGGACACTTTGCCGGGATGGGACCTGAAAACATTCGAAATCGACAAAATGGTCCGGGAATACAGTCCAACGATTCGTGATCCCGATACGATCTCAAGGGACTGAGCCTGCCTCGATTCGGGTGTCGTTCGGTCAAAATGGCCGTTCGACGGGACAAACGCAATCAGGTCACATGAAATGGACTAGTTTTGCAGCTCTCCATCCGACGGCCCAATTTCTCCAAACGGGATCCGATTCGAGTGCTGTCCTTTTTGGCCAACGGACAACCTCGCCAGGAACCTGTGGGAGCAGCCAGGACGAGGAACGGACGGACGGCCTGTAGTGAATAAAACAGTTTTGCATGAGTAATTAGTAAGCTGTTGAAGTTCATCCGGGGGAAACCGATCACATCATATAAGACATAGTACTGTGTAGGTCTCGTGGTTCCCTGCAGTGAATGAAACAGTTTTTCATAAGTAATTAGTAAGCTGTTGAAGTTCATCCGGGGGGAAACCGATCACATCATATAAGACAGTACTGTGTAAGTCTCATGGTTCCCTGTAGTGAATGAAACAGTTTTGCATAAGTAATTAGTAAGCTGTTGAAGTTCATCTGGGGGAAACCGATCACATCATATAAGACAGAGTACTGTGTAGTTTTCATGGTTCCCAATAGTGTTCATCCAGGGGGAAACCGATCACATCATATAAGACAGAGTACTGTGTAGGTCTCATGGTTCCCTGTAGTGAATGAAACAGTTTTGCATAAGTAGTTAGTAAGCTGTTGAAGTTCATCCGGGGGGAAACCGACCACATCATATAAGACAGAGTATTGTGTAGGTCTCATGGTTCCCTGTAGTGAATGAAACAGTTTTGCATAAGTAGTTAGTAAGCTGTTGAAGTTCATCCGGGGGGAAACCGATCACATCATATAAGACAGAGTACTGTGTAGTTATCATGGTTCCCTGTAGTAAATGAAACAGTTTTGCATAAGTAATTAGTAAGTTGTTGAAGTAATTAGTAAGCTGTTGAAGTTTCATCCGGGGGGAAACCGATCACATCATATAAGACAGAGAGTACTGTGTAGGCCTGTGCTGACAGAGGTAGCTATACCTCTTGCAGGATGGTCGGTCATGTGGTCCCCTGTAGTGAATGGCATAGTTCTACTGACCATTCAGTCTTTTGGTGTCGAAACCATGCCATTCACTACAGGGAGTGAATGGTCACCAGAAGAGTGAATGGTCATCATAACTGTAGCATTCACTACAGGGAACCAGAAGACCTACTGGCTGGCCCGACGACGAGGGACCCTTTCCTGGACCATGGCCAGCTGTTCTGCGGTGAAGTTAATTCCAATCCACTGCGTTTCCTCGCCCTCGCCAGCTGGGGTAGGGGGGAGAGCAGGTCCGAGGACCGTGAGGGCACGTGGCTGCAGCTCCAGTAGTCGCGCCATTATCGCTCGTTGGCTCTCGTGAAATTCTGCTTCTTGCTTCCGTTCGTTGTGTCATCGGACATCTACCAGGACCTGCTACGATTAGTTTCCCATGTGACGTTGTACCACCCTAAACCCTAAATCTATCTCATCACCTAGGCCATGGTACTGTGTAGAATGCATCAATGGTCCGAGAACACAGTCCACAGGTTCGTGATCCCGATACGAACCCAAGGGATCGATCGAGCCTGGCTCGATTCGGGTACCGTTCGGTCAAAATGGCCTTTCGACTGGAGAGAAACGCAATTAGGTCAAGCGAAATGGACTAGTTTTGCAACTCTCCGTCCGACAGCCCCGTTTCTCCAAACGGGATCCGTTTCAGGTGCAGTCTATTTCGGCCAGTGGACAACCTCGATGTGAACATGTGGGAACAAACAGGACGAGGAAACGACCGACCGTCGGCCCGCAACGTCCGTCCGAAGTTCGACGTTAAACAGGGCTTCAGGGACACTTTGTTTGGTCGGGACCTGAAAATGGGGAGATGTTTCGGAGCCCCCGTGTTGGTAAGCAAAATTTCGACAGCGTGTTGTAGCGTGTTGAAGTAATGCCATAAGTAATTAGTAAGTTGTTGAAGTTCATCCGGGAGAAACCGATCTCATCAACCGAGACACAATAGTGTGTAGGTCTTGTGGTTTTCTGTAGTGAATGACACAGTTTTGCATAGGTATTAGTAAGTTGTTGAAGTTCATCCGGGGGGCAACTGATCTCATCATATAAGGCATAATAGTGTGTAGGTCTTGTGGTTTCCTGTCTTGAGAGCTTGGCACTCTTCTGGTGAGGATTGAGTTCCCCCAGAGACTTCTGGTCCTGAGAGCTTGTCACTCTTCTGGTGAGCGTTCACCTCTCCCAAATCCTTTGATGAGCATTCACTTCTTTGAGATAGTCACCGATGCACCCTAAACCCTAAAATCAGTAATATGTTTGCCATACAAACCATCATCTTCACTCAAAACCACTTTCAGATCTTTCTTTGCCGCTTTTTTGGAGCTTAGTTCCAAATGAAGGTTCATAATAATTTATGAACTGCTCATTAGTCATCGTTGTTTGGTAATATCTCAGTTATGGGAGGCATGGGCAGTGGTTAGGTCTATTGCAAATTTTTTTGGGTACCGTTTTCCTATTTTTTAACACGAGGGGGCAGGTGGGTGCCAGACACCCTCGATTGGCGATTGGTGATTGTCAATGTAAGAGCTAAATGCCTTTGCCTAAATAAAAAAACCAAAAACAAAATTTTGAAGCATGCTCTAGATTACCTAGGTTCAACGCTCTATAGGTTCAACTAGATAGACTTCTTATAGTGACAAATATGTGCATCAAAATATGATGCCAAATCTAAATCTCTAGATTGGAGTAGGAGTATCATTGCAAAATGTCAAAGCTATGTGGGTAAAAAAAGGATATTTGCTAGGAATCAAAGTTTAGAATGTAGCATAAAGGATACTTCATAGTACTAAAAATAAAGTCCTCCATCACAAGTTTTGAGAAATTTTTTGAACACGTAGGAGAATATATTATAAAAAGATAACTTTGTAGTCCTAGGAGAATTAACTACAACTTTGTAGTCCTACCTCCTAGAAGCCCATGGGGTCATGAGCTTTGTTGTCCAAGTGAATGAGAAATCAAACACGGTCCCAAGTCAAAAATGAGCATTAAGAATCCATCAACAACATAATCTAGCAAGAGATATGTAAGTACGAAAATGTGTTTTCTATAGCATCAACTAAGATTTGTTCCATTTCAAAATTGTAGAAATACCTAGCTCACTTCTTTAAACTCATTTTCCTCGGCATACAACAATAAAGAAGTAAAACACTATCTAAGTTGCTTCCATCTCTTTGTCACATCAAAATTGAGCATTTGCTTTTTATGTTTATAAAAGAGAAAAAAAAATGTTGACGCATTTAATATTTACTCGAAGAGAAATCATATTAGACTGCAACTAGTCAGAAAAAGATGTTCCTAACAATGAAAAGACCCCGATGTGAATTAAAGCGTAAAAGACTATAGAAACTAACATGTAAAGTTTCAAAGACATTTGCGATGTCATATATTCTCCGCACAGCAACACCTGTATTTGTATTCATGATGTCAAATTGAGTATATAACATATAATTTGACTACTCAGAGATCTATAGGTCTATATCGAAGCAATATTTCATAGTACAACAAACTTTACAGCCAATTGTGATTTTGTACAATAATATAACTTTTATAAACGAGAAACAAAACCAGGGTCTAAATCTTTTTAATTGTGACGTTGTGCACGATTAAAAAAATTCACAAACCTAGATGCACAGCTGCTTCACTAATGCTGATTATATTCCCCTCCACAGCACCAAACATCCCAAAAAAGCTGAAAAAAAGAGCTAGTATTAATTCTCAAAGAACTGGATGGCAGCAAAGTTAATAATAACATACACGTTGTAGGTCAAAGTTTTGCATAGATGATGTCTTACGAGCTTCAAACCTAGTCATTACTACAAACATCATACGGAAAGGCACTTCGCAATTTCCCGTCTCTCGAGTACTCGAACTCCTAAATTCCTTTTTGCTAGAAAAAAAAACCGGACTTTCAAGAATTCCAGCCTAACTATTGCAAAGAAGTCCTGCACTCAATCAAAAAATACTGACGCAAAGGAGATTTGGTGACTTGGTATCCTGACCAGGCGTAGCTCAGATACTTACTTATCGGTGAGTAACGCCAATGATTTCTCTTTCCGTTTGTATCTGGACTGCAGATTGATGTTTACATTCAAGTCAAGCATTGAGCTCTTTGTTCGCAAGTTTACTTTGTTGATCACGGAATGCGAGATGTTCTCCTTCTGCATAGTCTTCTGTTGCTCTTCTGCATTGTGGCACATGGCTATTTTCATCATTTGACCAGCAAAAGGGATAGAACTTTCACTCGAGTCCGAACTTGCGTGACATGTTGGTACAACAGATTTGAGAAACTTCTGAGCGCCATTGTTTTGTATTTCGCGTCCAAATGTTCTGTGCTCGTCCTTTGGGTTATTCTTCTGCCCAAAAGCATTAAGAGCTTTGGGAGCAGAAGAGTGTCCAGTTGCAGAATAAGTCCGCATTGTTTCGTCTTCTGTTAAAAGTCCAATATATCTATTTTGTTCGTCTTTCCTATGTTCACTGTCTTTCACAATAACTTCATCACAAACGTGACGGCATCCACATCTTGCTCCCATTGTTTTGTGTTGAGCAGAGCGCTTCATGAAGACCAGGTTCTCCCCTTCACTGCTCTTACCAGCCTCATTTATGGTAATTGATGATGTCGCCATCATGATTGACCTATGTCATTCATTAAAATTAGTAACCACGTGAGAAAGGAAACTTCAGCTGCAGAATTTGTTCAAAATCCCATAGGCAGCAGGAAAAGGAAAGGAATAAGGACGATTAGCCTATTCTTTTTAAGTGGCTACAAAGATAAGGCTTCGTCAAATTCAACTCAAAGTAGAATTCAAAAGTCAGAGATATTTATGCTTGAACAAACGCAACACAAAAGAAAGCCCAATAAGAAAGAAAACTCCTCAACCGAGAAGATGAACCTGATTAAATCTCATAAATTCAAAAAGTAGATACGAATGTTAAATTACAAACTTAATCCGAAATGCTTTTAGCGAGAGGGACTCAATTCGCTAGAACTGCCTTACAGAAAAACTACACATTCCTCTCAAAAATAAAACCGGACGTTCAAAAATGTAGACAATCATGTCTCGCCGGTGATTATTTTGCATCCAAAACGTCAATATCTATGGAGCAAAGAGAAGAACATGTCTGAGCTCAACACAACAATGTCCATCACCGGCCGCTCTTCTTTCACTAATTGCCTAAAATTCAATGAGCTACTCAAGAAAAGCATACCAGCATGATGCAATACACCGGCTAAGGAAATCGTACAAACACATTCACTCGAATTACGCACTTCATCTACAATTCTAAGCAATCAAGCAATCCTATCAATATCTAAAATCCTATCCTAGCAATCCTATCAAAAATTACATACAGAAGAGAAATCTCGCAAATGCAATTACAAAAACAAGGACAGTAAACGATGAGGAAGACGTCAATGATATGGCGCCATCGAATGCAAAAGCAGCGATGGAGCATTGGTGGCACAGGAGGATGATGAATAGCGAGAAATGGCGGGCGAAGATTTTCACCTCTTCTCTCTCTCTCTCTCTCTCTCTCTCTCTCTCTCGCTATTTCTTCCCTTCCCACTATTTCTCCCCTTCCAACAGTATCTTAGGGGCACCTCACGATCTAAAGTCCACGATCGTTGGATTATATCCTTAACGTTCAGATTCTGCCACGCTATCGATACATCGGCCGTTAATATTACACCCAGTGGCAAAAGTGACACGTGGACAGTATCCACCTGGTAGAGCTTAGATTTTTCTGTGTCCGATTGCCCCTCGCCTACCCACCCAGAACCCTAATGCTAACGAGGCCCTAAACCTACTGAGGCCCCTGCCGAACCCTAAACGCTCTATAATAGCTAAATTTTTATCTATAATCATTATTGCAAATAGAAATTATCAATATGGGATAGAGAGTACTCCAGTTACGTGGGCTTTTTATACACACCCACGTGGAGTAATGACGCACCAAATGAGGTAGTTCAAATCGGTCTCGAAAGCCCAAAGAACGGCGCGTCCACAACCGTTGGATATCGTCTGGAGCGTTCAAATTCTAGCACGTTCTCGCAATCGACGATGACAATATGTCCAAGTGTCACTTTTTCTGCGCTGCTCCATGTCTCGTTGAAGAGCTACTTAATTAATGGATCTTCCATTGCAAGCTGCTGCACTTGACCGTTGGCTTATAACTATCCCCGCAGGCCTGATGGTCCACTTGATCGTAGTGCACCATCAAAAAAATTGCCCCCCCAAGCCAAGAAAATTGTCACAAAATTAAGTGCATCCTCATCAACCTGTCCTAAGGTGGCATATATATGCATTAGCTCCTCAAGAACACCAGCTGCATATTTAACCTATGCACCTTACTTACCTACTATCCCTCATGTTGTGCAACTTTGATTTCATTCTTAGCTCTCTTCCCCTCACATGATGGCAAGAACATAGAGGGGTGAGTAAATCATTTGTGAAATTTGCGAGTTTGCATCTAACTATTGTTCATAAAAAATATAGCGCATGGCATTGGCCATGTGCTACTTGACTACGTGCTATCTTGGATAAACACAAGGCATCGCAATTTTCTACAGGACCGGAGAGTGGTCCATTATGGGCCAAAGCAGCCGGAATCTCGGACGGAAGGTAGCCACAGGTTCGTGGCCTCAAGACAAACCCGTCAGACCAATCGCAGTTCGATTCTAGGTCCGTTTGCCTCGAAACGTATTTCCAACCAGGAGACAATAGATTAGGGATTATTAAGTTGGCCTATTTTCGGCGTTCACCGGAGTCCAGATTTGCCGAATGGAGCCGGATTGGAGTGTCGTCACTCTCGGCGGGTGCTGCATGCACAAACAAAGGTGGAGAAAAAAGTCGGGCTGCAAACGGTCTAGTATTGCCGACAATACGTGTGTCCAAAAATAAACCCTAAAAGTCGTTCAAGGAAAGCATGCTCGTCGGACCGGAGAGTAGTTTGTTACGAGCCAAAGCAGCCGGAATCTCAGACGAAAAGTAGCCATAGGTTCGTGGCCTCGAGACAAACTTGTCAAAACAGTCGTAGTCCGATTTTGGGTCCGGCGAAATGTACTTCCAACCAAGAGGCACTAAATTAGGGATTACTAGGTTGGCCTATTTTCGATGTTCATGGGACAACATAGCCGGAATCTCAGACGAAAGGTGGCTCACCCATCGCAAAACTAGTTATATTGGATTGGGGAAGACATTAGTCCCCTATTTCAATCAATGTTTTCCTTGTTGAATCCAAGCCGAACTTTGAAATTTAGAATAAAAATCGAAGAAATGCATTCAATGCATATTTGATTATAAAAGGCGATCACAATGGCCATAACTAATTTTGTTATTTCTCATTAACATTAACAGCTGGCTGGCTGATTATACCACATTATGAATTGCACTTCATCCAACTATTCAACTTTCTTCTCCCTGCCTAGCCTTAGATAATTTTGCTTGTTACATTCACACCATCTAAGTTCAAGTGATTGATTCTCAACTAATGGTTGTTTCATAATCAACATAGTTACATAAGTGCTTTCCAGCTCTATTCTACTTTTTGCATTCAAGGATCCAATTTAAGTTCACTACATTAAATATGAATTTACAATCCTATGAGAGTAAGTTAAAAAAAGTGTAAAACTGACTACTCGGCCATTGCAAACTAGCATCTGCTTTGTAATTTATATTGCAATGGACATGATTTTGACTGTGATTGTCAATTGTAGCGTGTATATATATCTAGTTGATCTCCATTAAGTAATAACAACTGAAATTTACTAGAGAAACCAACAGTTGGGGGTGTGTCAATCATTGCCATTGTGTATTTATTTGGGGTCACTTTGGTTAGATGATACCATCAAGCTTAAACTCCCAAGATGGTGTCGAGCTTTCAAGTTTGATTGCCCAAAACTCAAATTCTCATCTTGGTTTGCAACAAATATTCTCAATCGATATATGCCTCAAAACAAACTGAGAGATTTCATAAGATATAGTCACAAGGGTCTATATTTATGTATCATAAGCAAGCCATATCCTTTGGCCTAATAAGTCTCATAGCAAAGTTTGCACAATGAAATAAGTGCCACCCAACAAATCATACCATGCTATTGTGAGAGATTTCAACAGGTTTAGTCATATTTTGGTAAATTGTCAATATGAGGCCAAAACTCATTTTAGACTTAGAGAAACTTTTTTGAAGTTATATTAGTTTAAAATACATTCAATAAACACTTTTTGAAAGTGTGGGAAAGTTGGTACTCGAGTTTGAGAGAGATTCAAATTTGAAGTTTGGGTACATTGAAGCTAGACCCAAAAATAGTAGGGTTTACATTTTGGAGGGAAAGCCAAGTGGCCAAATAGGATTTGGACCTACTATAAAAGGAGGAAACTTGTGGAGAGACACATCTTCTCTCTTCTCTCTCTCATTTCATCATTACACATGGTTCTCTATGGGTTCTACTACTCATTGGTGCACTCTCTTGATGTTATCTTGCAAATCTATGTGTAGAATGATCATTTATTGTTATTTTCGGCTCCACACGTGTGAAATATAGTAGGGTACTATAATTGTACAGAAATCAACTATATTCTATGTTCTGGTTCATGTTTGATCAATATCCCTTAGAGTTTGCATCTCATTTTGTATGTAGATGTTGATTTTTCTACATTGGCAGGATTGTTGGTTTGCTCCTTATTGTAACCAAAGATCGGGGATATGGATTGGATCTTGAATTATCTGAAATCCTTCACATGGTATCAGAGCTATTGTGTTTCAGGTTATGAAAGGATCATCCATCTTTAGCAAGGATTTGGAGGAGTTACCAATGCTAGAGCATGCTAGATTGATTTCTACTCAGAAATCAGCATTTTTGCATGTGTAGAATTGATCTTTTGCAGGTCAAAACTCAATATAGGGTTATATACTTGATCAATACTGATTTCACACTTGGTTTAATGGAATTAGCCAATATTTGGTGTATTAGGAAGGTCTCATTGGAGGCTACAAGATGATATATCAAGTTTTTAGAAATTACATGTAGAATTTGAGATATTCAAGTTTCTATGATTTGTCAAAACTCTAATTTTGATTGGATCTCTAGTTTGTGAGGCTACTGAACTTCATTTGAGTGTGTTTCAATCTTAGGAAGCTATGTTGTATCGGCAGAGTAATATCTTATTGTTCACTTTCCCAAGCTGCTCCGACATGGAGTACTTCATTAGAGTCTTCAAATCTAGCACAAAAAAGTGGCTTCTGATGAACTTCTAGTTTTGCTTGAGCTAACTTTTGTGCTAAGACTTCTTTTGCTTTTGGCACCAACTTCAGGAACTCTCCCAATGAAATATTGATCTTACTAGACAAAATATTCATGAGCAGTTCTGTACGTGGCACTTTCGATTCAGTCATCTTGAAGGGTTCTTCATGATGATGCAACCGATCATTCCTATTCGTACATGAATGTCTTGGTGGCTGCAATGGTGAAGAATGAACTTCGGTTGTTGCTTTAGCAACTTCAAGTTCTTCTTCTTCTTGCAGATGTTTAATCCACTGCCTCATATCCTGATATCTTCTTTTTGCTGCATGAAGATTGGGATAGACTCCAGATGTTGTTGGTGTATCATCTAATGGTATAGAATCAGCAGGTACTGGATCCGCTACTGGTTCTTTCTGCTTCTATGCACTGGTGACCACCATCAAGGGTACACTTGATTTATTCTGAGCTACTGGTTGTGTTGGACATTCTGCAACTCTGTGATTTTCTCCACATGCAAAGCATCCAAGTGGTGCTCTGGTCCAGTTTCTAGAAACTTGTTGTTGCGCGGCAGTATAAATAGCATACCATTTTGAAGATCCACCTTCTTGATCATTACCATAGTTCCATTGCTCAACACTTATGTACGGTTCTGGTTCCATCAAATTAGTAGGAGGAGTGGAATGCTTTGGTGGGGCAGGTAAGGCTAAACGTTTCAAGTATCCAAGGGTAGATTGTCGAGGTCTAGCTGTTGGATTTCCTCCATACTTTCATTTTCGATATCCCATATGGGCATACCGTTGCTGAATTATCCGAGGATTGAAGTTGCAAAAAGCAATCTCATGATCAGGCAAGTTACACAAATGGCATACACTGATTTCCATTCGTTTTTTCAATTGAGGACACTCATTCACTGTGTGATTTCTTGTACAAATAGAACACCAGACATTTTTCCTGATAGGAAAAGTCTTTGCAAACTTCTCAGGTTCCTTGTGCGCTTGTCCATGGAAATCTTCCAATGCTTTGATATTCTCATCAAATTGCGACTGCAACTTTTCCATCTGTTTCTGTTGGGAGTTTCTCAAACTCGTTGAGCATCATTTTTGTAGTAGCGTTGATGCAATAGTGGTGGATGTCGTAGTAGTCTGCCCTACTGTATAAGGCAACATATTGATATTTGGCTCATCATCTGAATCTTCATCTTCCTTCCGAATTGCATCATCCATAGCATTATGCAACATTGCGTACTCATTATGGCATTTCAGCTCGCGTCTGATCCGTTTAGATAAACCTAACAAAAGCCACATAATCATGGCATTTTAATTAATCAGCTCAGATTCACACTCAGATCTGAGGTGTTTCACTCTTTCAATGTAATCTCGAACCATCTCCCGCTTTCCCATTTTAATTTTACTTAAAAGTAGGAAAGGGTCTTCCATAAACTTTCGAGGTCTGAATCGTGTGATAAGGGCTCGTTTAACAACCTCCCAATCTATATGCTCAGTTTTATCTTGATTATAGTACCAGTCTTGTGTTGCTCTTGTTAAGGCCATAGGAAACAACTTAAGTTTATCTTGGAGAAAAATTTTGTCATAGACTTCACAAGATTTAGCATAGATCCTGAAATCTAACTGGATCTATTAATCCATTGTATTTGGGTACATCCAAATGGGGTGCGCTTCTAACAATGATTAAATTGACTTCTTGAGGAGCACCTCCAGGAGCAGCCATCTTCATAGATTCAAATCTAGTAGACAATGAGATTGGATTTAGATTTTTCAATCAGAAACTATCTCAGTTCAGATCTGGTATATCTATTCCACTTTTCAAGAATCAGATTTCTATATCGTAAAAAAGATTTGAAATCCAATTAATCGATACTTCTCAAAAATGATAAATTTCTCAGAATCCAATTCAGACTATATCAAATTTGATTCAAATTTTGCCAGAGACTTAATCTAGAAAATCAAAACCTAAAAATAGAACTGGCAAAGGTTCCCTAGGCGAAGATTGGCTCGGCGAAGGTTCAACAGTGCTAATTTGAAAAAAATAAAATAAAATCTCTGATCAGTTTTTTTGACAATTCCTATGGAAATAACCTTCGCAGAACTCTCAAATGCAAATTCTAACACAGATAAACCTAGGGTAAACCCGACGAAGGTTTCTAACACACAAAAACACAGTTTCTATAGTTTAACGAGGGTAAAAATCAAGGTTTTCTATGATCTGAACAAGAAGAATGTTCACCGAACTCAAAAATAGTATTTTACTATAAATAAAATGTTCTGAAAGCTCGGCGAAGGTTCTGGCGAAGAATCAAGAATAATACTGGTATATTTGTAAAAAAGAGATTTTTTTGACAAAAATATGGCAATATGACAATTGTTTATCTAAAAATCTTTCTATTTTTGGTATTATTCTTCGTCGACCTGGCAGTAGATAGATCTGAATCACACCTGCCACAATGAATCGGACGAAGGTTCTTTTTCTGTATTTTTAGGGTTTTGGTGATTTTTTGATGTTTTTTGACGGTTTTTTTGTTGTTTCTTGATATCTGCTAGGAAGGATTGTTCGCCCTTCAAACTGAAGATTTTGTGATTAAAACCGAAGGTGTCTGTAACTCGACAAAGGTTTTCTAAAAGAGGACAAAAAGTTATCAGTTCTGATGATGATTTTTGCCTCCTTTTGACCAAAATCTGGCAGATTTGACCAATTTTTGTTATTTTTTCTGATATCTCAGATCCAAATGGATCTTAAGATTGGTGATTTGAATAGCTTTTCCTGTTTCTCAATCAAATTACATTTCAAACAAGCAAATCCACTCAAATCAAGAAAATTCACTCCCAAACTAACCCTAAATGTAGATCTTAACACTATTCATGCCACGACAAGATGCCTAATGTAAGCTAACCATCCAACAAACATGCTGCAAATTGAAAAATTGGCGTAGCTCCCCGGCAACGGCGCCAAAATTGTAGTGGGTTTCTTTCCTTGCCTAACCTCAATCCGAGATCTAGTCAATCTAGCATCAAAGAGACGACGTTAGTTGTCACGCGTAGGTTCGTTCCCATGAGAGCGATAGTGTAGTTCATATTTCAGCATAAATGGAAGATCCAAATCTAACTCTAACATCCATTAATCCTGAACATTAACACTACATCCACAACAAAGGTAACTTACTCTTTCTCTCTCATAAAAAATATAATAACATGCAATCCCAATAACAATCAAATCCAACAATTGACAAATTCAAAGAAAACATGAGAGATGGAGGAAAAGTGATAGAGAGCAAGGACATTCATCAATCCATTTCACAAGAGAACCAATATGCTTTATTGAATTGGAAAAAATGAGCATGTGTAGGAACTCGAGTTGGTCCCTTTTTATAGTAGAGAGGGGGACCTTGGCCTTTGAATCCTATTGGTCCATTATTTCCTCTCTAATTGTTCAAATTTAAAAAAGAGCGGGAACCATCCAATTTGGAGGGAAATCCAACTTTATTCACTAACTTGACATTCAGGCCCTGCAACATTAAAAGTCCCACAAAAAGGCCTAAAGTCCTTTTATTGACTTTCCAATCAATCAAATCTCTATGTGATCATCGGGTTGGACTTACACATGCAGGGTGCCAAATCCCTCTCACTTATTAACTAGGGTTAGGGTTGCCTTGGGATCCGCAAACCCTCCAACACAGTCACATTCGTCTCCAAAACTACACAAGTCAACGATTAAAACTCTATAAACAAATACATGTTAAAATTGTCCAGTTTCATATGGTATACAAGTCTCACCTCTATTTTCCTTCAACCAGCCTATGCACTCCTCATCATTGTCCATACAAAAAGATAAACACCTGCTTTTTGCACAACAAGGATTGAAGTGCCCACACCCACCATAAGGTCCAAGGCAACACCACCCTCGGGGCAAAAGGCGGAGGGCAGAAATAACATGAAATATTCACTCTTTTCGGCCCTACCTCTTACAGGTCTACTATTCATGGTGTCTCTAGACGATTCCGAATGTGGTAGATAGTGCATCCACATATCACTATCCACATCCAACAACTCTGTATCAAAAGGTTTTGTGCGATTACGGTCAATAAAGGACATTGAACCTTTTCTTGAGATAAGGTAAACATCCATAAACTGCATGTGCAGGCAACAACAACACTTTGTCAAACTCAGCAAGTGCCACTCAACTAAAATTTATAAACAATGCCATTCAACCAAAATGTACGTACATAACAAACACAGAGACGAATAGCATTCAAGACATGATGTAATAACCCACCAAACATCAAAGCATTACTTACATTCATTCCATCGGGCGCTCTTCCAAATTTTCCAATACCCCTCAATCCAACACGCCTCTGGATCACCAACTTTCATCGGCCAATTTGGATCTCAAATTGCAGTCTGTGTGTTGGTGGATTGACAAGGATGACCCAACCATTATTGTCCAAAACAACCATGCAAATATCAAGACCAGCTTCAAGGGTCTCGTCGGACAACTTGTTCCAAGTTGATTCACCTCCAACAAGGCCATCAACCTCATAGCCTGACGACAAGTCAACAACGATGATATTGGCACTGTAAGTAGTGTTCTTACCTTTTCTAACCCTTCTTTGAAAATTGTTACTTTCCATAAAGCATTTCATGGCTTCATATTCTTGCAGGTTGTCACCATGAGATAGACCCTTGCAAATTGTATTGACATTACCCACAATCACCTCAATTGAAACAGACTCACTTTGTATTTAAACCCACCATGTCCACTTTCATGTATTCATATTTGTCGCGTCTTCTCTTAGCAAGTGTGAAGGCCATGGTTTCCTGCAAACACATGAAGAAACAAAACGTTTCTATTACCAAAGCTCTGCTAGCTTTCAGCCCTCAATCTGACGAAAATGTTTGCGAACACGAAGAGACACGAACTTGAAGAGAAAATGTTCGCGAACATCCTCAGGAAGAGACACAAACTTGAAAGATTCACGAACGAGAATTTTTTGTGGCACAGCGGGAGAAAGTCAAACGACTCGAAGCGACACAAAAATCGTCGCAACACCTTTTTCTGCCCTCACGCTCCAAAAAGGACAAGAGGATCATGCAAGTATCCAGAAGTACAGATACTTGATCTGATAGCATGACATCAGCAGATACACTTTAAGTCGTGGCTAATATGCCATTCTTGTAACTTGTGATTAGTTATAGATGTTTAATCGCTCTAATCTAGTAGTTACATGATGCAACTATATATCTTTCTGGTTAACGTTGATAAGATGAGTGAATACACATGAAGTAGTCTAATGTTAGTAAGCAAGTAGACGAAAATACAGAATACGAGTCCGCCTGCGTGCAAGACGATTTTTTGATAGGATTTGTAGATCCACAAGTCCGCTAGTAAAGCGAGACACGAATTTGTGGGAGAACCGCGCCAACGCACTGCGTGGATCTGCATGCAATGCTTAAAGAATAAAAAAATTAATAGATGATTTTGTAATCGTTGTGCACACATCATTCTAATCTTGTCTGATCTCGAATGAAAATTAGTCTGCTGTTATTCGCGTGTTTGTTTCACTTTTTCATTTAATTTTGCAACTTGGTTTGATCTTGTTGAATGCTACATTAATCTTTAACATAGTACAGTAGTGTTTGTCTACATTTTGGAGGATTGTAGGAATGATGCAGTTGGCAGTGACCAGCAGTCAAATTCGAACTCCATCCAAATTGTAACGCTTTGCGATCTGTTCACATCAATGGTATCAGAGCCTGCCTACCTTGTCATAGTCTGATGTAGCCGAAAAGACTATCAAATCTAGAAGGCTGAGCATTCAAACAAGTGACCATCAACAAGAGAACACACTTCAGAAGCAATGGCTTCAATCAGCTGCATACAAAACAAGATCTGCACAGTTCTTGATTCTTCAGGATCTAACTTTCTAGCCTGGAAAGTTAAGACATCATTGATACTAAAGGGTGAAGGTTTATTCCCTTGGGTGGATGGCACAGAAGAGATGCCTACGACATCAGGCAAAGAGCTACGCGAACGGAGAGAGAAAAATGACAAGGCAGTAGCCTTGCTATTCTCATCCATTGAAGATAGTCTCGCACTTGACCTGGCTACACTCTCCAAAGCTAAGGAGATGTGGGATACACTGCTCACGAGATTTCAAACGAAATCAAGAAGTCAAATAATGATGTTGGAAGATCAGCTAACGAATCTACAATGGGACGGCAAAGATCTCACTTCTTTTGTAAGGAAAACGAAGGATCTATTTCTGTCACTACACAACTCTGGAGCAAAGAATGTAGTGTCAACTAAGAAGCAGCTCACTTATCTGTTAAGAGCCTTACCCAAATCTTTCCAGACGACTAGAATCCTGCCTACGAAAGATCCTACCATGAACCTCGAAAAGACGATTGTTGAGATTCGAGAGGAAGTCGAGGCTAGAGAACACCTTGATCACAAAGATGGCTCTGACCAAGCCCTCTACGGCAACAAAAAAAAAATCCAAGAAAAAATTCAATCATAAGGGAGAGTCAAATCAAAGGTAGGATCGTGATTAGCAAGCAGAGGGGACCAGCAAAGGAAACTGGAAGAGCAAAGAGAGATCGAAACAACAAGGTGGAGAAAAGAAGACTTGCGTGAGATGCAGAAGAGATGGGCACATAGTTGATACATGCTGGCTGAATCCGAAAATCGAATGTATCCACTGCCACAAGAAGGGTCATGTAGCCATGGATTGTCACCTGAACCCAAGGAACAAATCAACACAGAATAGACAGGAGAAGAACAACAGTTCATCCTATGTCGAGGAGCCCAAGAGCTCAAAAGTGGGCGAAGAGAGATCAAATAGAAATTGTTCGATCATCTATATTTTTGAAGACCTGTGTTCAACATCAACATTTGACACACATGAGGTGATCCGAAATTCAAGAGCCACCTCACACTTCGTAACATCAAGACGAATAATGTCTGATTTCAGAAGTGCCGATCTCTCAAGATTCATAGTTCTTGGAGATGGATCCAAACATCAAGTGAATAGTACTAGTTCACTATGGCTCAACACCAATGGCAGAGACAAACGACTCGAAGACGTCCTGTTCATGCCTACACTGCAGCAAGACTTGCTTTTTGTGGCAAGAATAGCTGATGTTGGGATGCGTGTGACATTTTTTGACGAAGCATGCAACATGGTTGACGCCAGTACTAGTACCCTGATTGCTTAAAGCAGAAGAAAAGGTAATCTATATCACTTGAAGGTACACCTACCTGTAGATCAGATGCATCACACTTATGATGATTTGCCAGACACTCTATGGCACAGAAGACTATGCCACATGAACTCAATGGCACTTTACCCATCAAGCCATCATGGAGCAATAACAGGAGTCAGCATCTCGAATGCAACCAGTTCGACCACCTGTGATGCATGTGTGAAGGGCAAGATGTCACACACTCCTTTTATCAATGACTTCTACAGGACGACCAAGATTCTGGAGCTAGTGTACTCTGACATCTGTGGGCCTTTCAATGTGATCTCAATAGGAGGCTCGAAGTATTACATAACCTTCATTGATGATTATAGTAAATGTGCCAGAGTGTACTTTATTCAGAATAAATCTAAAGCACTTGATAAATTCACAGAATATGTAAATTGGGCAGAGAGATGCACAAACAACAAAGTGAAGCAGATCAGGACAGATCGAGGTGGTGAATATATCTCGAATCGCTTCACTAACTTCTTCAAAGATCGTGGCATCATTCATAGAAGGACTGCAGCCTACAAGCCGCAACACAACGACATTGCAGAAAGGAAGAATAGGACCCTGATGGTAGCTGCCAGATGCATGATGGCCTACTCGAAAGCTCCAAGAGTACTGTGGGCTGAAGCAGTAGCTACAGCTGCGTACATCCAGAACAGGACAGGGAAGTCTGGTGTCCCTCACACGACACCACACGAATTATGGTGGGATAGAAAGCCCAACCTGTCTCACATCAGAATCTTTGGCTATGCAGCTTATGCACATATCGCTGATAAGCTTTGAAAGAAGCTTGATGAGAAAACCAAACATGGATTTCTAGTAGGTCATGACAACAATTCATCATACTACAGAGTCTACATGCCAGACACAAACACTGTGAAGACAGTGAGAGATGTCAAATTTGATGAGAGCAGGACAATGGCCAATGATGATCCTGTCAGCTATGAAATCTTGGAAAGACAGTACTATGATTTGCAACCAGTGACAGAGGGAACAATAGACGAACACAAAAACAAAGATTTTCAGGTCGCTTTGCATTTGAGTGACGAATCAGAAATCGAGAGATTCGAGAGACAGCCCTCTGCTACAGTACCTGTAAACCAAGATGGTTCCGGACCTAGCAGAGCAGATAAAGGCAAAGGCATTGCTGTCCTAGGAGGATCTCCTAGAAGGTCAACAAGACCACGAAGAGCGCCAGCAAGATACATGCTAGACAACTCAGCTTCTACATAAGAAGAGTTCTGTGGATTCAGTGGGAAACCACAATCTTTTGAGGAAGCAATTGAATGTCCAAAAAAGGACAAATGGATCCAAGCCATGAATGAAGAGATGGAATCCATGAGGAAGAACCAAGTATGGACGTTACAACCATTACCACATAAGCGCAAGACTGTCAAATACAAATGGGTCTTGAAGCTCAAGTACGGACCGGATGGGAACATCTCAAAATACATGGCAAGACTGGTAGCGAAGGGGTTTTCTCAGAGATATAGTATTGACTACTCTGAAACCTTTTCTCTTGTCATCAAACATTCATCCCTACGATTGTTATTTGCATATGCAGCTGGTTATGACCTCGGGATCCACATTGTGGACAAGAAGACAACCTTCTTGCATGGTGAGTTAGACGAGGAGGTCTACATGGATCAACCCCCAGGTTATGTCTCAAATTCACTTCCTGATTATGCATGCAGAATGCATAGAAATATCTACGGTCTGAAACAATCAGCTCGACAGTGGTACAAAAAGAAAGATCAAGCCCTAAAATCATTAGGATTCAAGCCACTGATGGCTGATTCTAATGTGTATGTCAGAATTACAAATGGACAGATCATTATTGTGGCTGTATATGTGGACGACACTCTGATACTTTGCAAGAGTGAGCAGCTAATTGCTGAAGTAAAAACAGACATTTTGAAATATTTTGAGATCGTGGATATGGGAGAAGCCAGGTGTTGCCTTGGCTTGCAGATTGACAGAGACTATGAGAGAGGTAAGTTGTACCTTCATCAGTCCAGATACACCCAAAAGATCCTAGAGGATTTTGGGATGCTGAATTGCAAAGGAGCGAATACTCCAATGCTCGTAGGAATGGTGCTGACAAACGATGATTGTCTGAGCACTGAAGAAGAGAGAGAACGAATGCAGCTCACACCTTATAGGAAGTTGATAGGTTCGCTGATGTACCTTGCAAACAACACACGCCCTGACATAGCTTATGCAGTGTTCTGGATGAGCCAATTCTCCACGAATCTAGGGTCAATACATTGGAAGATTGCAAAACGAATTTTGCAATATCTTCAATTAACGAGGGATTATGGCTTGTGTTATTGTCGTGATGCAGGATTCAAGATGTTTTCCTACAATGATGCTAACTGGGCATCCCTCAAGGAAGATTGTAAAAGCATCTCAGGAGGATGCACCATCGCGTCAGGAGCGACAGTTCTCTGGGTCAGCAAGAAGAAGACCATTGTTGCTCAATCATTCTGCAAAGCAGAGTACGTTGCATCAACGAAGATGGCCAATGAAATAATTTGGCTCAGACAGTTTTTGGACGAATTGGGAAACAAGAAACGAGCCTCTGGTCTTGTAGATGGATAACACATTTGCAATACATATAACCAAAGATCCTATGTTCCACTCAAGGACAAAACACATCACGATCAAGTACCACAATGACCTGAGGCTTCTCTGGGACAGTGGTAAGCACGGATTTCATTGTCATCCCGGTGGCTGCCGCATTGTTGTCATCATCAACGTCCAAGCATCTCTTCTCGTGCAACTGGTATAATGCTGCCTCGAATGGAGGACACTCCCCCTCCTTGAAATCCACCCACCAAGGACAACATTTGACCTCTCACTTACTCAGACCATCCTTCCTACTAAGGTTAGCCCTCACAGAATACATACTCACTTCTTTGGTGCTTTTTGCAGAAGTCTCTTTAGATGGATGACTTGAACTTTTGATCTTGGAGATGGCAATCAAGCTTCTCATCTTTGAGGCATGACTAAATATTTGAAACATTTTATGTGGATCTGTAGCATCACATGTTCCACCTCGAATGTATTGCCTTGGCATGGCTTTTCTGGTTTGAAAAATTTGCAGGGCATTAGCTCACATACAGCTTTGTGGCTTTGGCATTAGATCATATGCAACTTTTTGGGTTTTGCATCAAATCATATACAACAAAGCATGTGTGAGTGTGAGTGCTAAGAATGTGTGTGTGTGTGTGTGTGTGTGTGTGTGTGTGATTATGTCTTTTTGGGTTTGGGTGTAAGATGAGGGTGCTGCTTGTCTATGTATGTATGTATTCTTTGCAATATGCAAAAATTTTGTGATTATAATAAAAGATGAGAGATAGAGAGCTTTCTTTGTGTCAATTTGTGTTTTGTTTTGTATAATCTTTGTATTTTCATGTCAAGTGGACTCCAACTTGTGAGGCGTGTTCAAAGTTAGCATTTCCTCGGGCATCACAAGCTTTGCACTATTTAATGCTCTTCAACAACACACAATTATCTTTTGAGTTATTGCCTTTAAGTATTACTGAATGCGCTGGGTACACAATATTATGGAAGGTGCCTGGCACACGACATTATGCCAAATTTGGACTCCCAAAATTTGTCGTCTCCAATACATTACTAGGAATTGTAGAAGATAAAAATTGTCTCAAGTCTTTTTAAGATATATTGACCTAGAGACCTCTTTTTTTGTTAATTTTTTTTTATCTAAATTGCCAATACTCAAAATGGTGTACAAGAATATGTTGTCACTATAAATTGGAGTTCTATTTCATTTAGAATTACGGCAAAGCTAATGAGAAAATCCATTTGATTATTATATAATCTATATATACAAAAAAAAAAAAAGTTAAAACAATAATCAACTTAAGATTCTAAACAATATTTAAATATTTGAATTCTATTCTCTAAAAGCAATTTTGATTTTTTAAGCACACCACCTCCCTTAAACATAGACAACCATTTTTTTGGGCCCTCCAGATAAATGCGACACTGTGTCAAAAATGCCTTAAAAAATATTTTTGGCTAACCTTCGAGTTTTTCCTTAAAATTGCAAAGGTGCCTTTAAGGAAATGCGAAGGTATCCCATGCATCAGCTGCTTTCTGCCCCCTCAAAAAATGTGACATTCCCCCTCCTGTAGAATGCAACAATGGGGGTAATGCGAAGTTTCGTCGCACAATTCGCAATTTTTGGTCATGGGGAACATATAGCACCAAGTGAAAAACACTTAAAAAATGTGACACTGTGTAAAAAATGCCTTAGAAAATATTTTCAGCTAACCTTCGGTTTTTCCTATCTCCAAATGCCTTGAAAACCATTTTTACACCTTTGGGTAAATGCAAAAAATGTGAAGGTTGTTGACCTTCGGTTTTTTCCCAACTTCTGAAAAAATGTGAAGGTGCCCTTAGAAAATGCGAAGGTTGTTGACCTTCGGCTTTTTTCCAACTTCTATGAAAATGCGAACGTGTCCTTCAAAATGTGAAGCTACCCTTAAGATTGTGTAGGTGCCTTTAAGTAAAATGCGAAGGTCTCCCATGCACAAGCCGCTTTTTGCCCACCCGAAAAATGCGACACTCCCTTTGGCCACCGGTCAACGACCATCGGCCACCCGTCAACGAGACCATCGACCACCCGTCAATGACCATCGGCCCTCCCCTTCAGCCGCCCATCAATGACCATTGGCTTTCCTCCTAAACCATCGACCGCCATCCAAATCATCGGCCGTCACCGAACAGATCGTCGGCCGCCCATCAACGACGGGCATACCACTAGATCATCGACCGCCACCTAGATCAAAAAATCATCGCCTATCAACAACATACTGAATTTCCAAATCATCGGTCGTCACCTAGATCGGCCGCCATTGCCCGTCAACGACAGGCACTCACAACTAGTAAAAGAACAAAATTCTTTTTATCGATTCTGAAATAGATATCGGATATCTATGACAATATTGTATTCAGTTACGTTGAGATTCTTAATAATCCTTTTGGTTCAGTAAATATACAAAATACACATGAGGCATTTTAGACAGTAACTAAAGTTGGCCAGTAATGTAAAGAATGATCTTATGAGGGCCCAGACCTATAATTGGACTTTAGAGCTTGCATGGTGTTGACTGTTATAATGCAAAAATAGGAGGTCAATTGCTCATATTTGGGTTGTGAGGGTTCCTAAAGGGAATATTCTCTTCTCATTGAGGGTTATATGTACCAATGGAAATTTGCCCATCTACACATTGGAGTTTTCTGATTCTTGAAGCCAAGATCCCCTCCTCTCTTGTATTCTTGGGGGTGAAGTGGTTCAAGTTTCGACTAGCCATTTCCAGTTGGTTGGGTGGTTTTGCTCCACAGGTGTTCTTTTGGTCACATGCAATAGGAGCTAGGTGGATCTTTACTTGGCGATCCTTACAACCACCCTTACACAAAATTTTCCAATCATCTGACGACACTTCCACCACTCAAGATGTCTCCTCTCCTACCACTCAATACATCTCGTCCCCACCCCTTGATATTCTAGCCATGGTGGCTACCATTATTACTCTCTCTCTCTCTCTCTCTCTCTCTCTCTCTCTCTCTCTCTCTCTCTCTCTCTCTCTCTCTCTCTCTCTCTCTCTCTCTCTCTCTCTCTCTCTCTCTCTCTCTCTCTCTCTCTCTCTCTCTCTCTCTCTCTCTCTCTCTCTCTCTCTCTCTCTCTCTCTCTCATTTTTTCACCTCCTCTGCCTCCACCTCCACCATCTCCCCCTCCTCTGCCTCCGCCTCCACCATTTCCGCCTCCTCTGCCTCCACCACCGCTATTTCTAGCGCCCAATTGCCTCTTGTTTTTTCCTTCACCCTTCCTCTTCTCTTTTTGACCGACATCCATGGACCTCCACTCAATGTTTTTGCCCACTCTCAACCCATGGATATTTATGCTTTCCATGATGTGCAAGTTATCCTTGTGGCTAAATAGCAAGTCAATGTGGTTTGACAAACTATTAACTAGCTAGCAAAACCAACGATTCCTTCAGCTAAAAGAGCGAGATAATTGGATGCACAAAGAAGATGTCTTACATGTTATGTCCATGTCCAGTATGTGGGATTCGGAATAATTTCTGACATGGATAGCCGATACTCCCATGTATAAGGTTGTTAGTTAAGCCACTCCATTCTGGGCTTGGCCGATAATATAATCAATAATCTTATGAGGGGCCAGACCTATAATTGGACTTATGGAGCACTTGCATAGTGTTTGACTGCTATCATGGAAGAATAGCAGATCCAATTACTTTTGAGAGAATTGGAGAGATCCTAGAGGGAATATTCTCTATCTTTTGGAGACTATATAACTTGGTGAAACTCGCCCTATTTCTTATTCCAAATTCATGTTGTCAAGAGCCAGGATCCTCTCCTCTCTTGCATTCAATCACGATAGTTCAAGGGTGAAGCGGTTGGAGATTTGACTATCTGTTTCCTGTTGCTTGGGTGGTTTGGCTCCATAGGTGTCCTTCTGGCTGCATTCAAAGGATCTAGATAGACTTTCATGTGGCGATCCTTATTCATCTAGAACTTGCATGTCAAATGTCTTTGGAGATCCGACCAAAGACTAGATCACAATGGTGTCTGGTGCCTGAAATACCGTCGTTGGATCTGGCAATTGTGTTGATTGAGACGCATCCAAGTTTTGGGAAGCACCTTAGAAATGATCAAATCCCATTCTAGAGGAGTTGGGATCAAAGGTCCTGGGTTTGAGAGGCATAAAAAATTGCTCTTTGACCTCTAAGGGTTTGGAATTATCAAACTATTCCATGAAACGTTGTGTAATTTCTTCGAACCTCATGTTGTGACTAATAATGTCGAAGCTCAAAAAAGCGAAATTTTCTGAAAAGGGCATTTATCCGATGACATAGAAGATGTGTGTGGGGTGAGGAATTTAGGGCATAAGTCATCTGGGAGGAATCAATGGCAGGTTGTAGAAGATGGGAGATGAGAAGTTCAGAGCGGCTAGTAGTAGAAAATTATTGCGTAGCTAAAGGTGGTGGCCGAGTTTGTCGATGAGACGCGAGAGCAAGTGGGGTGAAACGATCTCACTACGTACTCACCTACGACTCTGTGAAGTAGATGCTTGGTGGGAAGATTCAGCTGGTGCTAGCTCGTAGACAGCTAACACTGATTCAACTTTGAATCTGTGAACCTTATTTTCAAGGTATGAGGCAACTAAGGAGGAGAGAAGACAACCAGTAGTGAACTACTTCTTAGTGTTTCATTGTTACTGTTTACGATGCACATTAATGTTGACAGCTGTCACCATCTGTCAGTAGCCATAGGCTAGTCTATTAGTCTACTTGTAGGTTTTCTCTCTCTATCAAGGTTCATGGTTTATTTAAACATTTTACATTCTGTATGATGCAGGGTGATAGAGTGACAATGCGTGTTCTTCTTCCGCCTTCTTGTGGTGATTGCTCATGGTGAATGCTTGATGTTGCATATCTAATTATTAACATTTTTCATCACGACATAGACATTACAAAAGTAAGGTACACTAGATCTATTCAGTTTAACTGATTGTAATTTGAAGCATTTACGTATTGTAGCTATCAACAATGGTGATATTCCATTTGCATGTTGCATTTCCTATGGAATGTACTCCAATTATTAAGAAAAATTCAAAAGTTGTAGAGAATGCTGCTAAAATTGTTAGAGAATTGAGAATAAATAATCATAAGAATATAGATTTGTGGGTGAATGGATCGATTTATCCTAGAGATCCAACTACCAATTTGTGTCTAGATTTCAAGTCTGTAACTCATTTTCTCATATTTGAATGCGAAGGAAATAGTGGATTACTTGGATATTGTCAAAGGCTATGTGATATTGGAATGCATAGCATATCTTGTCTTAATCAGCAATTACAGTTTGCTAATCAACAATTGCAATGTGCAAATCAACAATTGCTTCATTATGTACAACACACTAGTGCTGAAAACAATGCACTCAAGCATGTTATATCAGAGAATGCTACATTCACTAGTCTTCGAGGCTCAAACCAAGATATGTTAGAATCCATGTAGAAGTTGTGATCTAACAGTTTAAAATCTGTTATTGATATACAAGTTTTAAAAAAGAAAATGATGAAAAGGAAAAGAAAGAGAGTACCGATGAAGATTATTGATGACCTATCCACACATAGTGGCGAGTCAGAAAATATCGACCATTAAAGTATGTTTTCTTATAAACTGTTTATTTGATTTGTATTTGTCATTTAAGTTTAATTTGCAATTGATTACATGCATTAGTAAATTGTTAAATATAATTTGAGTTTTATATGTTTGTTGCAGATCATGTTTGGTGGCAAAGAACTATTTAACAAATCATTTATGCATTAGAGAATCTCTAAGTCATGTTTTACTGATAAAGTTAGCAAAGGCAATGATGAAAAATGCTCGTTTTGAAAAAATGAAAAAAGAAATTGTAGAGACTGTTTTGAATAAGGTTCAAATTTATTTGGATGCAAATATAATACAAGGTGCATGTAATCATTCTGGAATAGCAAAAGTGCTTATTCTACTTCTTTTTAAAATAGTTAAAGAAGCCTTTTCTCAAGTGATGGTAAAACAAACTTATCTTCCTCGTCCATATCGGGTAAGATTAGCAAGAAGTTATTATAATGACGGAATGTTCAAAGTAGTTGGCCAACCACTTCATATAATTGATTTATACAAATCAGAATGTGGTGAGCTCAATTACAACGATTGCAATAATATTTTTCTTGATATTGATTTGTATCAAGTTAATGCACCTTCAGGTCTATTTTAGATATTCACGATAAGATAGTTATATTCGTCTATAACCTATATTCGTCTCTTATGAGAATATGTTTGAGATAATTTGTATCAAGTTGATGCACCTCAGGTTTGTTTAAGATATTCACGATAAGATAGTTTTAAGTGGAATAGAAACTGAACCCGCTCATATTCATGTATAAAACATTCACTTGAAGTAGTATCAATGACTAAAATGAGCCAAGGCGTCAACTTATACCGTCGAGGATATTTATTGCGGCCGTTTTTTGACAAATTGGCTTTACATATAGCAGTTGATGATGAGTAGAAATGTTGTATTTCAAACCTTGGAATCTACATAACCACATCTCTAAATCCAGAGGAGAAAAAAAGTCAATCTCTAAGTCTATAACAAAGTTCAATTTTTCAAATATCTTCAAGTGAAGTCCTATGCTTCATGAACAAGTCCTTTCCCAATGCTTTGGTGAAGAAAAAGCTATACATTCCCTTGAAGACACATGTTGAAGCTCCACCTCCTTTGCAATGACTTGCTCTCTCACAAAATGATATTGAACCTCAATATGCTTGCTCCTAACATGAAAGATAGGATTGGTTGCCAACCTTTGGGTTGATTGATAGTCACAAAAGATGATTGGGCTTTCTAAAAAATCCAGCAAGTGAAGATCCTTGATCATCCTCTTGATCCATACCATCTCCTTTGTGCAATGTGTAAGAGATTTGTACTCGGCCTCACTAGATGACAATGAGATAGTGGCTTGTTTCTTCAACATCCATGATATAGCTCCATCACTTATGAAATTACAATGAGCACTAATGGATTTCCTATTCATTACATCGTCAGCATAGTCCCAGTCTGAAAATCCAAAAAGATTAGGTGATGACCCTTCATATCTCGAGTTCCAATGATGTACCTCAAAACTCGCTTCCTAGCTTCCAATGCTCCTCACTAGGATCTTGCATGAATTGACTCAATCTTCCAACACAATATCTTAGATCTGGTCTAGTAATGGTTAGATAGATGAGTGAACCAACTAGCTTTCTATAAAGAGTAATGTCCTCGAAGAAAATTTCATTACCTCTTATAGTTAGCTTTACATGAGACTCCATAGGTGTATTTGATCTCTGATCTATTGATAAGATCTGATATCTAATGTATCTTTTGTTGATCCTTTTTATGTGATCAATCCTACAAATTAACCTTTCTGGTTCAGAGGTTGCACCTTCGCCTTTTCAAGGGCACCATCGCTTTTTCCGGAAGGCATTTGGATAGTCGCATTTTTACCGAAATGCAAAAAATGCGAAGGTAGGCCATTAAACATTTCCAAGGCATTTATAGGACAATGTCGCTTTTTTCCAAAATGCGAAAAATGCGACAAACCCAGAGGTAGGCTGAAAATATTTTTTAAGGCATTTGGAGACAGTGTCGTCTTTCTCACAAAAATGCAAAAAATGCGACAGTGTCAGGAGAGTTACTTGCATGGTTGAATTCTTTTTTTATTAAGTTTTGTAGGTTTTTTCTCTCAAGAAATCATTGGATTGTGCAAAACACAAAGCACCTCCAAGTCACTTTTAAGAGAAGTACCTTTGACCTACTATTGTACAACTTTGAATAAAGAAATCAAAGATGTAGATGTTTGAGTAAAATGTAGTGTAAATTGAAATTATGTTTAGGCCTACACATATGGTCTAGGTTGAGTCTAGCTGTAGGTTTTTGTATACGTTTAAGTTGAGGTTTAATTTTAGGTCACTGATTAAAGTCCACATTTAAACTTAGGTTTACGTCCTTGTATAGTGTCATGTCTGATTCGAATCGGCCGACCAAATTGGATTGATTCTACAGTTTCAAACTGAATCAAAATGACAGTCGTGAATTTCATAGATGTTTTTGTCTTTTATGTACCTTAGCCGCAAGCACCTGTTCACTATGTTGATCCTGACTATGTTGATCCAACTACGTATTATGTTGAAGAAACTCCAGATGCTAGTCTCCAAGTGGACGTGACATACCAGTATGATGCCAACACTGTCACTTATGATTCAAACCAGCCATACTATGCCACTCCACAAGTGAGTTATGCGGCACAACCCATGCCTGCCTTGAGGGGTTGTTTTGTTTGTGTTGGCCGACACCCTAGCATCCGTTGTCCTAACAAGCTCAAATTCCCACCCCTATGCAATAACTGTGGAATCGAGCACCATATGAAAGATTGCCCAAATCGACCTAAACCTTCTGTTCCAGTTCATTCACATTAGGGGAAATATGGGCTCAAAATAAGCCCTTTAAGAAATTTCACTTTAGAGAGAGGTTACGTAGAGAGAGAATGCAAAACCGGTAACTTCTAATCGTCGTTTTCCGAGTTCTCGGCCTTGCTCGACATTTAACTAGTATGGTTAACTTCAGACAATAGTTAGTTAAGCATGAGATGTGATAACTTCTCTTCATGCTCGTTCCAAAATTTGAGACTAGAGCTTTAAGATTGAAAATCTTGGTGTGCTCAATGCAAAATTTGAAGCGGGAGTAGCAAAACTTTTGAAATCACTGTATGATTAGAGTGAAATATGTGGGACGATTTTTCAATGCGACATAAACATTACAAAAGAAAGGTATGCTAGATCTATTCATATTGATTTACTGTAGTTTGATGCATTTACATGATTGTAGCTTTTAACAATGGCAATGTTCCATTTGCATGTTGCTATTCTGATGGAATGCATTCTAATTATTAAGAAAAATGCAAAAGTTGTAGAGAATGCTGCTGCAATAGTTAGAGAATTGAGAATGAATAATCATATTAATATAGATTTGTGGGTGGATGGATCAATTTATCCTAATGATCCAGCTACCAATTTGTGTCCAGATTTTAAGTCCGTAACTCATCTTCTCAAATATGTATGTGAAGGAAATAGCGGATTACTTGGATATTGTCAAAGGTTGCGTGATATTGGAATGCATAGCATATCTTGTCTTAATCAAAAATCACAGTTTGTTAATCAACAATTGCAACGTGCAAATCATCAATTGCTTCATTATGTGCAACACACTAGTGCTGAAATGCACTCAAGAATGCTATGACAGAGTTGAATTTTACAGTCACTACTCTTCGGGGATCAAACCAAGAAATCTTAGAATCCATGAAAAAGTTGCGATCCGAGAGTTTAAAATTTGTCGTTGATATAAAAGTTATCAATAAGACAATGATGAAGAGTAAAAGAAAGAGAGTACCAATGAAGAATATTGATGACTTATCTACACATAGCAGCAATCGGAAAAAAAGAATTTGAGAATTCAAGTACGTTGTCATATAAACTGTTTATTTGATTTGTATATGTCATTTAAGTTTGATTTGCACTTGATAACATGGATTATTTATTTATTAAACATAATTTGAGTTTCATATGTTTGTTGCAGATCATGTTTGGTGGCAAAGAACTATTTAACAGATTGTTCATGCATTAGATCATCTTTAAGTCATGTTTTACCAAGAAAGTCAGTAAATGAAAAAATAAAAAATGCTCGGTTTAAAAAAATGCAAAATGAAATTGTGGAGACTGTTTTGATTAAGATTCAATCATACTTGGATGCAAATGTGATACAAGGTGCATGTGATGTATTTGGAATTAGTAGAAATGCTTATTCTACTTTTTTTACGAATAGTTAAAGAAGTTTTTTTCCAAGTGATGGTGAAGAAAATTTATCTTTCGCGTCCATATCGGGTAAGATTAGCAATAAATTATTATAATGACGAAATGTTCAAAGTAGTTGGCCAACCACTTCATATAACTGAATTATACAAATCAGAATATGGTGAGCTCAATTACAACGATTGCAATAATATTTTTCTTGATATTGAAAATGTTTTAAAAAACATTATTCGATTCTATAAACTAGACGAAGATCAAGTGAATCGAAAGATCATTATTGTAATAAAATTGGATGAATATGAAATCATCAAGGGTCAAAAGTTGGAATGAGTGACTGTCACTTTGATGAACAAAATTTTAAATACAAATATTAATGATCGAACATTTAGTGTTCAATCACATATGGTGGTTGGCGGCATTCCAGATATACATTTCAATTTTCATTTAGAATATCGATTATTAACAATTCATACCTTGCCAGTTTTTATTGACATGTCATGCATTACTTGCTTCTCTACAGGTCTTGAAAGAGAGGACCATAAAATACTTTCATGGATATTTTCAAGAACAAATTATGGTGATATTATAAAGAGACATTTGGAGGGTGAGAAATTTACAGTAAAAAACCATGGAAGTTTTCAAATTCAATGACACCTTGTAGGGGATTTGAAAACATTAAATTGTATGTATAATGTCTCTCATGGGACAACATCAAAGAATCCATGTCTTTATTGCATGAAGAATTGCTACAATATGAATTTGGGACGATCAACAAACACTGGCCCAACACGAGAAGCTGAAGATCCAAATATGAAAAGTGTTCTGCCAATTCCATTAAAAAATGTTCACATATGCACATTGCATGCTGAGGTTTGTATTATTGAAAAACTGATTTACCTGTATATTCTACTAGCATGGAATCATAAACCGGAGTCTGTGGCTAAAGCAGCAATTAGGAGGTTGGAAATAGTTCTGTCAAATGCAGGACTACATAAAGGGAATGTCACGATTGAAAAAAGTGATAGACTCTTCGGAAAAAAAGGAAACATTCCTAATCAGCCATCAATTGGAGGTGCTAAAACAAGAAGATTCTTATCCAATCACACATGCAAAAAATCAAGTGTCAGATACGAAATTTGGAGAGAAATTGTTCAAGCCATACGAACACTGGAAGGAAGTAATCAAGTGGAAAAGGGACAAGTGTGGACCAACTTAGACAAACTCATAGGTGTTATTAGGAAAGAAAACCTATCATCAAAAGACATGAGAACTTTGCAAAATCATTGCATCACATTTGTGAAATCTGTACATGATTGTTGGGGAAAAGACAACGTTACTCATTACATGGTGCTAATCTATATCATTATCTGGTACTTTTCTCATTCAGGGTTATATTTTTTTCTACTGATGTAACTAATCAAAACTATTGTTTGCAGCACATCCTTCTTCATCATGCAACTTATTTTGCAAAGGAATATGGGAGCTTAAGTATCTGATCATCACAAGGCATGGAAAAATCTCATTGGCAAGCAAGGGCAGCATTTTATAGAGCCACAAATAATGGAGGACACAACTCAAGAAATAAATATTTAGTTCAACTTTTTCAGTGGTTTTATAGGAGAGCACAATTTAGATATCATGCTATAAACTCGCCAAGTATTACGATATTTCGAAAGGCATTCAAATTCATAACAAAAGAGAGATCCTTGTAATATATCAAAAATCCATTAAAGAATTTTGTTTAATTATCATCATCATTATCTTCAAGATTCAGACAGATGGTATTGTCATGTAGGAATAATCTCCTTTCATATGGATCCAAAAATTCTAAATTTTTCTTTTTGCTCATATCAATGTAACTCAAATAAAGGGCCATTGCAGATGATCTTTTTGTAGTCTCATTGTGAGTATAACCCAATATTTTAATAGCCAAATCCCTTTTCACAAATTATATTTTATATGTTCCTTTTGCGTACTTATGGCCTCCTAAACAAACTGATAATGATTTGATGGCCATAATGATAGTGGTTGCATAAGAATGCCTAATATGGATGGGTTGCGAGTATTTGGATGCTGAGTGTATGTTCACATACCTAAGAGTGAGAGAGCCAAAATGCAGGTAAAGGCCTTGAAGTGCATTTTTACAAGATATGATGAACAAACCAAGGGATATAGATGTTATGATCCAGAGGGGCTATGTGTGCACATAAGTCGTGATGTCTTATTTGATGAAATTCATAGATTTGGAGATGAAGAAAAGAATAATGATGAGCTATGCAAGCTTCTCAAAGAGGATGAAATAGTTCTACCACCACAGGAAGATCATGATGATGATGATGAGGGACGTGGTACTCCTCCCACCATAGAGACGAGATGGAGAGTGAGAAACAAATCTATTGGATCGGAAAAGACTGAGGTAGCAGGTGATAAAAGGAAGGAGCAAGATGCACCATGGGATTCCTATTTACCTCGTAGTGGATCACCTCAACGTAAGTTACCCAAATGGTATACTAAACTCATGACTGACAAGGAAGGAGAAATTGACGAGCCTAGCAAGGAGGGAGAGTTGCGGCATTCCACACAAGAGAGGAAGGAACCTGACAAGTTTCAGGTAAATCTTGCACTTATGAGTGACATTATTTCATCTACTGAACCCTCTTGCTTTGAGGAGGCCAAAAATCTCGAGATATGGCAAAAAGCAATGCAGGAGGAGATTGATTCCATCAAACACCATGACACATGGGAGATAGTGGATCTTCCAAAGGGTAAAAGACCCATTGGCAACAAATGGGTATACAGGACAAAGTACAATGTTGATGGAACTATTGCAAAACACAAAGCAAGGCTTGTAGTGAAGGGCTATGCGCAAAGTAAAGGTATTGACTACAAAGAGACCTTCGCTCCTGTGGCCAAGTGGAATACACTTTGCATGGTGATTGCTTTGGCGGCACTATTTGGATGGAATCTACATCAAATGGACGTAAAGTTTGCATTCCTGAATGGTAAACTTGAAAAAGAAGTGTACATGGAGCAACCTAGTGGCTTTGTGAGACATGGCATGGAAGATAAAGTGTGAAAGCTGAAGAAAGCCTTGTACGGATTGAAACAAGCACCACGTGCTTGGTATAGCCACTTTGATGAGCATCTCCTTTCTAGAGGTTTGATACGCACTTCTTCATATTTCAATCTTTACTACTTTGCTCGTGACTCTAGTATCACACTGATTGTGCTATACGTAGACGACCTCATAATCACAGGAAATGATGATGATTTGATTGGTGCAATCAAGAAAGACTTATCTTCTAGTTTTGATATGACTAATCTTGGCTTGATGCACTACTGTTTGGGAGTGAAAGTATGGCAAGGTTGCAATAGCATCGCACTAACACAGACAAAGTACGTGAATGAGATTTTGAAGCATTTCAAAATGTGCGACAACAAGCCAGTATCCACACCTGTAGAGGTTCGCAAGAAACCATCTAACCAGGATGAGATTGCACTAGTTGATGCCACTTTATTTCGTCAATTAGTTGGTTCGCTGATTTATCTCGCAACTACTCGTCCTGACATAAGTTATGTTGTAAGCGTTGTAAGTCAATTCATGGCTACTCCTAGAGAGATTCATTGGAAAGTAGCGAAGAGAATTCTTCGTTACGTGAAGGGTACAATAGTTCATGGATTGTTATATGAGAGGCAACATACTTTACCAGTTTTACAGGTCTTTGTTGATTCAGATTGGGCAGACTGTATTGATGACAGGAGATCTACCACAGGTTATATATTTCATGTTGGTAATGGTGTATTTTCTTCAATCAAGTAAGAGACAAGACATAGTTGCTCTTTCTACTATAGAAGCAGAATACAAAGCACAATGTTCAACTATGCAGGAAGCAGTTTGGCTAAGAAGAATGTTAGAAGACATTGGAATTCCGCAGAAGAAGCCTACTGTGATCAAATGTGACAGTCAGAGTGCCATACAACTAGCTAAAAATCCTGTAATTCATGCACGCATGAAGCATATAGAAACTAAATATCATTTCATTAGAGAGAAGTTGTTATCTAATGAAATAGACATAGTGCATTGTAAGACAGGGAATCAGTTAGCTGATATATTCACTAAACCTTTAAGTATTAATAAGTTTGAGTTTTTTAGAGAAAAACTCTTTGTAAGAAAGATAAACTAGGGCTTAAGGGAGAGTGTTAGAATAAGTAAGCCCGAGTTTCTCTCACAGTTCATGACTTCCCGTGTTCAGCAGTGATTTCGAGTTTTTTACTGTCTTTGTGATAGAATGCATGTGTGTCAGTTTGACGGTACATGTAGTGTAAATTGGGACATGCGTCCCGTAACGGGGACCAAACTGCCATGCAGCGGTACCCCACAAAAATTAGATTGTGTATATATATCTTTCAGTCTCTTTTGTATATACAGTAGTGTTCTCTTGGGTTTGTGTGTGATCTCTCTTTACTGTTTATTTGATCGACGTCAGATTGCAAATTAGCTAAATCCTTGACACTAAGTCTAAGTTTAAGTTCCTATTTATTTAAGCTTCTACCCATGGACTTACAAAACACATGCCATAGTAGAAGTTTATTAACATTTACTCATACGTGGACTTACAATACACATGCCACAAAGTTTTATTTCTTTGTATTTTTGACTGTATTGCTAACATTATCCCTCTCCTTATTAGATTGGTGGTCCCACACCAATTGAATATTTTTCATCTCAGATTTGTTGGGCTTCTTGGAGGCATGATTGTTGTTGGCGGTTTCGATAGATCTTCTTGTTGATTCCTTCCTGCATTTGCCAGTGCAATTTGTCAAGGAAAGGCCTGGGGAATAGTAATGGAGCATACCCTACAAAAAGTCATGGGTTTTCCATAGCACGACCGTATCAACATGGAGCGTCGAAGTGAGAGTTGCCCTATAATAAAGTCGTGCTACGTTGATGTGGTTTGTAATGGTTGATTGATATCGATGGCGATTGATGGGAGTACCCAATCCCAATAACTTTGTAATTCTGCCAAAGTTGCCACCAGGCCGCAATTGTCCGCAAAATATTGTACATCATGGTCAGGGTTGCCATAATGTTGTTGGTAGAAGACGCGACAATTTGTGATCATGTCGTTAGCAAGGTTGCCAGTATTCACACCTGTCAGCTTGGGCTGATAAATCTTATTTTTCACCTTTGTGTCAAAAAATGGTTCTCGATGAGCATCCATATAGTAATATGGATTGGTGTGCATATAAGCTGGTGCGTCGAGATACCGTGCCATGGAGGTCTTGCTTTGCAAAAAGACTTGATGGCGCCAAGCTAGTTGTGGATCAAGGAGTTTGACCACTTCTTTACGAGTTTTGCATCGATCAAAGTTTGGAAGAATATAGCCACCTTGCTCCTTGATTTGAAACTTCTTGGCAAACTCTTCAGCGCGCGTCGAACCAATATCCAAAATATATTGTTTGAATATTGGATCAGCGCGCACGATATGAAAAGAAACCAAATAATAACTACAAGGGTGCGTCGAACCGATATTAATAAATTTTTACCTCTGTATCAACAATTTTCATCTTCATATATGCTATTGCATTTGGTACTAGAAAGAGTTCTAGTATTTTCTAAATATGGCTCCAGGCAATTTTGTGTGTGTGTGTGTAATAGAGCTCATCTTTAAACAAATTGGATTACACACACCCTCATCATTGACGTATAAGGACAACACATATAAGCTCCAATGATCACTACAATCAGAAAACAATAAATTTATGAGAATCAATGTGAAATCAAAATTCATATGAAAAATTCAACTTAATAAAATTTGAAAAAATATGCTTACTTTGTTATGTATGGAAGCACGAGAATTGGAGTCCCCAACGTATTGGAGCATATCATCGTGCAGACTTCTAGAATGAGGGAAATCAAATACGGCCATGAATTGAAGGAGAAACAGTACTACATCTATAAACAATGGGGTCTAGAAAATTTCCATCCAGTATTGAATTGCCCCACTTCCTACATTGTCACCTAGCATTTTATCCCTACTTTCTAATTCACATGTATCTAATTTAGAAAGAGAAAGACCAGCATTGGTCTTTGACATTTTAAAACTGTATTGAGGACCTAAAGCTTTAAGATATGTGTTTATCAGTTGGTCGTACTGTACATATTGAGGAGTATTTACAAAGGCAAGTGCAGGGGGTGACAGAAATAATACAGATAAACCACAAAAAGAATTGTCATTCAAAATTGATTCTATCTTTACATTTACAAAATCATCTAAATCATTTCCTAGAACAGGAGGTGGGGAACTAATATTTATGGGGGTAGGAGGAGACTGAGATTTTGAAGGAGGAGGAGATTTATTAGGAGAGGAAGATTTAGCAGGAGAAGATAAAGATGGAGTTTTGGGAGGAGAAGAAGGAGACTTGGGAGGAGATTGTCTAGAAGACAGAATCTCATCCAGAAGAGATGGCTTTGAAAAATCCCTTGCTTTATTAGGACGGTCATGAGATGTCCTCTTTTTTGAAACACTCTCGCTTTGTACACGAAAAACAAGCCGGGATGGTTGAGATTGCTTTTGTTTTCTGCTCTTTGAATCTTCTTTTGGAGGAGAGGAAGGAGCAGGTCTAAAGTACTCTGCAAATTTGTCATATGTGTCCCGTAGCCTGAACACAATGTTGAAATCCTTGGGCATGATGGTCACCCTCTTGGCATGGACAGTTGCAACAACAATATTTGAAAAAAAATTCACTTGGAATTCTTCATATGCAGTGTGCAGCACCTCTATTGCCGTTACAGTCCATCTCACATCTGCAGATAGACTTCTTGTAACATGTCTGATGGATCTCTGTATGCAAGCGTTCAGAATTAGAAAATTATTGGTCTTCTGTAGCTTTCAAATATCCTTGAGCCAGGGTGGGTCTCTTCTTCTGCCCCTTGGCCTAGGAGGAGGTGGTGGTGAACGAGACAGTGGTGGTCCATTTCCCTAACCCCCTCCTGTGATTGGGATTCCACCAGGGTGGACTCGTGCTGTTTGCTTAGTCTGCGCCATTAGTATCCAATATCGGATCCGCGTGATGAAGGATAACTCAGGATCAGAAGTGAGGTCAAGCGTGTCAAACCGATACCTGAATTTAATCAAACCAATAGCTGGTAGCGGATGGACGCGCGCGAGTAAAAGCGGATCATAGGAAGGTTGCTTCGAGCGCGCTGCATCGATATCGCATGGATGTAGAGAACGATAAGAACTTTAAACAAAAAAATTTCAGCGTTGTCCATCTGTATATATAGATAAAATCCGAAACGATTGCATATGTGGTATTTTGGATGTCCGAGGTTCGAATTACGCTGATGATTACTTCGAGATATTCAGAGGCTTGTCAATCAAATCAAACTAAATACCCATCTTTCATCAAAATGATTAGTCGATAATAATGACCACAATTAATTTCAACAAAAGTATGGTCACATCTACAATTAATTCTACAAAAGTATGGTCACATCTACAATTTATTGCTGAAATTGACAAGGTTAAGTTATAAATATCTGACATTTTTTTATATCCAATTATTATAATTTCAGAAAATTCCAGCAACCATTATTTCACCCAATAGCAAATCGACGCGCATATACTACATGTGAAAACCAGAGGTGCTATGGACTTATGAAAGTCTACCGAATCAAGCTTTGATCATGCATAATGGGGTCCAATAGTTTCGACAATTTCAAAAAAAAAAAAAATTCTACAATAGCGATTCGACGCGCGCAGTCCAAGTGGAAAATAACTTTCTTCTGCTAGGCGCGATGATCTGATATCTGAGATGCACTGAGAATATATTGGAACGCATTATGAACACCTTATGAAAATGTTCTGAATGAACATTATCTCAAAAGAAAAAATCTCGTCTTTATGGTGCTTAAATAGGACGAGAGACTGTAATAATTCTCCTCGTACACGTTTTTCAATAAGGTCCATTTAATATTTGTTTAACGATGATTCGGTGAGGCTAGTGATAGACTATTTAATGTATTTCGGCTCAAGTACAGATTTTAGGGTCAGGGCTAATGATGATTCGTAGAATCTAGTAATAGACTATTTATGTATTCCGGCGTAGGTAAAAATTTGTCTCACTCTGATTGGTGGATAGTTATAGGTTGTGTTCCTCAATTTCATTATTTGACAAATGTATGGCCGTGATCAACAAGAATTGGCTATAAATATGGGCACCATGTTCCATATTTTGATTGCGTGATCTTTTATTCTGAACTCACTAGTCATTTTGTTTTCTTTCTTTCTCGCAATATCAAATCGACGCGCGCCTTCCCATACAGTGCACGGTTGGATTCATTCAGCGTGCTGAATTGATATCAGCCTCTTTCATTCTGTCACATTGAACCAATATCAGGTTTAATATGGCTAGTTCCTCCATGTCCCCAGATAACAAAATTCTGGAGAGGTCTATGCCATAAATCACTTTGTGATATAGATGTCGATGCTAATACATTGCACTTCGTAGCAACAACATTTAACTTGTACAAACCACAAGTTTTATCCCTAAAGCCATCAGCAATCACCTTGAAACCCCGTTTCACATCCTTGATCTGGCATTTCTTGTCATTGAACTCCACCTTCAACTTATGATCTGTCATTGTACCAACAGATAAAAGACTCTTCTGAAGGCCAGGAACATACAACACATTTTCAATTACCTTCACATGTCCATCAGGAAATTGAATAGGCACTGCACCAACTTCATGGATTTGGCACTCGTCGTCGTTTGCCTACGCAACTCTATCTCCATCATCAGTAAGCTCCAGATTTTTAAACCACGATTTGTTGCTAGTCATGTGTCTCGTTGCTCCTGAGTCCACATACCAATATGTATGATCAATGGAATGTTGCGATGCTAATGTTGTCGCAAATGTCGTGCCTTGATCTTCGTTATCGCTATCATTCTCTTCTTCGACAAAATTGGTCAACTGCTTCACTTTGTCCCTCTTAATATCTGCCTTCTTTTTGCGACATTCTCTTCCCCAATGTCCAGGCTTTTGGCAGTAAAAACAGTTGTCTTTCTTCTTCTTGCCTGATGTGGATCCTTGATTGTCATCCTCCACATTCGACTTCTTGGATTGCTTCTTGTATTTATGCTTCCCTTTGGCTAGCATTGCTTGATCTTCTGATGTGGGAAGTTGAGTTTTTACCACTTCACGCCTTTGTTCCTCCTGTAGGTTGATGCCATAAAGATTTTCAAATGTTGGTAGTCTCTCCCTTGAAGCAATGCCACTTGCAAACATTTGGAAATTTTTGGGTAGGCCATTTATAGTTGTGTGAACCAGCTCAACATCTCTTATTGGTTCTCCAACAGCTGTCAACTGGTCTCGTAACTCCTTTATTCGTGTGAAATAGGACCCTATGCCCTCATTCTCCTCCATGCGAACACTTATGAGTTTGGTCCTCAAAAACATCATTCAAGAGGGGTTCGTCGTTTGAAACTGCGTTTTGAGCGCATCCCATGTGCCTCTTGCTGATACAGCTTCACTGATGTGGGCAATAACATGATCCTTCACTGACAAGTTTATCAAGGATAAGGCCTTCTGCGCCCTTTTGTCAAATGCACGAATATCGACTGGAGTTGTAGCTGGTGGTTGTTCCACCCCAGTAACAATGTCCCACAACTCATTTTCCATCTCCTATAGCGCCTTAATGAGGCCCAATGACAAGCTTATAGAGCAATTTAGACTTCTAAAAGTCAACTTTAAGGTCTGACCAAAAAAGTTTCAGGACCTCCCGCCGCTTTTTCACCAAATCGGTGTCGTTCTCCGAAATGCCCTTCGTCACCAACTCCCAACTACTTGCCCACTGGAATGGTGAAAAGACTTTTGGCATGCTCTAAACACTCTCTCCACGGCAATCCCTCTGTTTTCAGGTACCGTACTTGCAGGGTACAATCCTTTTCTACCCTTAATTTGGAGGATTTTGGCTTTTGGACGGTCCTAAACGAAGAAAAGACCCAAAAGATATGTGCCCTTATTGAAAATGTATTGTTTCTTCACAATGAAATAACTTCAAACTTCATGAATTTGGGGACCCAACTCCAATTTCACATTAAATTTTTTTAATGAAATTGAAGGTATACTTGGCACTTCAGTGCCCTTCGAGTCCACATCAAGTTCATCCAACGGTTGATCTCCAAATGTCCACACCTTATCATGGAGACTCAATCTCCCTCACCTATTAATCAGACTCTCTATCTGACGGCTCTTAGCAAACTTAGGCAATGATTCTTCCTCCTTCGTGCACTAACCACTTCCAGATGCTCAGGTCTGTCTCACACTGGCCGCACAGATGATCCGCGACCTTCTCTTTGTTAACTTGGCTATGGTTGCCTACGCCTCCCTACCTCTACGGCTACCCACGACCATTTGTAGGTACATTTTTCCTGCTAGGGCGCCCCTCTCCATGCATTCACAGCACTGAAACATAGTTTGTCTGGAGAAAGATCCACAGTTTTGTATATAAAAACCCTAGTTATAGAAAAGGATGGAGCTTTCTTGAGATTTACTCAACCCTTTTTTGAGATTTTTCTGGCAGTCTCCTACACCACTGAGGTCGCCCTACTGCAAGAACTCTCTTGAGATTTTCGGCTTCACAATTGATGCACAGTTGAATGCAAACAAGTTGTTCTCAGCAGCCCTATGTTTGCTCCAATCAACTTGAAAATTTCTCTCACAGTTCATGACTTTCCGTGTTCAGCAGTGATTTCGAGTTTCTTACTGTCTTTGTGATAGTATGCATGTGTGCCAGTTTGACGGTACACGTAATCTAAATTGGGACACGCATCCCGTAATGGGGACCGAACTGCCATGCAGCGGTACCCCACAAAAATTAGACTGTGTATATATATCTTTTAGAAACAAGTCGATCAAACTAGGATCAAGCCAATAGCTTATTCTGAAGCCTTGAATTCAACTGCACCTTCAAACGAGCTATCTGGGCATATCGAACAACACCAAAGCAAGCCAGGAGTTGGAAAACACCATTTGAGCTGGTATATGGCCAAGATGTTGTTATGCCAGTAGAGTTTTTAATTCCTTCTCTATGCATCACTTTAGCATATGCCACTGACTTGTGTGACGATGGTGCTTGTCAACACCAAGTTCAAAATCGACTCTTTACATTGACAAAACTGTGTGAAACACGTCTTATCTCTTATCATGCACAGTTAGTGATGGGTGCTATTGTATATTTCAACGTGCTAGTTCCAAGGTAGATAATGGAGGAAATATTGATGGAAACCCTTAATTTTTTTATTTTTTTTCTCTGAGGAAACCTCAAAATTTGTCTTGAAAGAGATAAAAAATGTTGTGCTCTCTCTCTCTCTCTCTCTCTCTCTCTCTCTCTCTCTCTCTCTCTCTCTCTCTCTCTCTCTCTCTCTCTCTCTCTCTCTCTCTCTCTCTCTCTCTCTCTCTCTCGCCATGCTAAAGGACCCTCCTCTCTCCATTTTATACATTCTCTCTTTCTAGAAACTTATCTTTGTAGGAATTTTTAAAGGCACATGCTCTCTCTAGAAAGTTCTAAATGCACATGTCATTTTCAGCCCATTTTCACTCCACTTCAAATGCTTTTCAATTGCCCTTCAATGACGCTCTAGGGCAAATGTGGACCACATTATAGGAGTTCTATATCCAAAAAAGACCCCTTGTAAATATTTTCTTTATATTTTTTTCTCAAATTTTACTCACACATGGACTAATCAAAATACTCAAATTTGAAATCTACGTAACGTAGCTCTTTGAAATTGAAAAAAATGTTTTCTTAATAATGCTGTAATTCAGCATTGGGGGCAGCCCGCAAGCATTACATGTTATTCATAGTATAATATGCAATTATCATCCGCGCACAAAAGCGACATTTGACTCTTTTAGAACTTTGACTGGCCATAACTTTCAAACGGTAGCTCAGAACTAGGTCATGTAAGTACCATTGGAAGGCTCTCGTCAAGCGCTTTCCAACGATATAATCTTCCTCTCAATCGGATAGGGTTAAAAAGTTATACTATAATGAACTAGAAACGATAATGTACATAGAATGGTTAAGCATCAAAAATAGTGCGTGGAGAAATGAAAAAGCGTTTGGGCAAAAAATAAATTTATTTTGGTAATTTACATTAATAAACTTTGTCAATCTAAGTGGCATTTCTTATAGGGTGTATTCGGGATTCAGAATTCCTCTAATGATGAGAATGTCCAAATCCCATTTTGTCTAATTGGGGTGACATTCTCTCTCTCTCTCTCTCTCTCTCTCTCTCTCTCTCTCTCTCTCTCTCTCTCTCTCTCTCTCTCTCTCTCTCTCTCTCTCTCTCTCTCTCTCCTTTTTCTTTATTGAAATATGTTGAAGTAGAGCTTTCAATGCATGGTAGTGGTGTTGTATTTTCTCTATCTATCTTGTACAGTGGTAGTCTTTTTTCAATGGTGTGATGATTGATAATGCATGTCTCTACATTGTGATGTTTAGAAGTATTATAACATGCTTAGCCTAACATTATTTTGTACAAACACTAATATATCCATACAACAATAACTATGGCCCAAGAGGTCCAACACTAAACATCAAACATAAAATGGATAAATTTTCCAAAAGACAATTTTTAAACTAAATAACTATTTTCAGTATTAATTTTGGTACGAACTTTATGTAAGAAAACCCCATAATAATCTCAAAAATTATTGCCATATAACATCCAATCACACCAATAGAGACTTTGGTAGCTACTAATAGCAAAGAGGCTATTTACTCTTAACATACGCATATTTACTCCCATTTACTCCCAAGAGCTTGATTTTCATGGCATAGGGCCAAGCACTTGCAAGCACTTGCATGCTATACATATTGTATTGAATGAGCTAGTTTTGATATCAATGCACTTGGTAAGGAAAATAAATGACATTATCACTTGTGTTTAGTAAGATCCTTCTCCCTCTTAGCCCTCCTTATCATGTTATGGTATAACCTTATTTTAGCATAACATAAACTTAAAGCATGAATTTGGCAAGCATATTGATCATATATATATTGGATCACATTTGTTAGCTTGTTGATCGTATTTGGCCATTGTGCATATCCAGTTCATTACTTCACATTCATTAGCATTCTTCACATATTAGAGATTCACTTGATTAGAACGCAATCGATGCTTGGTTTAAACTAGAAATTAACTTGACTTGAAAAGCATATGGTGCTTGTAAAAATTATTCGAAATTGTGGTTGAGCATTTTCAAGCAAAAGTACTTCCTTTCATAAACATTCTAGGCATGACTAGTATCTTTGCAAGAGTAGGCTTATTTCAATTAGTTCAGGTATTGTTTTGTAGATCTTGCATGGAGTGGTTATTGAAAAAGTGATTATTGTGGCTTTAGAAGGATCAGGTGCATTTAGATTTGGGGTCATGTTTCTCACCTATACAAGTACTAATTTTTGGTGTGCGTACTATTGCTGTTTCATCATCTGAAAACGTACAATTCCTACACGATGATTTTACTGATTTTATGTACTTTCATAATAATGCCGTATTCTCAAACTAGTCCAATATTTGAAGTTAGGTCATTTTTCTTTTGAGTAGTATCAATCATCTTCAAAAAAATTTCGATCATCTCTTGCCGAAAGTTATAAACATCTTGTTGTGTAAACCTTGGACATGTGTACTGCAAATCCAGAGGGCATGTTGAGTTTATAGAACCACAAAAGTGATGAAGGTGGCAAAAATGTGAGATGAGGATTACACTAACACTCACATACCTGGGTGATATCGAAGTTGTCTTCGGTTGAAACTATGTGTTCCAAAAACGTTTTGACATTGTAGATGAGGTACCACGCACAACTGAAAGCATCTGTTTGCTGGGGGGACTGAAGATCCACACGCATGTACGTAATGAGAAAAACCGTCAGAGCCTATGGTGTACAGGTATAGAGAGCTGAGAGATGCGATGAGTTCATGTAGGCACCTTTGCGTCGTACATGTTGATACTCTGTTTGATTTTGGGTTTGGCATAGGTGTTCATGGATTGAATGAACTTAGATATTGCACTGTAACACCACAAAATCTATGTATGAATACAGGTGCTAAATGTATATCCAGTTAGAGATCAATTTATTTCAACAGAACTTATTTGATCAAGATCAAGACTCAGATAAGTTTTTTTTTTTTCTATAACCTTTCGATCCGTTCTTCTTCATGTGATGGAGTGGCTTTGGAATCTATGTATGAATACAGATGCTAAGAGGCTAATAGTTTTCTACAGAAGCATATCAAGCGAGAACTTAAAGTTTCTTCATTTGTTTCAATAGAACATTTTTTTTATCAAGATCAAATCTTACTCACTTAGATATGTATTTTTCACTATCTTTCGGTGCGTTATTTTTTACTACCTTTCGGTTCTTTCTTCGACACGTATCGAAGTGGCTATGGAAGAGTCAAGTGTCAGCACGTTACAACCTTCCGAGTCTTCGAATAAATTCAATATTGCAATGCTCCAATGTTCACTATAGATCTCAAGAAAGTTAGAACATCGTTCCGGGACTACTCTGCGCATCTTTGCAACATATATGGCAATGAGTTTTTCAAATTCGGACAGAATGGTCGTAAGGTTGAAAGCTTACCTTCTGCATATAGGAATCACATGGTAACGATATTCCGTAACAGTAACGGGCAATGATCTTTGATATAATTCAGCAGAATCTTTACCAGTTGCAACCAGCATGTTAAAGAGGTATGCGTCATGTATACGAACCAAATGTCGAAAATTTGTAGGCATCCGGTGTCTCCAATATCTGCGCAACGTCACCATGGTCATGTACATCATAATACTAGAATGATGATAGTCAAAACAAATCAATGCATGCTGTCTATTAAAGGTTCAGCTTCCATATATCGTACATCAAAGCCGGATCAATAACTGAGCCATCCAGTTCTTGCTTCTCTTTCTTTAGTTGCGACCTTGCCAGCCGTCCAAGTAAAAACCTTGCGTTGCATGATTTACAAGTCGTCAATTGGAACTCATTATATAATTTAGCTAGTTGTTCTTGAATGGCACGTTCTCGTTTTCGATAAGGTGATGTGGAGAGATTATGTCTATGGTCTTTTTCTTTGTTCACATCATCTGTGTTGATATTTTTATTTTTCATTTTGTTGCTCGAAGAAGCCTCGACCGGGCTTAGACGTTTTAGTTCGTTTTTTGGTTGGTTTTTTGGTTTTTTACTTCCTTTTTTGGGTACATCCTCATTCTTATCAAACGACGTTACGAGCACCTTTCTATCTGTTAAGCACGAAGCACATAAAGCAATATTGTCAAAGTTGGTTCAAATCAAAGTCACAGGATCTATTCTCTAGACGCGATGCAAATAAGCGTGAATACTTCACAAATTATACGAAACACTCCTAAAGCCAGGTAAATAAAATAACTCTCTCTCTCTCTCTCTCTCTCTCTCTCTCTCTCTCTCTCTCTCTCTCTCTCTCTCTCTCTCTCAAGTTTGTGCATATATCATCGAATATTACAGACAAGATAACATCCAGAAACTAGCAAGATTACAGTAGGAATGCTTTTATAGATGATACTCATAGAAAGCCACTGATAACAACCCCAGAAATTCAGAGAGAAGATAATTCAACAAATCTTATGCTCACGACTCGATAAGCTAAAAGATAGACTTTCATGTACAAAGCATCAACAACTCTTACGTAAATCGTCTGCTTTCGTCAGCAAATATATGAACAAACAAATGTACCTACCAAATCTTAATCTAGACACAACAGTGACCAGTTCAATGAAATTAAACTTCGTCATCAACAAGACGTTCAGTATAGAGCAAAACTCGCAGCAAGGCTGTTTTCAAATAGCATCTGAGATTATAATTACACCCCTTCTATCAAATCTAGAATATGTGAAACGCCTTGGTTCAGAAATGGTTGAATTAGCTAAAGCAGATGATGTACTAGCCTGTAGAACTTTTGCGTTCAGAGGCTTCAATCCCTGTGCAGTCCTGTATGGGATCGTCGGAATTGTCCGATTCACGATCCTTCCGTTTTCTTGGAGATCCTCCTCTCAAACGGAGCACCAAGTGGAGTGTGGACTCCTTTTGGATGCTGTAATCAGCAAGAGTGCGGCCATCCTCGAGCTGCTTGCCAGCAAAGATCAACCTCTGCTGGTCAGGAGGAATACCCTCCTTATCTTGAATCTTGCTCTTAACATTGTCAATAGTGTCGGAGCTTTCCACTTCAAGAGTGATGGTCTTTCCAGTTAGAGTCTTGACAAAAATCTGCATCCCTCCTCTCAAGCGAAGAACAAGATGAAGTGTGGACTCCTTCTGAATGTTATAGTCAGCCAGGGTCCGGCCATCCTCAAGCTGTTTGCCTGCAAATATCAACCGTTGCTGGTCAGGAGGGATGCCTTCCTTATCCTGGATCTTGGTTTTCACGTTGTCGATGGTGTCAGAGCTTTCCACCTCGAGGGTGATCGTCTTGCCTGTCAGAGTTTTCACAAAAATCTGCATCTTTTTTCACTCTTTAAATTATACAAGCAAAAATATTACAGTAGTAGAGATAGTAATAACTGCTGCCCACAAAATATTTCCAATCCTAAGTACGAGATCTCGTTGTCACAGATCAAAGATGAAATATTACTAGCCTCTATTTGTGTGTGTGTGTGCGTGTGTGTGTGTGTGTGTGTGTGTGTGAGAGAGAGAGAGAGAGAGAGAGAGAGAGAGAGAGAGAGAGAGAGAGAGAGAGAGAGAGAGAGAGAGAGACCACGTCGCTTTGCATGAGAGGAGTCGCCATCATGGGACTTACCCTTTCGTTATTATGCATCTTGGTTTCCAAGGGGGCTGGAACTTGGGACCAAACTTTGCATACCAAGGTAACCAATGGGCCAATGGGTAAACCCATTGAAGTGTTATTATGGATTAATGGGCCCAACAACCCTCTAGTATTTTAATGCTGTCTATATTATCTATCTTGGAGATCACATAGAATAGAACCTCGGTGGTTGAGCCCCCATCTCGAGCGCAATACACCAACTCACTATGTGTGGGAAGATCTAGTATGTTAATGGCATGGGATGACTGGAGCCATTGGATTCTACCATAAATGACAAACATAGCCATAAGTTGGTCATTCCTTGACCAATCCAAAAAAAAGTTCACCTTCAAAAAGCCATCTACAATCCTATAGTATAATTTTGGGACAAAATATTCATAGATTAGACATACCTAAAAATATCAATCAAATATTGGATTATACATATCTAGAAAGTGTAAAATTGAGAGACCATGAATTATTTTTTTTCAAGCAGCTCTGTAACTCAATGAATCCTCATTCAAATTGAGCCCAATCAGAATCAATGTGGATCTAGAGCTATAATACCACAAGTGTCATGTGTAAAATATCATTTACAATTGTTGTTATAGTAAGTTGAGTAGCAAATTGAATGAATTCGAAGTAGATTCAAGAAATTAGTCTTGAAAAACTACAATTATGATCCTTTGTAGCTATGGCTTCAAATATTTGGTTGAACCCAAATTATGTCTCAGTAGTTCATTTGTTTCTTGGACCAGGTGCACAAATATCAAATAACTCAAGAAGAACGAAGTCCAACTAGAGAGTGCAAACCTCCACTTATAGAATAATTAAAAAAATCAAAAGCCCTTCAAAGAATAGACATTTTTTCAAATAATTCTAGTAAGATCTTATAAGATCATAGTGTAAAAGCAAATCTAGAATGATAAAGTTTATGTCAATTGCATGGCAACAGTTACTTTTTAAATTACAGAGAAGTTTAAAATACACAAATTCCTTGAGCATTCAATTTGGGTTTTTTGAATCGGTACATTCTCTTGTGGCCTAGAACAAGTATTGTTCTATTTGTTGGAGGCCCTCTTGCCAAAACCTAAAATTTGGGTCCTCCACATTTGAATAAGGTTTGAGTCTTGATAGTATTGAAAAACATTACACAATTGAGATTCTCAAAGGTTGATCATAAACAATTGTGCACACAAAATTTCTAGCGCTCACGTGAGAAGATACAAGAGGCAAAAACGATGTGGCTCGATCGAACGGTCTTCTAGTATGACGTGCTTGTCTTCAAAGTTTATGTCTAGCTTTGTTTGTGTATGGTCTTCTCTTCCATCCTTATTTTGATCAAGGGCCTCTAAAAACGCATTTATGGCACTGGCAAGGCTTTCTTCGATCATTACCTTAGGTGTGCCTATCGACCTATCGGGCTCACAGAGAGGTTCTTGCTCCTCTAATTCTAGAGGAGGCATTTAGGTACCGTATGCAAGGTTTGTCAAATGTGAAACACGATGACATTTGTTTTGAGACTTTGACCTGAAAAAGAGTAATATTTTTTGGTGTTCTTTAATGGTCCTAGTTTTAGGCCAAAATCATGGATTTTTTTAATAAATCTCTAAATTTTGATTTTGAAAAAAGCCAAAAAAAATGCATATTTTAAATAAAGAGCTACAAGTTTTTTGTTCCAAACTTCATAAAACCATCATAATTACAAATGAAATAATAATTCAAGAGAACAAATGATTTTTGAAACTCGAAATCCCATTGAAATACAAAACAACTTAAATCATATTTGCACATTCTTTTTTTAAAGTACATTTTCTAAGGAATTTCCACTTATGCCTCTCAATTCAGAACTTGACATAGTCTCAACACTCTCATTTTCAGCTCATGAAGTGGAAGACCCGTCTTCTTCATCAGAGTCAACTGACATATCTTCCTCAGAATCCGCGTCTAATGTTGACAAAAAAACCTTGTAAATCAGCTTTTCTCTGTTGATGACGAGTGGAGGACGATGGTTTTTCCAGTAATCCAAGTCGTTCTTTCAATATAGATATAGTTGACTTTCGTAGATGATTGGTCATTGTTAATTCAAAATTAAATTCCAAAACATCTACATCTTCTAGATTAAAATCGTCGACTCTTGGTTGATTTTTTGGCAATCTCTTTCTCTTGCCCTTTGGATCTGTTAGAAATAAATGACTATGTTGAAGTTAATCCATAGGTTACTTTGACCCAAAAGGTTGAGATTTGTGTAACCATGGGTATTTAGTTATTTAGGCCATCTTAAGTTTGTCTTAAATTCAGTTGGACCCAATTTTGGTCATGTACTGACTCGTGGGTCCTTAGGGGTCTAATTTTGTTTAGGGGCCCTATCTTGACTTTTGGGGGTGCCCTACATTTAGTAAGTGGTTAACCTTAGGGTTTGGTGGCATTTGGCCACATCTAGGTAGAGTACTTAGATGCTCATTGTGTATTCCATTTTTATAGTTTGGCTAAGCATTGCTCTCCATTGCTCTTCTTGTTGTTCTCTCTCTCTCTCTCTCTCTCTCTCTCTCTCTCTCTCTCTCTCTCTCTCTCTCTCTCTCTCTCTCTCTCTCTCTCTCTCTCTCTCTCTCTCTCTCTCTCTCTCTCACAGAGTTGGGCGCCCAGCCTATTCTCTCTTGTTTTCTGTGGAGATTGATTGATAACTAGATCTTGGTGACTTGACTCTTGCTTTCCTACATGGTATCAGAACTACCGGATCTGCAACAAGCTAGTTTGTTGGCGCCCTACCAGAAGAGGAGCTTCTCTGCTGTTTGTTGTGAAATTTCAGCATCTTGCTGATCTTTTCAAGTGGAGTTTGGATCAGCTTTTTTGTCTCTTTTCAAGTTGAAGGAGGGCGGCCATCAGAGATCTTGGAGGAGCAATTTGTGGCACCCAAAAATCAAAATCTCAAATCTGGTTTTTATGCAACCAGCTTTTAGCAAGTTTTGTTTGGGAGGAGGGCGCCCAAAAATCTACTATTGATTTTTGGTTGTGGTGTCTCCTTTTCTTGCTATTTTTGTTTTCAAGTTTGCATTTGTGCCGTAGGAGGGTGCCCAAAATTTAGCAAACTCTATTCAGGGTTAGGTCAACTTGTGGCTAAAAATTTGCAGATTCTCAACAAGTAGTAGGGTGCTTTCAACAACCCTATTGAAGTGCGTGTTGATCACACTATTTGGCTTCCTAATTGGGTTTCGGTGTAGGCTTCAATCGAAGCTAACCTAATTTTCAAGAAGCTGCTTTTTTTGTGCAGAAAGACAACTATCTATCCATTATCTTTTGGGCACTTTGGTTGCATATTGAAAGACATCTTGTGCTCCTACTTTCAACTCTTTGTTTGCTGCAAATTTTTTAGTAGACTTGGTTTTGGAAAGGCTCTCTTTCCTATCTACTACAAGTTGAAATTCTGTTGGAGGTAATGGCTAAAAAATCGGAAGCTATCGGTTCTTTGTTTAGTGAAGATCGGTTGGATGACACAAGCTACTTCTTGTGGAGTTACATGATGAAGAATCTTCTCATAGCGAAAGAGCTGTGGGATTTGGTCAATGGTGATATGAGGAAAGGCCTCCGTCTTTGGCACCTCCTACACCTCGTGGATCATCATCTTCTACATCTTCGGAAGAACAAAAGAAGTGGGATAGAAGCACATTCTATGGTTGCTCTTGCTGTGAAAAGATCTATCCTACCTCATATTAGGTCTTGTAAGACATCTAAAAGTGCGTGGGATACAATTTATATTATGTATAGAGTCAAAACTGATCCAGCAAGAGTGGTGTATCTTAGAAATCAACTTTCTTTGTTGAGGATGCAAGAAGGGGATCAAGTGACCAATCACTTGACAAAGATCAAGGATCTTAAAAGGGAGCTTCTCAATATTGATGAGATAATTGAGGATAATCAATTTGTTTCCATTATTCTCAACTCATTACCTTCATCTCATTTGTTTCAACTTTGAGTATCTCTCTTAGGGGACAACAACTCTCCTTTGATGAACTTGTTGGGCTGCTTCTTCAAGAGGAGCAAATGAGGAAAAACTTTGTGGGTGACACTCAACAAGATCAAGCTTTCTTCACGAAAGGCAAGGGCAAAGGCAAGTCAAAAGGAAAGGGGAATCCTCCTTCCAAGGATGAGCAAAACCCCATTGGAGGTCAAAATGTCAACACTCAAAAGAAGAAAGGGAAGCGCCATTATTGCAAAAGGTATGGACACTTCATCAAGGATTGTAAGAAGAAGCTTGCGACAGAGGAGAGTAAAGAATTGATACTAGTGCTTCACTTGCTACTTTGGAGCAAGAGCTTGAAGCTAGTGGTGACCTCTTCAACCAAGACTATGCTTTTGTGTCTAATATTGCTTCTACTAGTACTACTACATCTATGAGAACTTCAAATTCTGTTTTGCAAGTTGCTGATTTTCAGCCCATTAAATGGGTGATTGATAGTGGTGCTACTCGTCATATGACTTCTCGCAAAGAAGCATTCACTAAATTAGTGAAAGTGCAAAATGGAAGTAACGTACAATGTGCGGATGATGCATCTTATTCTCTTCATGGAATTGGAACTGTAGCCATCATTTTGCCTAATGGTAAAGAAAAGTACATTAAGAATGTGCTTTATGTTCCGAGAATCAAGAAGAATCTTCTTTCGGTTTCAACTACGTTGACACAGGACTAGTTGTTGAGTTCAAAGAAGATAAGCGTCTTGTCAAGGATCCTAAAAGATCACTCTTGATTATTGTTTCGGGAACGATGCATGCTGACTTATTCATTATGGATACCTATGAGTGACGAATTCCCTCTACATGTCTTGTTGCTTAAACATCACAATTATTGGAGTTGGCTGAAATGTGGCATGCAAGGTTTGGGCATCTCAACTTTGCAATTTTGAAGAAACTAAAGACATTTAATCTGGTAGAAGACATTCCAACTATTGAGCAGCCGGAAGGGCATGTATGCAAGGGGTGCATACTTGGGAAGTTTCAAAGGAAACCTTTTCCAATTGATGGAACTATAAGTTGAAATTCTGTTAGGATCTAGTGCAATATGCAGATCACATCACACAATCACCGTAGCCACTCCTCACAAGCTCTCAAAGATGGCACAACAAAAGCTAATAGATTACAAAGAAACACTGTACATATAGAGTATTCACAAACTGCATGAAAAGGCAGGTGTCCTAAAATTGGCCTACCACCTCTCAAACTAAGGTCAGGCCCAATATGGCCAAATTTGACTGACAAACTTGGGACATGCCCCCAAGTATAGCAAGTACTGTAAATAATTATGTATAGGCTAATTCTTCCTATGTGTGGCTACCCGGCTAACCCAAGTAGCCGTCTACGAGATCAGTGCCCGATTAATATATCCTAACGGGTCGTCCCGATCACAACCATATACAATAAACCATATAAACTGTACAGTAATTACATCATCACATTTAGAGCTTACATAAAATGTATATCAGATTAACTCTGATTTCTAACTCTCTCCCTTAAGCTCAAATGTGATAAGAGTGAAAAACAATAATTTGTAGCAATGTCTGGAGTGTCCAAAAGATGTTATGCATGTCCTACTACTCTGTACTTGACTCACACTCAAGCACACCAACAAACCACCAGGTTTGACTCACAAAGTATCATGTAAACACAATGCTAGTACATAGAGTCTACCATACTCTCGACCAACTGACTCGTCCCCAATCCGACTTGAACACAAGTGGACCACATGAGCGGCATGGCTCAAACTAAGGAAATCCCACTGCCACCATGAGACTTACATCCTTCATCTAGCTAGGCTGACATCCTATCAGGCACTTACAAGCACAAACCTGTAAAGCTGACATAAATGAGCGACTGAGGCTCAACCTAAGGAAATCTTACTGCCACCATAAGGTTGTACCCTCACTAGATAGACAGCTAGTAGACAATGACAAGTCAATGAGCATAAAATGACTACTTTGTTCCTGACGTAGCAAATGCACAACCACATACAACTTTGACTCAGATCTAAACTCCCATGACAAGGTAACATGTAAGCCCACACACACTCATGCAAATCAACATGAATGATAAAGCGTCAAATACATGACCAAGGCCTGTCCAAACTGTGGTCCAAACTCTTGTCGTATCAATACCTGTGCCACCTGTAGATCTGCTGCTACAGCATTTGTCTCCAAATCAAGTCTCCAACCATGGCCCACACCTATAACCAAGATGCCCTCACGTCCAAGCATATCGAACTATCCAATAAGTCTTGAAAGCTGATCCCCATCCATTCCCCATGCTCCAAGCACAAGAGTCTACCAAGGACTTAATGAATGACTGTACACAAACCTCACCATAGGCTATATCTGAGTAGCTTGCCCACCTCCCAGAGATATTGATGATGATCTGTTTGTCCTACATCCCATGTAGGTTCAACTTTCCATGCTTGATGTTGCCAACTCTGATTTGACCAGTATATAGGCCTCTCACCAAGGAGCCTATCTCCCCACAACTGTATCCATCATAGCGTCCAAGCCAAAGCAAATGCAAACTAGATCCACTATCATGATGAATAACTCACCCACGATCCATAGCATATCAGGTAGGATAGCTCCAGAACCATGTACCCTGTACCATCTGATCACCAAGTATCCATTACCCATTGATAGCTCCCCAAGAATCTGTCCACCTGTAGTGCAACTAGACTCCAACTGGATCTAACCAAAAATTGCATCCTGCTTACCAAAAGATGATGGATAGAAATAACATGTGACGCCAACCTGGAGACTACCGTGCATATGACCATACAACTCACCTGATTACTTGCCAAAGTATCAACTGTCACTCCCTGAGCAACCATCTCCATCCCTGCTGGCTCACAACCATGGGCATGCTAGATCCACATCACCCCGTAATGTACTCCATGTCCTCAAGATATGTACCACCTCCAGGTACACTCCATGCCATCTACCTCCAAGTAGGCATGACCCTTCCCTAGGTGATCACATAATGCACCAGCTGAAGAACATCATCCATACATCAAACGACATACCATACCTGAGCAGTTGTAGCATCTCCCTGAGTGCCACCCCAATGGACTCGTCATCCACATACTATGCTCACCTGATGTCTCCTATCCTAGTCACCATCCTGCTAGACAAGCCAAACTCCAAAGCATCACCTGCTCCACCTGGCTCCTAGCATCTCCTCGTTCTCCCTGGCTATGTGCCACCCGACACCATGCCAATGCAAGCATATCCCTGAGTCACCACTCATAGGATCCCGAGACTGCTGTCTCTCTGATCGTACTGAGGTATATGGCTCTGAGTGACTCCCTCTAGGATTATCCCTGATCTCACCACCTGAGAATCTGCACTATGGAAATTCCAACACTTGTGCCAAGCCTAGACTTCTGCAAATATAGCCAACTACATGAAAGCTATATGTAGCTTATCCACGCCCGTGATGGTAGATGTCTCCCCATCGATGCCAATGTCCAAAACTGCCCCCCTGTTGTAATGCCATCCTATACTCCCAAATGAGCACACCATGAAGTCCTCGCCATCAGTGTCCCCTCTAGTAGATCACTAGCAAAACACCCATCATAGTGTTTGCCCTCTGATCACACCCCGTGCGATCTCCATCAGCTCTCCAACCTAGAACTGGCTCCCAAAGCTTCACGCTTTGCCCATTTGTGTTTGCAACTTTCTGATTCTATCATGAATCCCACTTGTAAGTCTTGTCTATGCCAATGACTCAAGTCCAATATGAAATAGTTGTCCCCTGATGATCATAAACTGCACTTCCATCGCCAAAACTAGCTTTCTCCACACAATTTCGCTACCATTCACTCCCATACTGCATTTATCGCCTCCAAACACCCTGTTACCCTGTCACGAGTAAGTAATAATGATTTCAAAGCGATAATGTCTTATTGTACCGCCCTATAGCAAGTTTCACCAGCCAAAAATTTTACTAAGTTTGGCCCTACGGTACCCAAATAGCGAATGTAGCCCATCACTAGGTCACCCGCACTCCGCTCAATAGAATGGTGATGAAAACTCTCTGAAACACGTTTCTCTCTGTTCTATGACGTCCTGTCCACTGGATCTGAGCAGCCAGTTTCAGGGGTCATTTTGGCCCAAGGATGACCAAAAAAAGTGCCTTCTAGCTATAGTTAGTCCCAAAACCATTTTGCCTTGCAAAAATGCACTGTTTCTTCATTTTGAAGATTTTTAATGAAGTGAAGTTCCATTTGAACTTTGGGTCCCTTCACTCAATTTCAGAGTGAAAATTTTCAAAGAAAAGAAGGCCTATTTTTCCTTTCAGTTCTTGAGGGCCCTTTCAAAGCCCATCTTTACGGTTGAAGGAGATCCGATGGTCCATGTCGATTCCAAACTAATACATCCCATCTGTCGATCTTTTGGAGGCTTGATCCAATGAATCCATACCCTTTTGTGCATTGATCCAATCTCTTACATACACGGGCTCCCTCCGAAATGCTACGCCCCCCCTTCAGTTTGGGCGTGCGAGAGGTCCCACGACCTGCTTTCTATCTCTCCTTCACGCTTTGTTCTCAAAGCTCCATCTATGGCTGCCGCCCAAAATTTGATCCATTTCTTTAACTGGTCTGCGGCCTTCCATGTCGTTTTACATGCTGGCTTGCCCTCCTAGGGTGCCCCTCTGTAGCCATTCCCAGCTCCAAAAAAGATTTTATATTGAGAGAAAAATGTGTTTTTCCGACTTAAAACCCTAGTTGTCAGAAAAAAACAACATTCTAGGCCATTTATCCACCTTTCTTTGTGGTTTCTCTTACAGCTCATCATCTGATTGAGGTCGCCCTTCCCCTAGCTCAGTGATCAAATTTACAGCTATTCAATTGGTGTCCAATTGTCTGCTAACAATCCGCTTTTCTGAGAAAGCCTTTAATAGCTCATAGAATCTGAAAATTCTATAATTTTATCAGATTTTCACCCAATCTGCTCCTGTAAATTTCTATGGCTCTCTGTCACTGCTCTTTGCAAACTTTCTGCAAGCCCCATTGACCCAAACAGTCCACATAGTGAATCATGAAGCCACCACCGATGATTTTCCCGAAACCACCGAAACTGCAAGATTCTCCGTGAATTCTCCCTGGAATCCACCTACAATGATCGTTCTGATCTTCCCCGAAGCTCCGATCGAAGGAACTTTGCTGTCTCCTGCCATCCGGACTGCTGATACCCCGTATGGAGTCCTCTCTCCTGAGATGCTCCGAGTGCTATTTTTCCTGGTGAAAGACGCTATCCCATAGCTCCATCGGATCGTGCATACCTGCATCACCCTGACGCTCTGATACCAAGTTGAAATTCTGCTAGGATCTAGTGCAGTATGCAGATCACATCACACAATCACCATAGCCACTCCTCACAAGCTCTCAAAGATGGCACAACAAAAGTCAATAGATTACAAAGAAACACTATACATATAGAGTATTCACAAACTGCATGGAAAGGCAGGTGTCCTAAAATTGGCCTACCACCTGTCAAACTAAGGCTGGGTCCAATATGGCCAAATTCGACCGACAAACTTGGGACATGCCCCCAAGTATAGCAAGTACTGTAAATAACTATGTACAGGCTAATTCTTCCTATGTGTGGCTACCCGTCTAACCCAAGTAGCCGTCTACGACGGGATCAGTGCCCGATCAATATATCCTAACGGGTCACGTCTCGATCACAACCATATACTGTAAACCAAATAAACTATACAGTAATTACATCATCACATTTAGAGCTTACATAAAATGTATATCAGATTAACTCTGATTTCTAACTCTATAAAGGTTCTTGATAAATTTGATTTGGTTCAAAGTGATATTTTGTGGTCCAATGAGGACCGAATCCATTGGAAAATGCATCTATTTTGTGACTTTTATTGATGACTTTTCCCATTTTACATGGATCTATCCTACGAAGGCTAAATCGGAAGTTTTTCAATGTTTCAAAGATTTTCTAGCAATGGTGGAAAATCAGTTTGGGCATTCTTTGAAGACCCTATGCACCGATCGAGGAGGGGAATACATTAAGAATACGTTCGGCGCATTTCTTCGACAAAAGAGAATTCTACATCAAATGACAACTCCCTATACGCCTCAAGAAAATGGTGTTGCCGAGTGAAAGAATCGCACACTTATGGAGATGGCCCGTTGCATGCTCAAAGCAAAGGGGCTGCCTCACAAGTTTTGGGCTGAAGCGGTTATAATGGCAGCACACATAAGTAATCGTTGTCCTACTAAAGCATTGAAAGTATTAACTCCTTATGAAGTCTGGTATGGAAAGAAGCCTACAATCTCTCGCTTTCGCATTTTTGGTTGTACGGCTTATGCCTTTGTTCCGGATAAACTTCATACAAAGCTTGAGGATAATGGAGTTAAATGCATTTTTGTTAGCTATAGTAGTGAAAGCAAAGGCTATAGGATGTTCAATTTGAGCACTAACAAGATTATTGTTAGTCGTTATGTGCATTTTGATGAAAAGAATTCATTGGATGTGGCCCCAACTCATGTCTTGAAGGGGGATAGCCCACATAGTGTGAATGTTGAAGTTTTTCCATATTTGGTACCATCTTCTATTGTTGGTGATAACGAGTCTAATCTTCATCAAGAACCGCCCGTTGTTGTTCAAAATCAGCCTGCAGGTCATAACCTACCAGAAATCTCTGCTCGGCTTCTCATCAAGCTTCTTTCGAGGCTTATCAGGAATATGTGCATATGCTGCACAGCCAAAGATTTTGACATGAGACAGGTTGGGCTTTCTACCCCCACCATAGCTCATGTGGTGTCATGTGAGAAACACCAGACTTGCCTGTCCTATTTTGGATGTATGCAGCTGTAGCTACTGCTTCAGCCCACAGTGCCCTTGGAGCCTTCGAGTATGCCATCATGCATCTGGCTGCTTCCATTAGGGTCCTGTTCTTTTGTTCAACAACACCATTGTGCTACGGTGTGTAGGCTGCAATTCTTCTGTGAATGATACCATAATCATTGCAAAAGTCAGTGAAGCGATTCGAGATATATTCGCCACCTCGATCCGTTCTGATCTGTTTCACCTTGTTACCTGTACATCTCTCTATCCAATTCACATATTCTGTGAAGTTATCTAGTGCTTCAGATTTATTCTGAATAGAATACACACTGGCAAACTTGCTATAATCATCAATGAAGGTTATATAATATTTCAAACCTCCTACTGAGATTACGTTGAATGGTCCGCAGATCTCAAAGTGCACTTGCTCCAGAATCTTTGTCATTCTATAGGAGTCTTTGCTGAATGGAGTGTGCAACATCTTGCCTTTCAAACATGCATCACAGGTGGTCGAACTTGTTGCATTCGTGAGTAAAGGCATTTGTACTAGCTATGCTCACAACACATGACAACTCAATTTACAAAAAGGATTTTTACTTAAAAGTTCATAGAATTTTATATTTAGTAACCACTATGCTAAGCATGGAACAAATGTAAACATACATGAATAAAAATATGTTTTATAATTACACACCAAAGTAGCTAGAGCTTTATCAAAATAGGCTTTGATGGCCTCATCCTGGCAAAGTCGAATCTTTATCATAGTCTCGTTCAGAATGAAAATAGAATGAGACTTATCCGTCTCCTTTACAAACACGTTCACAAAACCTTCTTCGTCATCCTCATCTGGTTGATCAGCAAGCAATCTTTCTTGAATTTTGAGCTGTGAGTCTCCCCTGCCAGGCTTCTCAGCTAAATGAATAAAAAGCTCAGACAACTTTGTGTTGTTGACCTCTCTGGTGAAGTAGTACATGAATTTTTTCTTATCTTTCAGTGGAATATCTTGAGGTTTATCCGAAATTTTAAAAGAAATCCTCGACATTTCGAAGATTATCAGAGACAATTGAGAATCTGCAAAGAAAAAGATTCTTAAGGAAAATTTCAAACATTACCTTAATGAAAATATTGAAAACTTTAAATAGACAAGCAATTTTTGTGAAAAATCTCTAAAAATCATAACTAAAAATTCAACACATTTTCTTACTAAAACATCTCAAAAGTTTCACTTTTCTCAGACTAAGCCTTATAAAATGGAAGAAATACGAGTAACGACCTATGCTGAGCATGGGTTGTATTCAGGTCCTAAGTAACAACCTATGCTCAGCATAGGATGTCGGCGTGATGTTTCTATTCTTATCACCTATCGACGTATGTTGAGCATAGGTTGGATCTCTAGTCCTCTTCTAACCTATGCTAAGCATAGGTTAGCAAGCAACATGCGAAGATATCATATGCTGAGCATAGGTGGAACTAGAGCATGCGAGTGACGACCTATGTTGAGCATAGGTTAAAAGAGGACCAGAGATGCAACCTATGCTCAGCATAGGTCGAAATGTGGTAAGAATAGAAACATCCCACCGGCTTTCTATGTTGAGCATAGGTTGTTACTTAGGACCCGAACGCAACCTATGCTTAGCATAGGTTAGAGGAGAGGACTAGTGCAGCCACCTATGCTGAGCATAGGTCACCCAAGTTTTAAGAAGATGAACACTAGCTAAAACCTGAATATTTAGTAATGCAATAATTTAGTACCCATGCTAAGCATAGAACAAAATTAAAAAATGACAATAATCTTACTGTCAAGAAATGTGTGAGCGAGAACGTATGCAATATACTATAGAAATCCGTGACTTTGTCGTAGTGAGAGATCTGGTAGCATGTGTGCCTCTTCGCAGATAAGGTGAGTTATGCTACGGCCCTTAAATAAATTTTTTTTCCAGACCCCCGTCTCACGTCGATTTGGAGCATGAGACTCAACTCACTTCTCACCGACCTTGAGCTTGTGTCGGGACCGAGTTGCCATAACTCATCTCACCTCACGCCAACCTCGAGCCTGAGTCGGGACCGTCCAAATCTAAACCTAACCCTAAACATACTCTTGGCTTGGGTCAACCCTAACCATAAGGATGCTACCAAACAGTATTTAAGGCATGGTAGCCGCTGGAAATTTTAATTAACCAGTTACTTTCTAGGCTTGTTGCTCATTTGCATTTAGTTGTTTTTCTTGTTTACGTCTATTGAGGATCGCATAGCTTTTATTTGTTCTATGACTAGCATAGGTTGCATTTAAGTTTGTGGGGCACATTTAGTTTTATGTGTTAATTATTTTAACGGGTCTATGCTTAGCATAAGTACATAGTTAGAATTTTTTTTAAGGTTCCGATGATAAGTAGTTCTACCTCTTCTATTCCAGTAGTTGTAACTCAATACGTTACAACAAGTGCATCATCTTCATTTGATATTCCCAATGAAAGCTTTTTATATAAATCCACTCTTGATTCTCAACATGTTTTCATGAATGATGTGGCATCAACCATCATTTACCCGTTCATCTTCTGAAATTCCTCACACAAGTACTTTTCAAGAAATGACGTCTGTAACTCAAGTTGTGTCAAATCTTTCGACCTCGTCCTCCTCTTCAGATACAGGTTCTACACAATAGAACATTGTTATTTTGAACAAGTTGAATCATTGAGTGATGAGTCAAAAGCTTCAATTCACTCAGTTATTGATTCTAGTAAATCAATAGATCCGCGTAAGTCTGTTGATACGCGACGTTCAAGCTTTTCTCATGTTCGTATGAGACCTTCTCAAAGTGATGTTGTCGTGTTAAAGGGCTAAATTCATTGAAAATTTAGAGCATTCTGAGGGTCCAGAACATCTTGAGGTTGGAGCCAGAATTCCGAGTCATGAAATTCTAACACCTTCTCAACCGATTCAAGCACCTACTAGTGTCACAGGTTCAATTTATAGATTAGACTCCAAACAAAAGGAAAATACAAGAGAGACTTGAGATCCTCACCTGATTTAATGAATCATCAAAAATAGTTGATTACAAAATTTGAGATTCGAAAGGTATGGAATATTATTTGCTGCTCATCCTGTTGTTTGCAACAACCGAGTATCAGAGAAATTGAAGTATTAAGATCAAACTTCTTTTTACGAAGTAAGGATGAGAGAAATTACTATTTGTGTGCAACAGTGAGACTGGACAAAAACTCATTTTCATATTTTTTTTAAATGCTTTGGAGGTTTGTCGCAAAGCTTACAAAGCAGTTCATGCAATCGAAAACTCACGGCTTCAACGAATGCATGCACGACTTCAGAAAGACTCTGCATTACGGGGATACTTACAGGGTCGAACTGTTTCTCCAGATGCTTTAAATGCAATTGCTTGGCTAAAGCATTTCATAGATGTGCATGGAGAGAAATTGCCTAATTCCTTATATTTTCACTTGCCAGATAATTTTATAAAATTAGAAATTTTTTTGATGGACAAAGAGTTTGCCAAAACAAAAAATGTTCCCTATTTGACTTACTCATATTTTCGTAGAATTTGGAAAAGAGATTTTGGACTGGTAAAGATTCCCAAAAATTCAGAATAATCAAATTTGTCATTCATTTTAATACTTTCTGTTTTGAAAATTTTTAAGTTGCAATCTTTTTTAATATCATTATGGTAAAATCTTTATTCTATTAAATAACTTGATCATTGTATTTTCAGTGGATGCTGCAAAAGCTCTTCAACTGCACAGAGATCAACAAATAGTTGGAAGACAAAAGTTCGCCAAGCATCGAAAGAAATGTTTGGAAAGTCCACAAAAATATCTGGGCCTTATTATTGATGGCATGGATCAGAAGAAAATAATGTTGCCTCATTTTGTCAAAGTGCCCAAAAATTTGAACGAGGCAAATTTTATTCAGGTTCATCTCGTTGGAGCACTTGTGTTTAATGGCACTTTGGAGTCCAAGGGTCTTTTTTAATTATCCCAATGTTCGAAATGATCCAAATTTGACGATGACCATTGTACATAAGATAATTTGCAAATTTGGTGAAAATCTTCTAGAAATACTTTATTTGCAGCTTGACAACACTGCTAGGGAAAATAAAAACCAAATTGTTTTGGCATACTTGTCCATTCTAGTGGGAAAAAAAAAATTCAAAAAAGTAAAAATACAATTTTTGTTGGTAGGACATACCCACGATCAAATTGATCAAATGTTTAGTTGCTTTTTTTTAGAGGTTGAGACACAAGAAAGTATTTTCTTTACCAGTGCTTCAAAGCATTGTTGAAGTGCCAAAGCCAAACGTGTCATTAATCAGACACACATGATTTTCGTGATTATGTTAAGACGTCCAATGAAACAGAGTGATGCGTAGCTAATATTAATGATTTTAGCTTTCAGCACCAGTTTAAAATCAAATGCAACGAATCAAACATTATATTATTATGGGGCAAACTATTTTCAAATTCAGTTTCATGGCTACCTCTTGAAGGAGTTTGATTTTTGCTTAGCATTCCATCGACTCAAATCAAGCTTATTGTGTTGTCTCCCTTGAAATCCTTGCTAGAAGAACAAAAGGTGCAAAGAGAACAACTACAGAGTCTAGATGCCAGACACAAACATTGTGAAAACAGTGAGGGATGTCAAATTCGACGAGAGCAGGACTATGGCCAACAAAGATCCTGTCAGCTACGAAGTTCTGGAGAGTCAGTACTATGACATGTCACCAGTGACAGAGGGAGCAGCAGACGAACACGAAAACGAAGATTTTTGAGTCGTCTCCCATTTGAACGACGAATCTGATGAAGAAAGATTAGAGAGGCAACCTGCCGCTGCAGCTCCTGTAAACCAAGATGGTTCCATACCGAGCAGGGCAAATAAGGGCAAAGGCATAGCTGTTCTAGGAGTATCTCCCAGAAGGTCGACAAGACCACGAAGAGCGCCAGCAAGATATGTGCCAGGTAGCTCAGCTTCCACATCAGAAGAATTCTGCGGGTTCAGTGGTGAACCACAGACATTCGAGGAGGTCATTGAAAGTCCAGAAAAGGACAGATGGATCCAAGCCATGAACAAAGAGATGGAGTCCATGAGGAAAAGCCAGGTATGGACGTTGGAGCCATTACCTTATAAGCGCAAGACTGTCAAATACAATGGGCCTTCAAGCTCAAATACGGACCAGACGGGAATGTGTCGAAATACAAGGCAAGACTGGTGGCGAAGGGTTTCTCTCAGAAGATAGCATTGTCTTAGCTTTCTTTGTCAGATCAATACTGTTGCTGAAAAGCAATGTGTTGTCGTCCACATACAAAGTGATAATGATAAAGGAATGTTGCACTGACTTGAAATAGACATTCAAATCTGAAGATCTTGGTGTGTAGCCATGATCAATAAGAAAAGCATTGATCCTCTGAAACCCTGCCCAAACAGATTGCTTCAAGCCATAAATTGCTTTATGGAGTTTACACACATGATTGTGTTTACCTTCGTTATTGTAACCTTCAAGTTGCACCATGTAATTGTCCTCTTCAATACCTCCATTAAGATATGTTGTCTGCACATCCATCTGATGTATTTCCAAACATTAGGGCCCTTTTTGGACTCAAAAATGGGCCTCTTCCTTGCCTAAACAAGTTTTCTAATCATAATTAATTTAGTGCTAATCAATCCTACGTGGCACCTTTACCTTGGGTTACCATACAAGGTGAGCAAGAGTTAAGGCCTAAATGTAGGTCTCATTTTCATAGACTATTGTAGGTTACTTGCATAGACTATAATAGGCAACTAATAGGTAAGTTACAAATTACAACGAGAGTAGGGTTAGTATAGGACGACCTTTCATTGTCCTAACTACAATAGGACCCTAAGGATGGAAACTAGTATATGCCTAATAAAGCTTATATCATGGTTAGTTCACATTGAACTTTGATACCATTTGATTAAGGTATATTGTAAAGTTCTACATAGATTCTTTTGGGAAATTCGACATCTTCAAAATGACAACCAAGTATCACTTACATGTGAAGTTAGAGAAGGATTATGCGACCACCAAAGCTGCATGGGGTGTTAACTCAAATCCGTATGACATGCATTGTTGGAGATTAGAAGGCAAAAAACATATTGACCTATGGGTAAGAGGTGATTTATACCCTCATAATCCACTGGTAGATGCTCCTCCTAAATTTTCTGATGTACATAGTTTGTTAAGGTTCGTTGGGGATGGTCGGAATGGACTGCTTGGCTATTGTCAAGCAATAGATTCTCGAAGAATCCAAGCTGAGACATTGGCAAATACGGCAAACATTCATATCTTGAGTATGAACGACAATTTAAAGTCATTAAATGGAATAAATATGAAATTGGAGCAGGAGATAAATGGTTTGAAAATAGAGCTTGCCAATTTTGTCGCAAAAATTGAAGAATTGCAATCTTCAATCAGTATATTTCAGAGGACAATATATGGCTTACAACGAAAGCGTAGAGTCTCGATGGATCAGCAAGCACAAAATGAAAACACTAAGAGACACAAACTAGAAGCTTTGGCACCAGGTGGTGGTGCCAATAAAAGACGTATGAGGGACACAAAAGAGTTCTTGAAAAAGACGGTTGGAAAAGATTTTATTGCCGGAAAATATATGAAACATTTTTTGAAGGGTGAAGATTTGATTAAGATTGTGGAAGATGAAACAGGTGATTCAATTCGCTTGAGAATTGCAAAAAAGCTAGTCGACAAGTTCAAGCCAAATCCAAATGTTAAAGAGATGGTGTATGCATGTGACCAAAGAGGTGTGAGTCGCAAGGGGTATAGAGCTTTGAAGAAGTATATGAAACGCTCTGACAAAAATGGGTTAAAACGCCATCAAATAATACCTACTTATAAACTTGTTGAATCTGCCAAACGAGAATGCAATTCAAATTTGCTCTCTGAATTAGGAGAGTTTCAGCATATTGAGGATTCTTTTACAGTAACCAATAAGAAAAAAGGACCTCCGACATGTTTTCATTATCATCAAGACAATCATATATTCTTAGATCTGGAAAAGGTCCAAGCGATGATGATCCGACATTACGAAGTTAGAACAAATGGTAAGAACATTTATTGTGGATTTCGGTTTTCAATTGTATGCTTTTCTTCAACTAATATGTTTTCGTAATGAAATTTCTGTTTTACAGATTGCGGAGGTAAAGTTATATTTGTTATTAAGTTGGACGAAGCAGAAATCGTAAAAGGGTGTAAACTTGAACGTGTCACAATCACCTTGATGAATCGTGAATTGCAACAGTTTGGCGGAAGTTATTGTAAAGAATTTAGCATGCAATCCGAAAATCACATATGGTGGATAGCTGCATTTGAAGTTCCTAAGGAGTCTCACGACATACTGGAGTGGCTATTTGAAAAATGTAGTATATCTAAGATAATACATGCACAAAATGAAGGAAAATTGCTCAATGTTGAAGGAGAAAGCTTTGCTGTAGAATGGCACCTAGCTGTTGATTTGAAGACTTTGAAATGCATGTACGGTTGTGGTCTTGGTGCAAATGCTAAGAATTTTTGTATATATTGTATGTTTGAATATGGGCGAAACAAAAGTATTTTGAATTGCAACCAACATCTTGCACCAAATAGGCACAATCTAGACAAAGCTTGGAGTCCTGTGTTGAACATTCCTCTCGAAAGAGTCCATTTTTGCACAATGAATGGTGAATTACGAATATTGGGCAAATTATTATTTTTGCATTGTTGTTACGCATGGAACATGCAGCCCGAATCAAGAGCAAATGTTAGCATTAAAAATCTAGAGATAATTTTATTCGATATGGGATTGCATGGGGGCCACGTGAGTCTTACCAAAGACGTTGAGATGAGTGAAAAAACGCAAGATGAACAGCAAAAGTTTCAATGGGTGGTGCGAAAGTGAGACACCTATTGTCAAATTATACTGCACGTGAAAGCAGTGTTGAATGGGAGTACTGGAAGAAAATATGTCAATGCACAACAAATATTGGCTCAGATCCTCGCATGGCAAGTACACGTGCTAAGGTTTGGCACGCATTTGATGCCTTGTCACAAACTATCAACAAAAATATTGTGAGAGATGAAGATTTGGATAGATACGCAAGAGAAGTCAAAACATTTACTGAATTGATGATCGATGCATGGAGAGAAACACAGATAACTCACTATATGTATGTGTGTCTCATATTTTTTACTTTCGTATTTATGTATTTGTAAAGATTTAAACTAATACAAATTTTCTATGAACAGCACATCTTCTATGCTCATGCACCTTGGTTTATGAAAACCTACAGATCATTAGCTATTTGGAATATGCAAGGCATGGAAAGAGTCATTACAAGGCAAAGGTTGCATATTTTAAAAATTCACGGCATGGCGGAGGAAAGGGTCTTAGCAATGCATTGGTTGAGATATTCCAATGGTTTTACATAGGAGTTTTGGGTCGAGGACACTTTCAAAACACAAGAACTGAAGAGTTGAGTTCAATGATCTCCAATTCAAATTCAGTCAGAAAGACAACATGGCAATCCTTGAATGCTAGAACAAGGCATCAAGACTGGAGGATGTCTAGAGTCCAAGTTGGAAAGAGATGGATGCCGAGGACACCAACATCCAATGTTTTGGAAAACAGCGCTAGAGAAGCTACGGAATCTGATGAGATGGAATAGAAGCAATTTATGTTGAATTGTAATTCGAATATTCCTTTGTGATAAATATTACTGACGAATTGGATTGTTGTTATAAATAAAAATTGTTTTATTTTGTTTTATAATAATATCTATTTTTGAAAACACATCCCTCTATATAAGAGTGGAGGTTTTCATTTTGTTGTCACTTCTTGCTTTGTTGAAATTTCTTTCCTCGTAATTTAGCTTGTCTTGTTCAATTAGACTACTAGTTTGTTGGTCAATTAGTGTTCTTAGTTGCATAACAATGTCGTCCTCTAAAATAGAGTTGGCCAATCTGCTAGCCCCCACAGTTTTTAGATCAATTAGATCGTATTTATTGTATGTTTACCGATAGAATAGACACGCTTGCCACTCTATGGGCTAATACGGATGCATTCACGTATGTGAGTGAGTATATAGATAAAACTTTGAAGCCTTATGCCATACAAATTCCTGGCTCAACTATCATGTGTATTCCATATAACTTGCTTAGTTATATATGAAAAGGAGATAGACCCTTTATCGCTCGTCTCAACAGATTTATTAGTCACTTGGGTAACGATCATTACTTGGAGCTGACCAAGGATCAGCTGAAAACTTTTGATCTTGAAAGTGTAGGAAAGAAGTTTCTATCCGGTGAGATTACTGTTATTTTTTTGCTTAATGAGTTTCCAGCGACTGTGGCCAGCAATGACCTGGGTGAAGAGGAAGATTTATCTGCGGAGCACGAAGCAGTCTTGGCTGCGCAAGAGGCAACAGGTGCATTCACATCAGCGGAGCCAGAAGATATAGATGAGTCCAATGATGTCGTGCTTCGAATCCATGGCCTTGCTCCAATCATCATTGATGGGCAGGAGTATGTGTTCATGCATGACTTGCAACATATTCTCGGCTTGCGAGAAGATGAGATGCTGGCAGCATTGGTAAATTTGCAGAATGGCCGTTCCACTTTCGACCACACCCAGCCCGACGACACGTATGAGAAGCTTATCGTGCATGACACGGACACCACCGAGCAAGCACTGGCAAGAGTGCTTTGCCAATTGAAAATGCTTCAACCACCACCAGTTCAAACGAGGCCATTCGAGGTACTCGAAGAAAAAACTGTTGACGTGAAGTACAAAGGCAAAGGAATTGACCTTGCGCAAACTGAAGACAATGATGAAGGGACTGAGGCAAGTCTGACCCAACAATTCAACTTGTGTATTTTTGTTATGTTTGTTTGTCTTCATTATACTCATTTTGCAATAATTGAACCAAATGCAGGACGCAGTAGATCTTGATGCATTTGCAATGCGAACGCTAGGGAGAAAGTTGAAGCAGGATCTCTGGACAGGTCTATGGCCCACTACATTGGGAACTTGCCCAACAACTTTATTTTCTGCTTCAACAACAAGTACAACCCAGATGGACCGACAGAGCTTCTTAAATGCAAAGCACTCTCCAAGCACATTGGTGAGGTGGAGTTGTCACCGTCAGCGCCAAAGGCTTATTGTGTCCTTCGAAAAGCCGTTTTGAATGATTTCTGCCCTGGATTCGAGATCCGGCTCATTCTCTCGGGTTTAATTGGCCCTTACGAGGATGAGAATGATGCTCCTAAATTAGCATTAGAAATGTTAAAACCAGTATTGTCATCAGAGAAGCGATCAGAGAAGTTGAAATCCTCTCTGAAGGAAATGGATCAAATGTGAATAAAGATTTTGTCATTTTTTTCTTGTGGACTCTCCTAATTCTCTGTTGTAATTATATGATGTGCTTATTCATTGAATTTAGAATTTAAATTTTTTTTCTCTGATAAAGATTTCTTTTCTTTTTTCCGTGGCATGAAAATCACACCAAGGCGCGACAAACGGCCCCTGGTCCCGCCTTGGTGTGATTTTCATGCCGCGGCATGGAAACCTATCTTAGCTACAACATGGTTAAAGAAACTACCATTTCCATAATACTGAAAATTTTAAATCACTGCATTCACATAGATGGTACTAAAATTTTCAAATGACTGCATTCACATAAACAGTACTGAAATCAGATATTAAACTCAATCACAACAATTTGCATTCACATAACCTGAAATTCTACAAGATACTTGACACCAAATCTTCAATATATTATAAATAAAATCATGTACATGACATTTTTAATTGCGCTCTCTCCTTAGCCTTCTAGCTAGGTGGAGATCCTTCGGGAGTATTGTGATTCTCTTCTCGTGCACTGCACACAAAAATGAGTCCTCAAAAAGTTGCGTTAGGTACATTTCCGCAGACTCTTGTATTGCGGACACAACATATGCCGTAACTCTGTTTCCCAAGGAAAATTCATCGACTATTTCTTTTACAAGCCTCACAAAAGGGGCCCTAGGGATCAAAAATTTTACGGACTTCTGATAGTTCCGTATATCCTAGAGCCACTTTGCGATCATGCGCTTTCTATGCGGTCGAGGAGGTGGTGGCTGCATCCTGCGGAGCTCCTTTCCAGCCCATGGTGCTGCACGAGGGGCCGGCCTACCCCTGCCACGCTCTACGGTCCTACTTGGGCCAGCTGCGACAGAACTTGGAGGTGGTGGAGGTGGTGGTGGTGGAGGTAGTGGTGGAGGTGGTGGTGGTGGAGGTGAGTGGAGGTGGTGGAGGCGGTGGAGGTGGAGGCGGTGGAGGCGGTGTTGGCGGTGTGGGCAGTGGTGATGGGTGTTGAGCTACAGGGTTCCATCGCTTTGATGTAGAGCTTGCCTTGTGAGGATTCTTTCTCTTTCGCTCATGTGCTCCTCTCTCTGACCATCTATGGGTCGCCTTCTGCTTCATCCTTGTTGTGTGCGACATCGGGGTGCCCTCATCAGAACCATCCACCAGCAACGACATCATCAGACCCATCATCGGGCCGTGACTTGGAGGTGACACAGTGGGTGTGGTGTCCCCCGATATGCCTAAATTTGTTGTGTCCATGCCCATTGCTAGTGGAAATGGGTCGAAGAAAGAATCATTCAGAACCGGCAACTCACCCGATGTCGCACGCTCCTCATCTAGGAACTTCATTGTTTCCTCCCGCTCAGTTGTCGTCGGGGAAGGGCTTTTTTGTCGTGGTGGATGTTGCTGCTGGTGGTCCTCCTGCTGCTGCTGGTCTTCTTGCTGCTGCTGCTCAGTCTGGTCCTCCTGTGCAGCTACTATATGGGCCATGTCCTCCTCAGCTTCACGCTGAGTGGCCGGATATTCCTGAGATGCTATTGGGCTACGACTCCTGCTCCTGCTCTTGCTTCTGCTCTCCCGTCTCTCTCTCTCATCGAGGGTGGCTAGTGCATCCCTATGGAGCAATGCAGTCACTCAGGGATCTCTAGCCATTTGTTTCGTCCATGCCATTTCCTCCGACATTGGTTAGCCTTTGAAAATGTATCAGAGAACACGAGAGATGAATAACAGAGAATCTAAAAAAACTGACACTCTGACACTCGAGGGATGAAATGGAGAAGTGAGGACCCAAGCACCCTTATATAGTGAAGGGTTCTATTTTTAGTAAGTGCTCCTATAAAAGTTTTGGCCTCTTTTCCAAATATAGTATGTTCTTGTCTAGGCTCATGAGTAAAAATTCTAATTGCCGGTTAGCGGAAACCTTCGAAGAAAACCAGTAATAGTATTAAAATGCATATCACTTAACGATTTAAACTCTAACAAGTTTCAACCTTGGACATATATTAGAATAGAGTCAAAACACAACCAACTAATTGTGTTTTTTATTTTTCATTAGATAAAATCCTTTATTCCCATTGGACTCCTAATGTCCCTGTTTGTAAAAATGAAACACATTTCTGATTTTTTTCTACTTGTCTCCGTATCTGCAAAACCAGACACAAAATTAATAATCCTATATTTATTCAACATTACTATTTAAAATTCAGAAATCTGATGGAAATTAGGGACTCACATTTTGTCCATTACGAATGAAGACAAAATCTACTGGCACATCAGCAAAAGTCAATCCAAGCATATGCCAAACATCTTCTAGGCTGCACTCCTTATTTATATGAATTTCTCGTATTTCATCATGGGGCAAATGTATGGATATCTCCACTTCTTGCTGATTCGTCTCCGCGTCCAGAGGGTCCCATCGGCCATGACCAAGCTTATATCGCCTATACATGAAACTTAAGGAGCATGTTTGACGTGAAATATGATACGTTATGGTCATTGTTTCACAAGAGAGCTTACACCTTATTAAATCTCCTTTATGCTCCATTTCCTTTGAATCCCATGCGACAAATATGTTATCCGACAGTGATGATTCTGTTGCTTTCCATGCCCACATCGTGTTTGTTTTCCTAAAGGGGACCGCCTTAAATATGGCAACAAATACAGTGATCGGCACAGAGATGCTAGTGTAGACTCGTTTGGATCCGAATGTTGGCTTCATATTACCAGTAATCTCTTTGAGAAGTTGCCTCTTTGATAATTCAATAGTCAGTTGGTCAACATATGGCCACTCGTGAGAATCGATCGCAGGCTTAGAAATTGGTGCTAATTTGCCTTGGCCAAAGTTTTTTTTTGGAACTTCGTACACATGATCATAAAAGAAAATGCCCATTTTGATCAAAGCAGAGGATGCCAACCCACCATATATTAGTTCTCCACATTTGGCATGTATGGCGGAGAATTTTCCAGTGAAGGACTTCACGTTTTGCCAGTCGAAGCTATTTGAAGGAAAGACATCTGCACCAGACATTAATGAAACATTATTATACATTACAATGACATAATAATAATTCAAACATAATAGCTAACACAAGAATAAAAGAGGTGAGACCTACAATGTGACTGTATGGTTCTATCAGCAACAGCCACATCCAATAAAATATCTTGACGCATGTATACGTGTTGCACATTTGCAAGGTAGTTGTTGTTTTGGTTGATCTTGCAATCGTGGATCCTTCCTTTCCAATGGTAGTCTTGGTTGTTTCGCTTCCGCTTTGCAACCTTGTGAGTTCCTTTTCCCGATGGTTACATGTAAACCCAGTCAAAAGTTGGAAATGTATGGGGCACCCAATGCTCATTGGAATCTTTGATGTGTGCAGCAATGGAAGCTAGTTGATTCTTGGGTTTCCTTGATTGAGTAGAGGCCATAATGGATGATGTAATGATAATGTAGGATATGCGAAATAGTGTGTAGATCTTCAGATAAGGTGAACCAAAATAAATAAAAAAATAGAATATTTGTGGAGTATACAGAATGTGAGAGAGAGAGAGAGAGAGAGAGAGAGAGAGAGAGAGAGAGAGAGAGAGAGAGAGAGAGAGAGAGAGAGAGAGAGAGAGAGAGAGAGAGAGAGAGAGAGAGAGAGAGAGAGAGAGAGACTACAAAATGAGAGAGAGATGAGAGATACAAGCTTGTGAACATTCAAAATTTGAAATAAGGACTAGGCTCACTTAGGATATGGCTGCTAGTAGATAGACAGGCTAGTTGATGTTAACTTGTAGGCATAGTTCTTGCTTTATCTAGGGTTAATGTTAGAGGTGTACTTTGTGGGCCCACACTTGATTTAATCTGCACCATTGAATTTGCCATGTCATATGGACCATTCCCTCTCAGTTGTCAATATCTTATTGGGACACGTGTCGTCATTAACACTAATTATAATTAGTGAAGAGGCCCTTTTTGAGTCCAAAAAGGGCTCTAATGTCTGCTGCAGCAGCAAATGACAATAGAAGTCTGATAGAAGAATGTTTAATTACTGGACTGAAAGTCTCAGTGTAGTCGACGTTCTGTACATGAGAGAATCCTCTTGCGACAAGAGGAAGAGAGATGGTGGAGGTCTGTCGTTGGTCATCATTCCTTATATACTTGTTTTTATTACTCATAAAAGCACAAAGTAATGTGAGTCCTCACCATTAGATTAAGATCCCTAAGATCAAGTGAATCCTAGCTGTGGAAATAGGAGACTTGAGAAAAAACATTTTTCAGAATCCCCAAACAATATGGTTTTTAACCGGGATTTTGAAAAAAAATGGAGTTCACAGAGAGAGAGAGAGAGAGAGAGAGAGAGAGAGAGAGAGAGAGAGAGAGAGAGAGAGAGAGAGAGAGAGAGAGAGAGAGAGAGAGAGAGAGAGGTCTTGGCCGCCTACCCAAGAAGATCCAATAGCATTTTCTAGGTTGTCACGGTTGTTGGAAAGCGGGTCAGCGCCCACTTCTATCCAAAATCATTGGCTGAATTAAGATAGTTTCAATGTGATCCATTGGATTGTTTTCATTCATTGGATTTTCAAACTCCATTTAGCAGACTTCAAGTGAAGAGGACTGAAGGGAAAAGGGCATTTCAACTTCATAAAAAAATTTTCAAAGTGAAAGGGACCCTAAAGTGGAGATTCAGTTGAAAGGGGGGACCTTCTCCAAAGTGAAAAGATAGTGAATTTTCTCTGGAGGCCCATAACGTTTAGTCTATTGCTCTATTTAAAGTCATCCAAAAATATAAATCCTCCAAATTAAGGGATGGTAAATCCATCACAGATGATGTATTTAAGGACTAAACTAAATACTATGAAAATGAAACCATAAGCTCATTTTTTACGAAGATCAAGGAGCTTAGAGACCAGCTGACTGCCAACAAGTGCAAGATGTGGAGTAGCTTCATAATGCCTTTGGTGGTCTTACTGAAGGAATTTAAATGTTTGCAAGCAGCATTGCGTGTAAGGAGAGGTTACCTTGCTTTGAGGACCTCTATGGTGAGAAATTTACATGATTAGGCATAAGATAAGCATCTAGACACATGGCGTGTGCCACATGATCACTTGCAAGTGGAATTTTACATAAACTAGTCAAGAAATTTCAAACAAATAACACCTCACTTTGGCTCTCCAAATTGTCCCTGCAACTTGTCAAATTCCTTGAACTCCCCTTTGTGTTACTCCTAATAAGTGTAGCTCATTGTTTTTCAATGTGAAAAATATGCAGAATTTAGCTTGATGATTTTTCATTTTGATGTACATCTGTAAATCACACATGTGTGGAGTGTGAAAAATACATATCCAAAACACAATTGATGGATCTTATATCTTGGGCCAATTTGGAGTGCACATCTAGATTTAGTTACAAGATAGAATTCATCAAGATTAGCATGCTAGAATTGCGTAAATCACTAAGATCTAATCATGAACATGAAAATACAGTATGGTGTTGTCCGTGTCCATACAACAGCAGCAACCTACTGTCCTTCACACATGTGGAACCTATATCAACAATAAAATCAACATTCTACATAGAAAATCAAGATATCAAGAGATAAACACATGAGATGGACATAGTAGCTCAAGAGATGAATTCTCCATATAAAATGAGAATACAATGATATGTTATCCACGCAGGTACTACTATTTATAGCTGCCAAAATGTCATTTGGCCAATTGCCCTAAACTTGCCCTAAATGGTAATTTCTTGTTAAGTCATCAACAACCTAAAAATTCTAGTCTAGATGCAATGTATCAAATCTAGCCATTTAGAATTGGTCCAAAATTGATCTCATCCACTTATCTACTTGCCAAAAATAGTACAAACACTTTTTAGGCCTTTATTGACAAATATGAAATTATCTCTAACTTGAGATTTCATGTTGGCCTCTAAAAATGCCAATTTTTCACACTCCCTCTTCAACTAACTTTAGCATAGATTTAGATAGAACTCCAAGTGAGGTTCCATGCTTCATAAACAAGTATTTTCCCAATGCTTTGGTGAAGATATCAGCACAAACTCCCTTAAAGAAACATGTTGAAGCTCCACCTCCTTAGCCATTACTTGTTCTCTCCGAAAATTGATAAGGCACTTCGATATGCTTGCTCCTTGCATGAAAAATAGGATTGCTTGCCATTCTTTGGGCTGAAAGGTTATCACAAAAGATGATTGATTGGACTCTCTGAAAAATCCAGCAAGTAAAAATCCATTACCATCCTTTTGATCCATAGCATCTCCTTTGTGCAAGATGTAAGAGCTTTGTACTCGGCCTCACTAGATAACAATGAGATAGTAACTTGTTTCTTTGATATCCAAGAGCTATCTTTATCACCTATGAATATAGCATGTGCACTTATGGATTTCCTATCCATTTGATCTCCAACAAAGTCTGAATCTGAAAATCCATACAAGTTAGGTGATGATCCTCCATAAACAATTCCAAAATCACTAGTTCCCAAAATGTATCTCAATACCCTCTTGCCTAGTTTTCAATGCTCCACACTGGATGATGCATGAATTGGCTTAGCCTACCAACACAATAGCTATGATGGTTAGATATATGAGTGAACCAACTAGCTTCTTATCGAGAGTAATGTCCTCGAAGGATCTTTCATTAACTCTTATAGTGAGCTTTACATTTATGCAAAAAACCAAGATCATGCACATCAAACTCCTTTTTTTAGTGCCATCTTGATACATCAATGTCTTAATTGTTGCCTCCACTCAAAATGATATCATCAACATAGATTAAAGAATGGTAACATCATCTCCAAAAAATCTATAGTAAAGTGAATGATCATACTCATCTTGAAAATTTGAGAAAGTAGAAAAGTGTTAAGCTTAGCATACCAACTCCTTGGTGTTTGCTTAAGTCCATACAAACTCTTTTGTAGAAAACAAACATGATTTGGCTTGCCATGTGAAATGTAGCAGCCCTCAGGTTCGTTGTCAACTAAACCTCCATTTGAAGCTAAAGATGCTCCTCAACATATGGATGGCTACCCCTAGTTTCTCATTGGATTTTGAGCTTTTCAATGATGATAACATAGCCCAATAATGTTGCATGAATTTATTCACAAATATGAAGACTTTCAACCCCATGCAATCACATGGAAAAACACCTTAACATGTCACGACATCAACTTGAGAGTCTAGCATACAATACATGCACTACATGTGGTGGTTAAGAGTTACAAGCTTCTCTACATGGTGTACTATCATTGCCTCACATTTTACTCCAAAGATTTCATTTTATATGTACAAGTTTTACATGCTCATCATCTCATTTTTAAATGCCATATGGCTCTTACTAATCTGGGGCCACTTGATGAACCCCATGTTTTGCCAAATGCTGAGGATGATATATACTTGTCCCCCTCTAATAATTAAAAACTTTGGCTTCAAAGGATTGTGTTTTGGAACATGAGATTATTTGTTACTTTGGATAGCAAGGGCTCATACTACCATTTGCTCATTTGCTACCCATGGTTTCTAGGCAATCTAAAATGGGATGTATATCAAACCCTCATCACCCTCTTGCCAGCAGGAGCCCAATTGCTGAGCAAGTGTTTCTAGGCAATCTAATATGGGATATATATCTAAAAAATCTCTGTGTTAGCCCTTTAAAATGGTATAATTCTACCTATTTGTTTATATGTGCAAACATTGTTGAAGACACACATTGACATTCTTTGAAAGAAAACAGACGAGCTAGAAGGAATGCTATATTGGAAATAATAACTTAGACAGTGAGCTAAATATTACCTGTAGTGTATCACTGTATACATATATATAGAGAAATATTCTCTTCTGGCTTACAATCCTTTATCGGCAGAAGGGACATCGAGTCTTTTATAGAGAAGACTGGAAGTGGGTTACACCTCAGGTATGATAACCGGTTAAAAAACAGAGTAGTGATGATCCTGATCATGGGAGAGATAAGTGTAAGAAGAAAAGCTACATTTCAGAATATGGAGTGCCACCGTAGCTTCTCTGTTGCCTCCAAAGCGGCCTGCTTTGAAAGAATCCAGAAATTGAGATCGGATATCCTCGAACATGCTGAGTGGATCATGAAGCATTGCACGCAAAACATCGGATATGGTTTGTCCAGGCAGCTGCAGAGAAATTTGGAAACTTCCACCAGTCTTTCCCAGAACATGCACCACATGTGTGGTACCGAAGAGATTATGCATGCTGCCCAACACTTCCTGATATGCCCCTCCTAAGAACATACCTAAGTAATATGGTCTGTTAGCTTCCAGCTTGTGTAGTGGTAGAAAAGAGTCCGCCTTTCCAAGAGGATTTCCTGAAACAAACGAGGATATTTTTCCATCACTATCACAGGTAAGATCACACAATATTGCTCTCACGGATGGTGCTTCGTCCAGCCTGTGCAGAGGAACAATAGGGAAAAGCTGCCCAATAGCCCAGCTATCTGGCACGGATTTGAAAATTGATAGGTTGGTATGATATGTAACGATTTGATCATTTATAACATCCGACATTCCTAGCCCAGCTTTCTTTGATAGGCTTCGCAAATTGCCTTTCTTCGACTCCTGGCACATCAGATTGGATACAGAAGTGTAGAGCTCATCGACAATGGCCCGCAGCTCCAGACTTACAAGACCAAGTTTGAAACTGCATGCGCAATCTAACTTGAGTTGCTTGGCACAAGCAAGAGCACCCTCAAGATCTCCAATATTCACAAGCCGTGCAAGATCTTCAGATAAAACCGAAAGCTGGTGTGGAAGATCGTGAGACTGCAGCAAATCTGTTACATCCTCTCCCCTGCAAAGCTCCTTCCCACCGTGTTGCGGTTTGCTGACTGAGAAAGCATCAAAAATAAGAACTGAATGATGAGACACTAAACCGCGCCCGCTCTCACAACATATGGTCGGAGCCTTTACGTTCTTCAATGCACAAGCATCGTCAACTGCATGAACGACCTGTTCTGCGTACTCCTCAACTGTGTAACCAATGGACATACCAGATGCTGAAGAGTTAGATCCGTCATAGTCGATGCCAAGGCCACCACCAATATCAAGGTATTTCATTCCTGCCCCAAGCAGAGAAAGCTCACAGAATATATGAGCTGCCTCGGTGACACCCTCCTTCACAATGGATAAAGATGGAATCTGCGATCCAATATGAAAGTGGAGCAGCTGGAGAGCATCTAACATTCCAACGTCCTTCAAAGTTTTGACAATACTCAAGATTTCAGATGCGGACAACCCAAATTTGCCCTTGTCTCCAGATGTTTCGCCCCAGTGGCCATTGTGCTTTGTGCTTAATTTCGCACGGACACCAATCACAGGCTGCACTCGAAGATACTGACTCATTTTAAGAACTATCTGTAGCTCTTCCTCCTGCTCCAAAACAATGACGGAATTGAGCCCCAGCTGACGAGCTATTAGAGCAAGCTGGACGTATTCCGCATCTTTGTAGCCATTGCAAATCAAAAGCGCATCAGGACTTGCTTTACACATACACGCCATAGTCATCAGAAGTTCTGGTTTAGAACCTGCCTCAAGTCCAAATGCGAAGTTTCTGCCAAACCTGACAATGTCTTCAACTACATACCGGTCTGGATTGCACTTCACTGGAAAGACGCCTTGGAAGCTACCCCGATAGCCGTTAAGAAGAATTGCTCTCTCGAATGCTGTTTGCAAAACCTCAAGCCTGTTCTTCAGAATCTCAGGAAAGCGAATAATCAAAGGAGTGTTCATTTCTCCAGCCTCTTGGATTTTCTGAAGTACTGCCATAAGATCTATCTCTTCTGTGAAAGTTGTATTGAATCCACTGGGACGTACGGCCATATTTCCATCTCTATTGATGAAAAAATATGGCGCTCCCCATCCCCCAACATGGTACAAAGCCATGGACTTATCAACAGCCCATCCTTGTTTCTTCATTTCAGAATTAGCAACGGAACGGCCATTAAGATTATCAGAATCGAGGGCCTCCTGCCCATGCAGGCATGTTAGGGGGGACATGGTCGTTTCCTGGAATAAAAGCACAATATCCTGCAAAGTTTACTCTTTGCAAGACGCCGAGGCCGGAGCCTCGGCTTAAACTCTGCTGAATCAATCTTCTCAACGTGTACCTGTTTGTGGAAAAGAACGAGAGATAGCGCTTCTAGTTGCAGGTAACACGGCAGATCAGTAATGCAAGAATGGGTACAATAAGAACAGAATGGCTTACTAACAAACTATATGCTTGGATTCCCGTGACTGGCGAGATACAGCAAATCGAGCAAGGAGCTCACGAGTATGGAGCGGAATTCAAGAAAGGTCGGATTGCTGGGAAAATCAGATTCAGAAACAATGACTATGAAGATCCAATAAGCAGCAAAACGAAATGTGTCCGCTCTGTGAGGTGAACAAGAAAATGAACTTAAGAAAGCTTGAAGTATATGCGACAGATACGGCTGAGGAACCGATGTTATCAACCACCTCAAATTACTGTCAGAAATAACCTCCAATGGCAGATGTCAGGAATTTCAACCTAGCAACCTAGCGGCCGATTGATCTACAGAGAATGTCTTCTACACCAAAACTGGAAAAGAAGAACGCTTGAATGAGAACCTAGTGGTGTCAAACAAGTAGGAGAGCAAGCTTAGTATGGAAAGTAAAAGAAATAAGAGAGGTTAGTATCCAGGAAGCTGAAAGCACTGAGCTATCAGGAAGATGAAAAGCTGCAATATTCAAATCAAAGGCAATGACACTTTCCACCAATGCTCATGTCAGTTTGAGATGATGACAAACTTCGGCCAATCCAGCAGATACGGAGCAATATTTCTAGAACGGAAGGAAAGGTCGTTCATTAACAACCGTAAAAGAGAAAAAGCTCTTCAGGCAAGGAGGTAAGTTTTAATTATATAAACCTAGCTCGCCTGATGACAACACGATGCAACAGAAAAGCAGCACGGGGCAATGATCAAGCGCTAAAGCTTCACCAAGAACGTCTGTGATCTCAGCGTCACTATACTAACACTCAAAAGCCACCGCAGAAAATCACAAAAACTAATGAAGAGTCTGAGATGCATTACTAGCGGAAGCACAAGGGTTTATATAGTGAATTGGGCAGTGAGGGAAGAGGAGGGAAGAGCTATGGAGAGGAGGAGAGGTGACTGCTTGACAGGCTCATATACTTTGTACAAATTCAGCAGCGAGCCTGCCAAGAGGGGACCCACCTCCCAAGACCGAAGCAAGATCAAAGAAAGCGCTCAGAAATCCCTTCCGACTCCTGACTCCTGCGCTTATTACACAAAAGTGAAGCAGAGTAAAGCTTTATTCAACCATAAAGAAAGCGCATTGAGGCTGGCCTTGCGAGCAGGGCAGGCAGGCCACAGCAGCAGTGACACAGAAAACAGCCCAGAAAGACACGATTGAGTGGAAAACGTCTTCGAGGAAACTGCACAGGACGATCAGACTAAGCTTCTGTATTTGCGATGCCATTAAGAACGTGATCGCGAGCTTAGCTGCGAGAAAAACAAAGAGAAACAAGGAGAATTCGAACGATCGCGATCGACGGGCTTTCTCGCACACAACACTTGCGCCCCACCCCTGGATTTCTGTGACGTGTCGCTCTGCCACGTGTAAACTCACACGTGGAGAATTCTGAACGCTACGATAGAATCCAACGGCGCTAGTGCTGCTATAGCCCAGTGCCGTTAAAATACAGGACCAGCAATCTCGGTGCGCGTATGTCTTTCGACCTCCTGGCAGGAAATGCTTAAGCTCGGCTATTGGATCTTTGACACGTGTCGATACGATCAACGGATAGGCCATTTAAACGTGGCAAAATCTGCACGGTGGTAAGGGAATCCAACGGTGTGGGGATTTTTTCTTTTCGCCTTCTGGCAGGAAATACCTAAGCTAAGCCATTGGATCTCTGACACGTGTCGTCCTAACAGAGAATACGATTAACGGTTCCATTACTGAAACGTGGCAAAATCTGCACGGTAGTAAGGGAATCCAACGGTTCCCTTTAAGGCTCTAGACCAACAATCGGAGCGCGTATTTTCTTTTTTTGGGGGGGGAGGGCGTTTTCGAATCACGTAAAGAAATGTAAAGCGACCACATGGAAGAGGGTCACCACCCTGCTAAAACTGTGGGTGGGTCACACACAGGCTTGAGGTGGTGGGTCACCCACGGGCTTGACGTTTGCAATTTGCAATGCGCGTCAAAAAGGCATGCTTCCCTTTCAAAGTAGTGCAAAAGCGTTTTTCCATTTCTTTTTCTTGAACGAGTTTGAGAGTTATAATGCCAAGAAAAAGTGTTAAAGTGACACGATCTCATTTGTTAAAACCGAAGGTGCTACACAAGCACAAGAAATGCTTGCTCAGGTTTGCTTTGTATTTTCAAAGCACCATCATGAGCATAATATGCATCCACCTTTATCTCTCCTTTTGAATCTGTCATTCTTTCTCTACAATGTGCGTTCTCTCTCTACGGAATGTGCGTTCTCTCTCTACGGAATGTGCGTTCTCTCTCTACGGAATGTGCGTTCTCTCTTTACAGAATGTGAGTTCTCTCTCTAAGGACTGTGCGTTCTCTCCCACCCTCAACCAAGGGCCCTCCCTGCAAGGAAGGCTCTGAACTCTAAGGATTGAGCGTTCTCTCCCACCCTCAAGCAAGGGCCCTCCCTGCAAGGAAGGCCCTTGGTCAGGGCCTTCCACCATACTATAACAGAGCTCCTCTTAAAAGTAGACAACATGTCATTCATTCATTCATCAATCATGTCCCATATTGCTTAGAAGGAAGCTTGTTAATGGTTGTACCAACTTCCAAGTATCGACTCTCACAGCTCCAACAGCTCAACGAAGTCGCTTATTGGCACGGGAGCGGGACTAACTCTTGCTCCCGTGCCTTTGTGACAAGTGGCTCAGTTGCCCCGAGCAGGGAAATTTTAACCAGGAAATTTTTTTTTACAAGTCCCAAAGCATTAGCTCGCAAATCCCAGCCGCGCGTGCAGGTGTGTCACAAATGTTTCAAGCACGCAAATTTTTCCTAGGCACGCGCATGCAAGAAATTTTTGTAAGCAATGCATCTTCGCGTGCACGCATGCTTTTGTTATACAGTGAACTTCTTTCACTATATATGAAGCACCACCCGTTTCTCCTAGTAACTAACTTGTGGGATAATTCTAAAATGCCATATGGCACTACGTGGGCCCAGAATCTTGAAATTTTTTGGTGCCACAATTCTCTCGAGCACATGCAGGTACGGGCCGCACACCGGGTAGCATAGGAGAGCGCCTTGGAACATGTGGGGAGCATAGAACACTGTCGGGCATAATCACTCCCTTGTCAATATGAGATGAGGACAGCTCAAGTCTCCATAACAAATTTCTCATAAGAATGAATGACATACCATTGATTACATCTCCAATTGGATGAAATAAACCTCACTCGTAGCATGCCTCACCACTCCCCTACAGAAGGATCAACATATTTTGCACGATCACTAAGTCGTGGATGGCACAAACACTAAGACAGCATCCAAGGGTGGTGGCGGTGAGAGTTAGATCACCTCTTCCTTCTTCTCCCCTTCTCTTCTTGCCCTTCCATCCATTGGATAGAGTCATTAACATCACTGACAATGCAAAATACGCTAGTCACTCACATAACTTGAGCCTGACACAAGCAGTAACACGCATAATACCAACAAATGTATAATACTCCTAAACAAACCTAAGGTGCCGAGATGGCAAAAAATCATCAACCCTTCTAATTAACCATCACACTATATAGTGGTGGGTCACACTACATGATTCACATTTCAGAATGCACGTCAAAAAGCATATTTGCCTTTCAAAAAAACTGCCCAAAAAAATCAGCAAAGTGTTGATTCAGAGGCAATTTCAAAAGGCAAGTTTCTTGCCCACAAAGGTAGCATTAAAATATACATGTCATATGAAAGCTTGTAATAGAAGAACCATTCAATCGGAAAAGTTGAGCGCACGTCAAATTCCAAGCTTGAACGGCAAGTGGTGGGTGTACTCATCACTACTCACCGACGCACGACCTTTTCTTTATTGGCTCTGGAAGTTGCAAGTTGCCATGTGAAAATACACTTTTATGCCTTTCAAACAGAAATACTAAATAGAATGTCAATTCAAAAATTACGTTTTCAATAGGGGTTAGTAGTATGGAGCAAATTTAATATGAAAGTCAATCTTTAGATTTTTTCCTTCAAAAATTAAAGAATGGGACTTTGTTTAATCAAAACAATAAGATATTTCAACTTTTGTTGGTTAAAAGGTAAGCATGTGAGCACTAAACTTAAATATATGGGAATTGCAATGGTTATTATGAAACAAATCTCTATATAAAACTCAGCAAAATTTTAATATTTTAGTAATTGAAAAATAAGTTTTGTTTTTAAGGTAGCCAATAAACTTAATTTAAGAATAAAATTGCAATAACGATTTTTGGGGGAGGCGAGGAAGGCCTCTTTGTAGGTCTTTTCCCATCTCCTACTTGCGTAACTAACAAAGTTAAGTTAAGAATAAAAAAACGAAAACGACTTCGAGGGGGAGGGATGCTCTACGAGGGTGTTTCTCCCAAGAAGGGTGTCCGCCGCCCTTCCCTGGCTGGTGAACTACCAGAGGAGACATCCTTCCTCCTCATAAAATCCATTCTTACATTTCTTTTTTCTTTTTGGCTATCAATTTTTTTTCCAAGCACCTTCAGTATGGAAGGTGCGTGTAAAAAAGGTAATTTTTTTGACTTGCAATTTTCCGCACCCACACCCAAAAGGTGCATGTAACAAAAAAATTTCATTAAAAAGTTTGCCCCACAAATTCCATTCTAAAACAACTCCATTTACGTGATGAAAACATCAAAGTTGATTTTACGATGGAGATGAGGAAGGCCTCTTTGTAAGCTTTTTCCCATTTCTTAATGGCATGGGGCCAAGTGAGAGTCTCCCTATCCCCATCCAGTACATGCGTACATAAACGACAAAAAGCTTCATAGCCAGTGAGGTTAACTAAGGGCTTTTGTCTCATAAACTTTGAGATCTCCACCATGTTCTCTATTCATATATGTATTTATTGGCATATACATACATACATACATACATACATATATAAAAAAGAAACTTCCATAACTATCTCAATGATCACACAACGGTTATGGATTTACGGCACCATTGTCGGCCTTTCATGCGTGCAAGTTGTTAAATCTCGATGCACTTGAGACACAGGGGTTTGATTAACATGTCACAAAGCCTCATTGGTTTGGGTGTTAAATCAATACTCTATGTCAATAAGCAACTTTGGGCTTTTCCATCTAAGGAGGTTGAATGGGCCGGCCCAGCTTTGAGTGTTCATCTCATGTGAGTGGAAGGGTCTGGAAATATTTTCAAAAAAAAAAATAAAAAACATAGTTTAGAAAGTTGATCTAAAAATCTGTCCAACATAGTGAAAGGGCTGTCACAACATTTCAAATATAAAACATAGTCAAAGGGGGGTTTTTCAAATAACATTTAAAAAAATATGAATAACTTATATTGAGGCCCAAGAAAATAATATTCCGATTCAAATACCGATATGCCGGTACCCAAAGAAGGCCTTTTCGTGATATCCCAAGCCGACTGGCTGCGCTCAAGGTAACTCCACTAAAATGAACATTGAACCCACAGCTGAGACACGTTATGGGGATGGCTGAAAATTGGGGTCAATATCTTACGGGCATTATGCCCTTCAAAAGCCATTTTATAGGTAAGTGAAGGGCTATGATACATAGGGAACGTAACCCATTAGTCATTTTTGAAGAATGTATTTTCTGTTGAAGAAGGTTTCTTTTGTGTTTGGCACCAGGAGTACTATAGATTACTGGGTTCACTAAATTAAACTATGTATTTTATTTCAGTAAAATTTATTTTTTGAAACAGATTTTTTGAGATTCACCTTCCAGCCCAGAAAAGTGCACATAGAAAAATTCATCTTTTTCTCTTGCACCTTTGTTTGGTAGAATAGAAATTATTTTCAATTAAGGAAAGGTCCTTTCCTTGGGGCCCTTTGGTTTGGAAGGACTTCCACTCTTGGAGGGGGGACCTTTCTCCCCCAAACTCTACCTGCATCAAGATGTGATGTGAAAATGGTATGGAGGGCTAGCATAAACGTCAAAGGCTTGTTAACCAAGAGGGTCAAAGGCGTGTTACAAGAAGAGGATCCCACAAGAAAGGAGGAGAATCTTAAAAATAAGAGAGTGAGAAAAAAGGCTTGGTTGAAAGTGAGTCAAAGAGAGGATGCCTAGTCACATGACCAATAATTACTCATTGAGCCATTCCTAACGGTTGTTGTTGACTCGACTCACCCAAATACCTCTTGCCTTAGTTAAGGGGTTTGGCAAACCAAGCATATATAAGCTTCAAAATTCTTATGGCATCTTTATGATTGTAATTCTTATGGCATCAATTCCTTTCTATGCATGTGTTTAGCACTTGAAAATCAACTCAAAAGCTCTTGGATAGATCTAAACCTTATTTTGTGTGAGTATTGGTGTGAGTGCATTTCAGCATTGGGGACAAAAGCCCAAGTGTTAGGCACAATCAAGGTGAATGACTCAAACCGTCTTTACTTAACAAGAAAAACAAAAACAAAACATGAAATATATATCTTTTCTTTTGGTAAACTTTGGAACTAAGCACCATAGAAATTGTTTGTATGTATAGAATCAAATTTTGCTTCAAAAAGGTAGGATCAAAGTATTTTTATTATAAAACAAAATATAAAAGAACAGTTGCTTAAAAAAAGAAGAGCAATGGCTCTGACTTGGGCACTAAGGTGGGCAAGAGAGAGGGCTCTGACTTGGGAACTAAGGTGGCAAGAGAGAGAGAGAGAGAGGGGGGGCGGGGAGGTATGATGTGTGTGTGTGTGTGATATATGAATGATCTAGAGAGGAGGAGGTCACTCAATGACTAAATGCGTGACATAGAACTAATACTTGTTCGCTCAGGAACAAGTGAAAGAGAAAGAAATTCTATTACCCAAACATAAAAGAGACAAAAGTAGGGTGAGCTTCAAAAGTTTGTTAACGGGAACGCATCTCAAAAAAATCTTGACACCCCAAATGGCAAGTTTGGTAGATGATCCAGCTTTTAATTTTGTATGCCTTGGTTTTCTTCACGTTTTTTCATAGCCACAGCCTATAGCCCAAAGTTGGCCCCCAACACGCGAATAATGCTCAACGTTCTAAGTTCTAACGTCTTCTCATGTGCGTGTCCGTTTTCCATTGGGGCCTTCTGAGTGAAAGGTGAGAAACCAATTATTGTGGTTTGCCACAAAGTAATGTGCTTTGCTTGCCCACTTGGCTTGACGGCCTTGCTTTTCACTTTTTCATCACTCCCACCCTTGAGTTGACGGAATTGGTCCTTTCCGCCTGCCGTCCCACGCACTATCCCCGTTGATTCCGTCTCTCCAAGGCTTGAATGTTTTTCACGCGGTGGTCCAGAGAGCACGTCAACTGTCAGAACGACGTCCTGTCCCAAAAAATCTTCGTATCTTAGTAATCAGAAATCGACAACACAAAGAGAACCCCAATAGGCAAAGGATACCTATTTCCAAAGCCATCCTTGGTCAACTCATGAAAGGTGCTTATACACTGTTTTTCTCCGAGGACCAAGACATCTTCAGGAGTCTTGTTTATTGCAAACGTTGGAGGATGCTTCACCTAAATTCCAAGCCATGACCTAATGTCAATTGGGCAGCCAATACGAGATGAGGCATAGTTGGACCCTCATGGGACGAGGCATACAAGGAAGCTGTTGAGTATTCCACGTTGCCAAAAATTCCACTCTCCCCTTTACATACCTACTTATGATGGGATCAACCATTTTTGGTGAACTAAATATTTCTTTCATGATTTCCTTCTCTCTCTCTATATATATATATATATACACTTTTCAAGCAACTTGTATATGTACCTTCTCCTGCTCTCTTACTGAATACATGTTTCATGAATAATTTACATAGTAGTGGCAACTTCTATAGGTACCTTCTCCCACTCTCTTAATGAATACATGCTTAAATAATTTACATAGTAGTGGCATAAATATTGCATGCTACAAGAAAAAAGTCAATTTGATGGTAGCAAGGTCATAAAGAATACCTTGTGAGAAGCAATACTTTCACCAAGCCACTAATTGCTAGTATTGGTCAATATTAAATTTCAAGTAGCTCCAAATTTTAGTCATGCCCATGTCATCTCAAACTAGTGAGTTGGGTAGAGTTGCTTACTATGGCCCGGAAGGCACGAGCTCAAACCCCAACTGCTACGGAATGACATCCTAGGAGCTTTGCTCCAATAATATAGGAAAATGACTTGGCCTTAGTGTAAATGTGAGTGAAATTTAAAGGCAATTCACTTTAAAGTTCAAGCTCACAATGATGTGTACTCTGTTCATATTATTGTTTTGTTGTACTCAAATGGCACTATGTACTTGTGATACCATTTCTTGAGACATTGTTTTAATTGAAACCACTTACACCCTTAGATCAATAAAGTGAAACTTTACCCATACAAGAGCACATGCTTGAGTAATACAACATGACAACATCAATAAAATATCCGTAGACCAAGAAAAAGAGCCATGAACAACACCCTAGATGTAGAAAGAGAGCCCTTATCAGAAGACAAGGGCTTGAGTAAAAGAATACGACAACATTGATCGAGTATATGTAGACCAAAAAAAAGAAGAATGACTATGAAAGAGTAATTATCACTACAACAACGGCATTTATTGCTACACAGTGTAGCAATGGCCACATGGGTTTTGACAGTCTGCGAGTGAATCACCTACGAGTTTTTTCCCAACATAGCAATAAAATATTTAATGCATGTGGCATGCCACTAAATGAAGAATCCACACTTTCTTGACAGGTCCCAAGGTGGACCTAGGTGGGGGGAGTAGGGGTAGAACTAGAGGCCATTTTGAAACTGAGTTCAATAGAATGAATCTTCACCAAGCCCGCATTTGGAACTAAAAGTGACCATTTTTTAAGTGTAGGTGTGGTGATAAATGCAAAAATAACTCTTCCATTATCTTCTTTGACATTGGTTTATGATGAATAACCTTAGCAAAATCTTTCCTAGTATCTCTACGCAAAATCAACTCAATGTTTTATTCATTTGGCTACATAAACCAGCTAGAGATGTCATACAACTAGAAAACTCTGTAGTTATCCACGCGACTCACGACACTTAGTCGATTTTCGGAATTTTATATGGTGGATGCAGTCAATGGCGTTGAAATTTATATTCGCGTGGATTATTCACGCCAACATAAATTTAAAAATTTCGGCAGCAGTTTGGGAGGGACATTGGGTGGCGCCGGGTGGCAGTTATTTGCGTGGATTATCCAGCGTGGATAATCCACTCATGGACAGTTAATACTAACCACTTCAATGGATCGAGACATTTATGAATTTTATCCACGGATTATCCACAGCAAAGTTATCCATGCATGGATATATTTTTTAAGAAATTAGTAATTGTTTTGATACTCACAGATATAATTCATATGATCAGACCAATATGCAAATTTTTCTTGGATTGCAATTTATTGTTTTTTTTTCAAAAGCTACTAATATGAGTATTTTGTGAAAGGATTTTTAAAAGAGCAGTTTTGTATCTTGATTTTGAGGTTGGATGTTTGCAATGTGCAATAGTGAGTTGAAAGATGATAGAACTTGGTGATTGTTGGAAAGTTGAGAGTTTCCTTGTTGGGTGACATTGTGATGGTTGATAAAGCTATGCTTGCACTCCTTGATTGTTGGATGCTAATGTATTGTTGGAAGGTGTGTGTTGAGATTGGATATGGGATAGGTAGAGAGTTGGGTGAGTTCATGGTTGAGTGAATGATAGAAAGTTGTGTTATGGTTGTTAGAAGTTAAGAGTGTGTTTGTGCTTGAATGTTAGAGTAGAGAGAATTGGTTATGAGAGAGGGTGAGAGAGAGGTTATTGAGGACTAAGTCCTTGGGAAGCCCCTTACCTTTCATCGTTATCTTTGGGAGCAAGCTTGTAGCATGAAAGAGCTCATGGAGGAGCTATACTATCATAATGAGTTTTGATTTGGGAGAGCTCAATATTATCTCCAACATCATTTTAAGGGAATGTGAGTATTAGGGTCCATTCCATCATTGAGTGAGTTCTTGAGTTCTCATTAAGAGAGAAACAGTTCAAGTGTTAATGAGAAGTCATAGAGGAGTGCTTGAGAATGACGAGATATTGTTGGATACACTATATGCTATTGGCCACCACATCCATCTTGCATGAGGCTTTGTTGTCTATTATCCAAATAGCTACCTAAGCAAGTCATTATGGGGAAAGGATGGTCATCATCTCACATTGGTTTCTAACTCATGGATGTTAGTGTAATTCACTTCTAAGCAGTGTATTATGCCTTATTCAAGGTTCTTTTTGAGTAGAATCAGCTTTGAGCTATGAATCATACGATGTTGAGGAGAAGTACTTATGATATCAACTCTAATTCGCCTCTCATGGTAGCAATAATGAGTCATCTAGCAGAATCATACTTCTCATTGGTCATCAGTTAGACAGAGAGCTCTTTGACGTCATTGACCCTGCAGATCCAACCATGGAAAATTGAGGATCAGAGAGCCTATTGAAAGCTTTTGCTCCATCATTGGCTCACACACATCTATACCAGCATTTTGAGCACAACTTTTTCTGTCTACCAACATCATTTCATATGGTGAACATCCAATTTATATTATTCACTTCAATCAAATACTGATGCAAATCATTTATGCAGATATATTTATTGTCTAGTAGTTTCAATTCTATTTGATTTAGTATTTTTTCTATTCATCTAGAATGCAACCAGTGGATCCCTGCTCAATTTGCAATCCAACCAAGTGTTTTTTATCTCGGATCACTAGCAATCCGGATCGCATGATTAAGATCATTTTTGCAGCGAATCGCGATCCACTGCAACATAGATGCATACGTAGATCGCAATACATTTTTTGAAGTTTGTAAATTTTTTCATATAGTATGTAATTGTATACCATGTAAAGTTGTCGCTTGTTGAAAGGTTTATTGATTTAGTATAATCTGTTTTGTGTTGTCTATTGAGAATAATAAATCAGTGCAATTGATGTTGAATGTTCTAGAAAAGACTTATTTTAATAGGCTTGTCTACATTCCTCGTACTTAAACATTTAATAGGTGATTGAAATCCATTTACATGTGGATGTGGTGGGTGGCCAATTTGAGGCCCAAACTTGAGGTCCTAATTTGTAGGCAATATTTAAGGGATTTGGTGACAATGCACATGACTCACCTAATCTAACCACCAAGTCAATGTGATTCCTAGATTAGGGATTCATATGGTAGGTCAAGACTTAATGATGGAAAACCTATTATCATTCTAATTAGGATCTTTTCTACTTACAATTTTTTTTGAAATGTAATTTTGAGAGCTAGTGATATTGTTTGGAAATATGGGTGCCATCTCCAATTATGAACACCATCATCACCTTGGAATGGAAATATGAGCGCCAACTACCTATTGGAATGAAAAAATGAGCGGCATTTCCAAATTTAAATCAAGCATACAAGCATGGAGATTCAATTGATTGTACATAGTATATAATATAATCAAAGATGAGTATTTGGTTTTGCTTCATAAAATCTGGTCATAGTACTTTGATGCAACTGATTACTCTATTGTTTTTTTTATGATGACATTGTATCATCTACATGTGGATATCCCTATTGATTTGGCACCTTTGCAGAGAAGAGGAGGCAAAGGAATTCAAATATCTGTTGAGGATCGTTCTCGTTACAGGGCAGAAGGAAAAAAAAAAAACTTGGATTTGTGGATAGATGGAACATTATATCCACAGGATCCAAGCACTTTGACACATCCCACGTTCTCTTCAATAACTCATTTAGTTACATGGATATGCAATGGGCATAGTGGATTACTAGGATATTGTGAAAGATTGCAGAACCATGGAAAACAACTTTATATGAATAAAGTTCACTTTTTAGAAGGTGAGTTAATTCGGATATCCTCTTATTGTCAGAATAGAGATTGTCATCTCCAAAAGACGTTAGAAGAAAATGAACAACCTAAAAAAAATAATGAATCATTACAGAAGATAACAATCAATATCAAATCAGAACTAGAGCAAATGCAATCAGTCTTACAGTCTATTTGTATTGAAAACTTACAATTATTGAAGGATGTGGATTTGGCAAAGAAGAAGGCTGAAAGTAAGAAGCGAAAGCGACAAAGTTGCAAGGAAATTCAAACGCCTTCAAAAGGAGGTTATCAAAATAGAAGGATCCGTGCATTCAAGTAAGCATATTCTGATTTTTGTAATTTTTTCAATGACATTTGGATTTAATTTCCGCTATGGTGATATTCTATTAACTATCTGTTGTTTTTGTAGGTCTGAATTAGTAGCTCCTCGAAATATTAAAGACAATGCTTCACTAGGAGTATCATTGGGCACAATATTGACTTGCAAATCCACTGAGCGTATCATGATGAACAATAGGAGTTCAAATGTAAAGTGTAAAATAGTAGAGTCTTTGATGGTGGACATTCAAAAAAAATTAGATAAGACTATAGTTCAGGGTGCTTGTGATTTTGCAGGTATTAGCAGGAAAGCATATGCAACAATATTCAAACTAATTAGAGAAGCTTTTAAGCAAGTTCAAATTAGAAAAGTCCCAATCCCTAGGACATATCACTTGAAGAAAGAGAGAGATACATTAAACATAGGTATGCATAAGATCACTGGAACTCCATTTCATATTGAGGAGGCGTATGAAATTGATGGAAGATCGATATTCTATAATTCATCAAACAACTTATTTGTTGATCTAAATTACTTGCTGAGATACATCATCACATTCTATGATATAACCTATGAAAAGGTGAATGGCAAACTAATCATAGTACTTAAGTTAGATGAGTCAGAAATTATGAAAGGACAGAAGATGGAGAGGGTTAGTATAACTCTCATGAATGGTGCTCTATCACAAACAGAGAACCAAGAAGATTTCAGATTCAGTGTCCAATCAGAAAACGATATATGGTTGTTGGCAGCGTTTCAGGTAACTAGCCTCATTATTACGTTACATTCATTGAATAGTATTAATTCATTGTAAACTAAGTCTGATTAATTCTTTGGACATGTGCTGAAGGAGGATCATGATATATTATCATGGATATTTCAAGGACATCTTATCCTAGGATCATCAAGGACCATATGGATGGAGGACTTCTCAATGTTCCAGGAGTTGGAGACCTCAATGTTGAATGGCACTTAGCAGGTGATTTGAAAACATTGAAAGGTATGTATAATGTCTCTCACGGTGCTACATCAAAACACCCTTGTTTGTAATGCATGAAAATGGCAAAAGATGTAACTAGGAGTATAGGACTTACTAGAGAATATGCAGATCCAAACTGGAAGCCTGAGTTGCCTATCCCCTTGAAAAATGTGCATGTTTGCACTCTTCATGCAGAAGTTAGATAAATAGAAAAGATCATTTATCTTCATATAGTTTTTGCTTGGAATACCAAGCCAGCATCATTAGCAAAGGAAGCTATCTCTCGATTAAAAGATGTTTATCAAAAGCAGGACTCCATAAGGGACATGTCAAAATTCAAAAAGATGAAAAGCTTTCAGGAAAAAATGGGAACATGCCAACTAAGCCAAGCATAGGAGGAGCAAAAGCACGTCGTTTCCTATCAAATCATACTGGTAAGGCTTCTAATATTCACCACTCAGTCTGGACAGATATTATTGCTGCCACTCAGGACTTCGAGAAAGATGGCAAAACCAGAGTACTAAAAGTTTATGTATGGAAGAAGCTTGATAGTATGATTGCTATTTTAAGAAAAGAAAAATACTCTGATATTGATAAGAAAGATGTCCAAAGGACTTGTGTTGAGTTTGTTAATTTAGTATCAAAAGCATGGGGAGAAGACCACATCACTCATTACATGGTTAGTATAAAATTTTCAAGATGCTTTCAGTTTTTCATATATATTTAGATCCAAACATAAGACTAACATTATGATTTTGACATACGCAGCACATACTAAGAGATCATATAGCATTTTTTGCAAACACATATGGAAGCTTGAGTGTATAATGGTCATCACAAGGGATGGAGAAGTCACACTGGCAAGCACGAGCAACATTTCATCGAAATACACAACATGGAGGAACCAATGAAAAACGAAACTATATTTGTCAATTGTTTCAGTGGTTCTACCGCAGAGTTCAGATTCAACATATAACAAAGTCCACACAATACAACAAGTTTAGAAAAGCATGCAAGTTCGTACAGGAAGAGAAAATTAGATGATTGCTGAGTAGAAGATCATCATTGTCATCAAATCATGACATGAAATACTCAATGTAAATGTATTGTTTGTATTATAACAAAATGCAAAGTGTCAACTATTCATCATCAGATCGTGTGTCAGATTCTATGGCAGTATTGTCATGAAAAAATTCTCTGCTAGCGTATGCATCTAATAGATTTGCATTATCCTTATTTCCACTAAGCTCAATATAAGTGGAATACAATGAATAGTGAGAGCTCCTTAAAGGAACATTCCCATCAGTAAAACCTAAAATGTTCAAAACATAAGGTCTTTTGACAAAAATGATCTTATTTGTCTTAACAAATTTATGTCCTCCTAGGTAAAATAATAAAGCTTTAACTGCCATTATAAGAGTCTCCCCAACTGGGCTCAGCTTGGAATGAGCAATACAGATCTCATTCTTCAGGAAATGCCTAAGATAGTGGCCAAGTCCACTATCCCTCTGGAACAAGGATGCGTGTTGTTTGAAACCACCTTGTCTCGCAGCAAAATCATCAATTATGAGAGCATCTTGCAATAGGAAATATGTTAGAAAATACACATCCAGTGATTAAAAACATTCTAATGCAAGGAATTTTAAACACTTACACATTCTTCATCAGCAGTAACAACCAGATTAGGATGATCAATATAATGACCACGTACTGAAGTGGAATCATCAGTGAAATGCATTAATGATGGACTAGGGAAGCCCATCTGGGATTGAAATGTCGTGAATTCTTCATCGGATGGTCTGCCTCACCCATCCTCAACAGTATTTGATAAAGTCTTAGTCAGGCATTCTTCACCAGTCATAAGTCCCTCCTCATCATCAAAATCAATACCAGCAACAAGGTCATCTATTTCAACATCTACAAAGTCGGAGAATTCGAAAATTGTGTCGAATAATAAACATAGAACCTCATCTTCACGATAGTCAAAAAATTTACATAAATCAGCAATAATAAAATATACATCGTCATTAATATAATATACAGACAAATTGAAAAGACGTTTAGACTCCTCTATAGGGATCAATTCATCAGCAGATGTATTTTGGCCAATAAAAGAATCCCGGAGAACATCAGTATCTACATCAATAAAGTCACTTTCCTTATCAGGAGTGTCGATAAGGAAGTGACTGATATCCTTAATAGCTGACTGGACAGAGGATGATTCAAAAGGAAGGTCAGCAACAGAAACTTCCTCATCATCTGAGATCTGAACTAACAGAAAAAGTACGAAACCACTCTGATATTCAACCATTCGACATTTCTTGTTGCAATAAGAACACATTGAACTGCTTTTGAAAAGATCAAACACTTTGGTGAACATTCTATCTAGTCTATGTCTGAAAGTTGGGAAGAAATGAACAAGATCAGTATAATGCATGTACTGAAGTGAACCTATGGAGAAAAGACTTACTAAGTATATCTCTGAATCTAATATAATGTTCATAATATACGTCAGAATTTGGTTGTGCAGTCCTGAAAACATGTAGATATGGCCTGAATAGGCTGTGGAAGTAGTCTAGATTTTCAGTAATCCCAAATTCAGTAAGAAATGAACTCAAGCTTGAATCTTGTGAGGATCCTGAGGAAGACCATGGAAGTAACGTAGATATCGTACTTGTGCGCGAGGGAGAACTGAAACAAAACTAACTCTCAAGATCACGCACAAGAGGGATATGTACGGTAGGTAGATACTGAATATCGCACTTGTGTGCAAGTAGGTATCATTGCAAACAAACGGACAACAATGCGCGCGCACATGAGCAATATGCCGTGAATTTTGAGAACGAAAAAGGTAAAAAACTAATCGGGTACAAACGAATGAATACGAGACACGAATGAATGAACACGTCGCTCTCGCGTTTGCTAGTACAAATCCCACACGTGTAAAGTGACAGGGTGACATGTGTCGCTCTCGCATTTGACCGTACAAGTCCCACACGTGTGATAGAACGTTCTTTCGCACGTGCGAACCGCGATATAAAATCACAAACTTCGATGAATTTTTTTCACTTTTTTTTTTCGCTCCGCATATCGCACTTGTGCGCATCCTTCACAATCAATATTCTTCCTACTGCCTTCCATGTGCACATGTCCGATACATCTACCTACGTGTCTCCTCGTATCGCACTTGTGCACCTTTCTTCTATACTAATCTATCTCTCTTATATTTGGCTCGCACAGGTCCGATATACCGTACATTTTGTCCGTACATATTGGTCCTATGCAAGGGCTTTATCATCCTTCCCTGCTCATCCTAGCCGTCACGCACAAGTCCGCTATCCCATAGTACACTTCCATGGATAGGAAAAAGCAGACAAGGAGGGACTTCTTTTCTGCTAGCTCGTCCTCAGCTCCTGCAGTTGTGATTACACCTCCCGCTAGACCTAGAACGCGCAACCACAGCAGGTGGCTTTCTGAAATACGTAAGTATCAGAGATCAACCGCTCTGTTGATTCCAAGAGCTCCATTCTACCGTGCTATCCGAAACATAACTACAAATGATCTCAGACAGTTGGTTAGATTCACACCCAGTGCTCTTCAATGCCTTCAGGAGGCTGCTAAAGATTACATGAGCCTTTTTATTGAAGATTCATTTTTGCTTGAAATCCATTCCAAGAGAGTCACCATAATGCCCAAGGATTTTCAGCTCCTCATGAGAATGAGAGAGAGGTTTCGCAAATTACATGTATCTCAGCCAACTACTCCCAGACCAACTCCTCTAGATAGGACTGATCTTCCTACCAAGCGTCCTAGGAGGCAGACAGCACCCAAGAGAGCTCCGAAGAAAGTAAGGAGGGTAGACACCACAGAATCTGTGAAGCCTAACCTGGAATCAATTGTAGATAACGTTGCTCTTGATATTGTTGTAAATATAGCTAGATCTGTTTTGGATAGCCCTTTAATTCTTGTAGATACTACACATCCACCTCCTCCTCCTTCTCCAAATCTTTATACATATATAGATTTCGATGATTATCTTTAATTTGAGAGGGACATATCCAATGCTATAGATACAATTGGTACTCCTTTTTGTTTTAGACTAGATGAACTTGATTTTAGTGTAAATTATAGAGTTTTTGATTGTTTGGATCTCAAAGACAGACGAGCTTCTATTAGTGATCTTGTGATAGAGTCCGGGATTACACTCTTGCAATATGACATTGCAAGAGATTCATCCAATGAGTTGCTGGTGCTAAGTAGCTTTTTGCTTCAGGCCTTCAAGGAGAATAATGACACATTGTCACAGTGTCTGACTAGTGGATTCACACCAGCAACAAAGTATCTGCTCATCCCTTATCATACCAAGTAAGATATGTTAAATGCTTCTTGTTGTTCTATGCTTTAACATTGGCATTGTCAATGGAAATAGTTCTCAGAATTGCTGCAATGCGTGCTTGAATGCGATACCGGACGAGGCAGTATCAGTTCCAGGCGCAAGTTAGTCAACGAAGGATAATTAGTGCAAACGGCGCACTTGAAATCGATATCCGGCCAAGAAATCATAAATTTGCGTGAAAATCCGAGCCGAAAATGACCTATTTATAAAAAAAAAAATTCGCACGTGTGGAGGAGTAGCGAAGAAACACGTGTCAACGTGTGATTGGTCAGAATTAATACGCAGTACAGAGAATGATTAATCTGACATCTGTCATGTGCGAGAATGACACGCGTCGAAAAGGGATTCATGCATGTGTCCCAACCCATGTGGCCTCATTATTGAGTCACAATTGTCAATACGGACATTCCACGTGGACAAATGAGCTGACGACATGTGTCTTTGGCCATCTTTTTACACGTGTGAAAATTTCGTATAAATAAGTCTTCGGAATTTTCATTTATTTTTGCAAAATTTTTGGTTTTCGCTCCCAATATCGCTCTCAAGCGCACCCTCTCACCGTTTAAGCGTCCGCCCTCTCACAGTGCGCTCAAAACCGATACTGCTGGTAGTCCAATATCGCAAAAGTGTTGATTATCCAAGAGGAGCTCGACAAAATAACAGAGAAATCTGTAACTATTGTTTCCACTTCTTTGTCTGCTCCGGTACATAATCTTTTAGTAAGAACTCCATACGATCTTGCCCAAGTTTATTTTGATTTTGACCATTATAATCAATACAAGGCCTACTACCTAATAAAATTGATCTTCTCGGCAATTTTTTTGATTTTTTTAGATAGACGTATAAGCTTTAGATTAGGTGCCAAAGTTTGTGCCGAGCTGAAAGATAAAACCTCAGAAATTTCAGATGTAATAGCAGAAGCCGGAGTATCTTTTTTGCAGAATAGTATTAGTTTCGATTCCCATGGTATAGTTTTTGTTGTTAGTCCATTTTTCATGGGAGCGATAAAGGCAAAAGAAACCAATTTTGAAAAGGCTGTATATTTTATCGAATGCAGTCCTGTGGCCAAATTTTATTTAATTCCATATGAAAATAAGTAAGGATTGCTCTTTTGTTTTTGTTGTTTTAATCTGGATTGTTGCATGTTTCATTGCTTTAATAAGGAATTCTTTCATAAATATGGATTTATCAATATTTGTATTTTGGTTGTTGTAGTCGGCATTGGAGCCTGAACATTCTTTCTGTAAAGATAAATAAGGAGGGAGTATCAAATTTTCTATGTGTAAAATTAAACTCAGCTACAAATACACATAGAGAATTTGATTCTCTACTTTATGATGTCGTTCGGAAAATACCGACAATGGCAACTTCAATTGGAGAAATAACCATTAGACCTCTCAAGGTATATTCAATTTATCTCTGATATGCATGTATTACTTTTTTAGTTCAAATCTATCGTCATAGCATAAATAAAATTTCTATCATAATATTACTAATTTTCATTCTATATATGTAGTGTGTACAACAAAAACACGCTTTTAGTTGTGCATGGTTCGTTCTGTACAATATGAAGCTATTTTTTGAGTGTTGGTTTATTTCCTTGAATATATTTGTGGATTTCTTTTCAAGTGTCAATGTACACAAAACTCCAACGATGTTTGTATGCAAAAATTTATCAGATAGTTTATTATCTGAACTTATGGATGAAGGCTGGGACAAAGAATCAGATGGAGAAATAGAATGCAGAATTAAAATGTCTTCTACGTGCTTCCATTATCAAAAATGTTAAGCTTATGCTTCCATTATCAAAGATGGAAAAAAAACAAAGGTAAATGGGTGTCACTCGATCAAGACTTGGAAGCCAGTGGACATTCAAAATGAAAAAATATTGAAATTATATACAATGATGTCGTTTTGACATGTGTTGAGGTGGAAGAAGATTGGAGTCTAAACTACATCAGGCGGGAACTATTGCTCCTACAAGATGATGTACTTTCAGACTTCAAATTTATTTTCAATGGTAAACTCGTAAGTAACTGTAAATACTCGATCTTTTATGAATAGTTTCAATCAAAACTTTCTAATACAATCTCTGTACTGATTGTAACTAACCTTGTATTAGTTTTATGCAGGTACGTAAAAGACATGAGCTTGAGATCAAATGCAGAGATATTGGCGAAACAATCCAACTTATGGAAGAACATTGAGATTCATTATTAGCAAATACATGCCAATCATCATGTCTTTTTATCAATATAAAAAATTGCATTCCAGTATTACACTATGGACACAGCTTGATTGTAAGAATCTATATTGATATCAATAAAAAAAATCCATAAACGGGTTGTTTACATGTAAAATGATTGTATTATTTTTTTGATGTATCTGTGTTTACAAATTGATCTCTATTCAGTCAATTTTTTTATATTTTTTTATCAATATTAGGAATTGATAAGGGAACAGCTCCTTCTATAATCTCATCTTCCTCTATTTTGAGAAGGGCCTCAATGCCTTTTAAGACAAGAGGACTCTTTGTTATAATATTGTCTTCCTCTGTATTAGGAAGGACTTTTATTCCTTTTTGATCATATAAAATAAGATCTGCATCCTGAGCAACCTGAAAGGCTGTTAAGGCAGGAGCAGCTTGCTTTTGAGGGCCCTCGATCTCAGGTGCAACACTTACACCGTTCTGGGCATAGGTTCTGATCAATTCTTGTCGAAATCTATATACATCATCAGGAGTATACAGCTCAAGAGTGAACTGCCATCACAAAACACGAGAAGCAGCAAATTACAAACAATGATAGTAAAAAAATATGAATCAGAATAAAAGAAACTACAAATGAACAACATATTACCTTTTCAATATCTACATCCACTTGTAAATTATAGATTCTGAAACTGTAGCATTTGGTGCATTCCATTCATCACTTTCAAAACTAGGTAATGGAATTGGTACTATTTGTCCAAAATTTTCTTTTGTGTCAAGAATGTACATTGATTCATAAAAAAAAATCCCACTATCAACTAGATATTTTGTAGTTCTACCTCGATATTGCAGCTGTCCAATATCAGTGTGAATAACATCTAACACACCTGCTAAAGATCCACTCGGCTCTCATTCATTTATGTTGGATGGATATAAATCTGCAAGAAAAAAATGATAAGATTGGCAAGTTTACTATTAGATATTTATGAATCACAAAAATCTAAGTATCAAAAATATCAATACTCACAGTACTTTGTTTGTGATCCTGAAGGTTGAATCCTTGCACAGTTATCTCTGAATGCATATATACATGTTGGACTAGAATTTCAGAAATAGATTTTTCTCCTGATGATGTTCTGAAATCCAAAATTCTGGCCTTCCAATAAGATCGAAATGATAGTTTTGACCTTTTCCTTTTTCGAAATGCTCCTCTTGATGATGGATGCATCAAAACCCAAGAGTTTTTTTAATATTTTCTTGGCACCCATAATCCATCATCATCTGTCTCGTTGAATAGAAGCACAGAGTCGATTGAGGAGCACGGCTTCCTTGATGGCGCCATTCGTAATGTGCATGCAAAAATCTGAAACAATGAGCTATGAATATGAAAATTTGCGTAGACACAAAGCCCTGAATTTGAGAAAATGTATTGGCGAAAATTTGAAACACTAATCTATTTGGTGCCACGAATTAACTCTGGTTAACCCTGTTAACCATCATTTGACAATGCATATACATTAATGGTACATCGATTTTCTCATCTCAACCATCTGTCATATTCATTTTCAATATTTTTGGGTCTCTTCGGGCAGTGATGAGCTGGAAGGGCAGGTCTCATCAACCAATAGCCACATGCTATCCGACGAAACAACAATATATTTAAAAAGTTTTTATTCTATTTATATTTGGAAAATTCTATGTTACGTAGAACCCCGATTTCAAGGTTTTAATTGGTCCACATGGCAACGAAAATAAGAAAAAAAATAAATAAATAAACATCTTTTTCAAAGGCCCTCTTCGGGCCCTAAGTTTCTCTAATGCCATCTACAACATATTCAATTCATTTTATGTCTTGAGTTTCCAGTTAATAAATAAAAAACAATCAATACATCAAGTAAATGTATACACTTGACAATGATTGATAGTTTGTATATGGTCTCACAAATATCTTTTGACAAGCACCCACAAATTGACAATGGATAAATGAATTGAATCATCTTTAGCCAATCATGAGACTTGAGACCTTGAAGCTTTCCATCCACTGTGAACGATGTCCGTAGAGAATGGGCAAAACCAGTTGGTGTTCTAATGTCATGAATAATGGAACGCACATGCTGAAGCTCCTCCTTAGTGAATGTCCAAGGTGCTTTTGGAGCATGATCTTCACCACCTTTTATCCAATATTCTTTTTTGGTGTTTGATTCTTTTAGATCATGCCTTGCAGTAATTGTATCTTTTTCACTAATCAAGTGCATATAGATTCACCCACTTTTTGAATATGTGCATGGGTTCAAGTAGATGATTAGTCAAAAGATTATTCCAATATTCCAAACGATGAAATATAGATAACCTTTTCATACCATCAATTGGCTTTTCTTGAGATTCCTCCCAAAGTCTTCGCCAATCTTCCACAAACATCCTCTTTGAAGGTATTTCTCTCTCAACTCTTCCTCCAAAACCTCTTCCATGAACGTTTGTGAATGGATGGCCTCATGCAAGTATTTACGATGATTTTCATAAACAAATTTTTTGAGAATATAAGAATATCTTGCCACAAGATTTGGCCCATACAAAAAACAAGCATGTTTTCCGGCCGTTGTGAAACCTGCCCAACAAATGGATACTTTCAATCACTAATCAAAAAAAGTACATGCCAAAAGACTAGTTCTAGCAATAATATTGTAGTATATCATGTATATGTCAAAAAAGTAGTTGTATGTAATTGTAAACAAACTCCTATGTACACAAAATAGACATTGACCGAATGATTACTTGAGCATTCACTTAATCCTGGATAGTCATATGCTCTCTACAGACTTTGACAATTCGACTCATCATCATCTCAAGGACCAATCAGAGGCAGAGTGCCATGGGACTTGGCAGCGGGAAACCTAAGAATCAATCTTCATAGTAATGACTAGTCACTTGGAAACTTTGCTTTGATCACTAAGACAAAAGCACACAATCTTTGAATCAAATCACTAAAGAAATCAGATCCAATCTCCTATTGGACTCATCAAATACCAATGACTCTTTCTTTTGAAAGTTGAAATGGATATGAAAAAGATTTGACACCTAGATTTTCCTTTTCACTTGACTAGTTCTCTCAACGCTTGAGATTCTTGAACAAAAGATGGGTTTTGTTTCAAATACATGAAAATCAAACTTAATCACTTCTGTTGGACTCACTCTTGACCCAAATAATCTCACACTTGAGATTTAGAATGAATTTGATTTGATTTGACAACAAACTATACCATCAATTTTTCAGAAAGCTTAAAAAATTAGAAAACTAGAGATTCACAAAGATCTCAACCATGCATGAATACTCACATATGGACTCCTCCTCATTCTAGACATCCAATGGGATCTCAAATTGACCCTCACACTCTCACAAAGAAATTTGAATAGAACTAATTTGAGTTTCATACATACTATGTCACTTTTTGCTCAACAAATTGAATTCAATCACTCCTATTGGATTCCACCAATTACTCTACCTTTTTAGACTTGGAATGAAATTCAAAATCAAAAGTTGTGATTTTTCTCACTAAGATATTTTGCTTCAAAGAGCTAATGCCACTTAGAAAGATTTGATCACCTAGGAGAAGACAAATTCTCCACCAATAACAATGCAAAATGAGCTTCTAGATCTTGCCTTCTACAAAGGAAGGAACTCTTAAAAAATTGGATCTCTCTCTACACATTTGCCATAGACACCTTAATGACTCTTTTCAAACCTTACAATCACTCAAACAAATTGAGTAGGGTTGAACAATGTGACTTGGATCTCAATCTCTTTTCTAGAACTCAATTTAAGCCAATCTATGTCAAATTCTACAAAAGATTTGCATAGATGCTCTATATGCACTAGAAACTCTCAAAGGTTTCACTTGGAGGACAGATCCAAGGATGCTTTCTAGCAAATTGATGCTTCTAAACTTTACCTTATCACTCTTGAACAAATCTAGAGTGATGGTACAATGGATTTCATCCTCTCACCTTGCATATTACTCCTTAATCTATGATTTTTAGCAAAATCTCTCTTAACTTCAACATACACTCAAAAAATCAGAGAAGATCAATTAATGCACCTATTTCAAGCTTCAATTTTAATTTTGGCTGATCTAATCCAAGGACTAATCAAGGGATTAGATTCACTATAGAAAATGCTTGATTTTGCACCAAAAGTCACTCAAATTGGGTATGTGAGTCAAATTCTACAAATTTTTGAATTTTCTCAGCCAAAACCGGAGCTGTACGGCCTCAAACGTGTGAAAAGTGTTCCTACAGCCCACAACAAGTTCTGGTCCAAAAATTTTGAGAATATCTATCAAATCGAACTCGCTACCCAAAATTTGACTAGTTTCCTAAAACTTGCTAATTTTGGCTTTGATTTGGATCAACCCTATCATTTTCAATAAAACCTCTTGTACTTGGCTCTGATACCATGTGCAAAAAGGTACAAAAAGGACCAAGAGTGGATCCTAATCTGATCCTCAAGAGGGATTGGATGTTAGATTTACTTGATCTATCAATCTACATAAGATTAAGATCAATCTAGATCAATTCTAGACATAAAATCTAAACAAGAACAATCATTTATTGAAGGTAAATGTACTTGCTGGTTTCACACGTGTGAAACCCTGTCAGGGTACGGAATCCAACCTGAAAATCAAGTACACATTGATAGAACCTCAAAACAATCAAAACAATGCAGACAAATGGAGAGAATCACTCAAAATTGCTTCCAAAACCAAGATTGGTGTCTCACACTGATTATGGCCAAATGTGGCTCTATATATACAATAAGTGGGAGCTCGTGGTACTGATCATCCCTTTGATCCCACATGTGTGAAGCTGTTTTGTCATATGATGATTCATCATGCAAAACTGACACTTGGACAAAACCTTCTATTTTGAGCACTTTTGGTCCATTTTCCTTCTATATAGAGATCTACTTGAAAATCTTCTAGAAGTCAAAATTTGTCTACTTCAGCTTATTCCACACATGTGAGCTGTCCTCTACACATGGGATGTGACACCTAACCAAAGGATGTGGCTCATGCAAGCAATACACTGATGCCATGTGTCATATGTCTAGAAAACTAGTTTTTGGCCTTTTTAGCCACTAGAACTTGAATTAAATCATATGTACAACCTATATGATTATGGTACATGACAAGTACACTATCTTCACACGTGGGAACAGGCTCCACACATGTGTGTTTATCTATATACAAGATTTTTGGCCTCTACCAAGCTTATTTTTGCATTTTCCACACCACACGTGTGAGTGAGAGTTGGAAGTGGTTGAATGCATGTAGTAGTGTGTTTTTGCCATAGAATCTAAGATTGATCTTGAATCTCAATCTAGTCTTGATCTTGGTGCATCTACACACCTTAGGAGATCACAAGTACATGTAGTGGACAGTCCACACGTGTGAAATTCAACATGGTATCAGAGCCTACTTAAGGTTACCATGCATTTTGATCCATCTAAGTGAAAAAAATTTCATTAATCTTGACCTAGAAGTTGTCAAGGCCCATTTTCCTAGCTATCTTGTTCAATCTTGGATCAAAAGAGATCAAAAGGACATTGATTGGGTCTGACCTGGTACTGTACAGAATCAGGTGCTCAGACACGTGTGAGGAACATCCAATTTCAGTTTGGAAGTTCTCTCTCATGTTTGATCCATTTATCTTGCTTGATAACTTGTTTTGAAGCTATTTTTGTCTGATTTTTGTTGCAATCAGTTTCATTCCATTTGGTTGAGCCAATCAAAAGTTATAAGCTTTTGAAGAGGGTTAGGTAGGGCACCTAGACCTGGGTGGACACATTTGGTTTGGTCAAGAGATTGCTTGGTTGATCCAAAATCACAGTTGTATGCTTGCCAATCTCATCTATATGTGATCTAGGCACTGTTTTGAGATCTTAGCCATTTTGTTTCATGCAATATCATTGTATTTGAGTCAAATTTGGTTTCTTAGTGTATTTCACACGTGCTAAGAGTGTTAGATCCTAACTTTGCAATTTGATGTGAAATAGATCTTGTTTTAGAGAGATTTGAGTAGCTAGTGAGAATCAATTCACAAATAGTTGCAAGATCTTTCATCGGAGGAGATTGTACTCAATTATTGGATCCTATTGAGAGTGTGTAACAACATTTACTGTTCATCATTTGAGTTTTCTTCACTTCAAATGTCTTCAATGGGTTCATCCTTGTTGGAACCAAGTGAAAGATTGACCACTTCAAATTATTCAATTTGGAAAATGAGGATGGTGTCCATCTTGATCCTTCAAGACGTGATGGACATAGTTCTTGGCCTTGAAGAAGAACCACAAGTTCTTCAAGAGGTTCAAAAATACAAAAAGAGAGCTAGGATGGCTCTCCACTACATTAAGATGAATGTCTCTAATGAGATATTGAGGGAGATAGGTACTTGTACAACAGCCAAAGAAGCTTGGGATTGTCTCAAGACTATCTATGAGGCTAAGAATACCTCTAGGCTTCTCAATCTTAGGAATCAAATCTTTCAAAGTAGTCAAAAGAGTGATGAGAGTGCATCTAGTTATGTTTTGAGAGTAAAAGATATTCATAGAGAGCTTGCTTGCATTGGCGATTCCATCAATCCAAATGAGCTAGTTCAAGTCATTCTCAATGGCTTGAGAAGTGAATTTGATAACCTTGTCCAATCCTATGCCATTAAGGAGGAGCTACCAAGTTTGGAGGCTCTCCAAAAAGTGCTAATTTCAGAAGAATCAAGACAAGAGTACAAGCTCTTGAGGATGGACAAGCTTTCTCTCACTCATAATGATGGCAAGGCTCTCTTTGCCAAGGATAAGCACAAAGGGAGGAGCAAGAACCAACATCAACAATCCTCAAGCAAGGACAAAGTCAAATCCAAAGACAAAGATGAGGAGGAAGATGATTCCTCTAATGCTTCATCATCCAAGCTCAAGAAGAAGAAGATCAAGTGCTTTTATTGTGGTAAGAAAGGTCATTATGCCACCAATTGCTTCAAAAAGAAGAATCAACTCAAGCAAGCCAATATTACCAATGAGAAGGAAGACACTATTGCAAGTGATGGAGAGGGATCTCTTATGGTCTCTAGTTTCTCATCTACTCCTTTCAAGAAGAACGACCTATGGTATATTGATAGTGGAGCCTCTTCACATGTGTGTAGCTCCAAGGACTCTTTCTCTTCTATTGCACCTTATGATGGAATCAAGAAATCAATATACACTGCAAATGATTTTGAATGTCCTATTGAAGGCATAGGGAACATTCCCTTGAAGCTTGCATCCTCTAAAGTTCTTTCTCTCTCTAGAGTTCTTTATGTACCTAAGCTTACCAAGAATCTTATTAGTGTTGGCTAATTGCTTGATAATGGCCTTGATGTAAAATTCAATGTTGATACTTGCACTATCAAGAAGAATGATGAGATACTTGCATTAGGATCTAGATTTGGTGGCATCTATAAACTATATCCAAATGAGTATGTGAATGCTTGTAATGTTGCTCTTGTGAACAAGCTCTCTATGGAGGAATTATGGCATAGGAGGTTAGGACATCCCAACTATAAATCCATGCTCTCTATGATCAAAGAAGCCAAAGCTATTGGCTTGCCAAAGTCACTCTCCAAGAAGATCAAGCCTTGTGAGGCTTGTGCTATTGCTAAATCTCACAAAAAGCCATTTACAAGATCTTCTATCAAAAGCAAGCATCCTTTGGAGTTAATCCACTCGGATGTGCATTTCTCATCAACTACAAGCAAGGGAGGAGCCACTTGTTTTGTTACTTTCATTGATGATTACACAAGATTCGTGTTCCCAACATCCTTTACGTTCCCCAGCTATCAAAGAACCTGTTATCAGTCTCTAAGATAACTGATGAGGGCTACACTGTTACTTTCTCATCTGAGCAGTGTACAATAATACTCGAGGAAGATACTACTCTGACTATATGCACTAGAGTCGGGAACCTTTACGTACTCTCTAATTCAGTTGCATTAGCTAGTATCTCTAATAAAAATGTAAATGACGGTGATGTTCTATGGTATAGTCGATTTGGACACATGAATACAAGATCACTTTCTTATATGCTTTGTAATAATTTAATTGATGATTTGAATTTCCCATCTTCATTAGATAGGAAATCTTTCTTTCGTGAATTGTGCATCTATGGGAAGCACTCTAGAAGCAAGTTTCCAAAATCACATTCCATCAAATCAAAGCATGTATTAGATCTTGTACATAGCGATCTCTGTGGTCCAATGCCAACTCCATCCTTAGGAGATGCATTCTACTTTATCACTTTTATAGATGATTACTCCATATGGTCTATAGTCATATTCACTAAGCACAAATCTGAAGCCTTTGAATGCTTCAAGAGATTCAAGGCCATGGCTAAGACACAAACATCTAGGAAAGTGAGGCACTCTGAACTGATGGTGGCGGCGAATACATCTCCAACGAGAACTTAGCTAGATCAATGCTACATCAAGCACACCTACCTACGAAGTTTTGGGCAGAAACTACTGCCACAGCCTGTTACATGCTGAACAGATCCAGCACCAAAGCCATCAACAACAAAACTCCTTATGAAGTTTGGCATGGGCACAAGCCCAGTGTCAGCCATTTAAAAATCTTTGGTTGTATATGTTTTGTTCACATTCCTAAACAGCTTAGGAAGAAGCTAGATCATAGGACAAATAACAATTTATACAAGCTCGGCCACTCCTACTCTTCGAACAGTCAAGCTCTTCACACATCCACGATTGAATCAACTAATATGCTATGGCATCTCAAATTAAGCCATCTCAACTTCAACAGTATCTATAAAATATCAAATCAAAGACTAGTGCAAGATCTGCTTTCTGTCAGCAAGCCAACTTCTCCATGTGAAAGTTGAAGAATACATTTATCATGAGAGAATTTATCCATTTATAATGGATGTCACATTTGGACTTAGATGTATTCATAGCAGCATACTACTTTTCTCCTAATATGTTGCTGATCACTGATGTTGATGCCTCTCCTTATGTTGATATCGCATCTGATAATATCTCATTTTTTTAGCATGGGCATGCGCTACTCCTTGGCAACCTCATTTCGTGAGACAAATTGATCTACATGACTCAACTATAGATCTTGCACATTTACAAACTATACCTTTGGTCGTACCCACTATATTGTTGACTCCACTTCCATCCATCCCTATTTTGAATTTTCTTTCAATTTATTTTGCCATTTGTTTAATTTTTTGGGCTAAAAAATAAATAAATTTAAAATAAAATAAAATCCCGTTCCGTATCATTTTGTAATTCAACTGAATGGTACAAAATGGGATACAGAACCGTACCGTTACGTCAGTTCATGTGTGTGTGTGTGTGTGTGTGTGTGTGTGTGTGTGTGTATATATATTTGTATGTGTGTGTAGATTCTCTCTTTCTAATTATATATATATATATATTTGTAGTGAATCGCGATTCACTAGAACGAAGTGCTAAAAAAACATCAAAAATAAACAAATAAAGGGATAAAAGGGCCGCGAGGACTAGCAAACTTGCACAACCAGCCAGAGAGAGAGAGAGAGAGAGAGAGAGAGAGAGAGAGAGAGAGAGAGAGAGAGAGAGAGAGAGAGAGAGAGAGAGAGAGAGAGAGAGAGAGAGAGAGAGTGAGTGTGTGTGTGTGTGAGTTTGGTGGCCGATGTTGACGAGTACATAAACAATCTCTCAGCATTTAGAATTGGCCATAAGCACAAGGTCTTAACTACTTGGAACTGGACCCGAAACGATTAAAACCCCATGTGATCTTAATCATCTCCTTTTTCTCTTTCTACTAGTACCCATATTGCATGCCTTCTTTTTTTTTTTTAAATTGATTTAATCCCCAAGCGATTCGAGGGTCACAATTTGAATTGTGATTCACAAATCCTCAATGCGACTATGATATGTGTGTGTTTGTGTGTGTGTGCGCACGCGCGCGATTGCTTTAACTCTGAGAAAAATAAAAATAGAATGTAGCCAACCTTTTTATAAAGCAATTTGGAAGAGAGAAGGAAAAGTGGTAGAGACCACAAATATATCAATTGAAGTTGAGAGCATTTAAGAGAAAATTAGTATTTACGATGAGCCCATGGGCATTCAACAAAAATCAATTCTTTTGTGAGGCCTCCGATGGAAGCATGAGCAAAAACTTGACCTCAACACAAAGCTTTAAATAACAAAAATTAGCTTGCGCTAGGAAGAGTTGCAAACTTGTAAGGCAGGTGCAACTTCGTCTAGTTGGCTTTGTTTGATAGCAAATTCAAGTTATCCTTGTTGAAGCATTCCAATGTGTTCGTCTCTAAAAAATGATTCAATATAGGGAGTGAGTAGTTTAAACCAAAATCCACTCTCACTAGTGCAACAAATTGCAAATGATGAAGGTAACTCCCATCTTACATACCTTGAATTGCCAAAACTAGTACTCACCTACACTAACATATTGTGATTTGGATCTTTGAAAGCTCATAGAAATTTTTAAAAGAATTGTTCGGATTTGAGGTATATGCTTGACGTTAGAGCAAACTTCAGAGAAAAAAGGCAACCCCTAGAGTTGCAAAAACTGTTGTGATGTGAACCGGGTTGAAACTAGTCACTTTCCTAAAGACAACTCCACCTTTCGAGATCATTTGAGAGAGAAAAAAAACTTGAACATTATGACCCCTCGTGAAGTCTGTAGATTTCACAAATTTGAAGGACCTGCTCTCCATTCTGTTATAGAGATGCATGCTGCTTTAAATATGTCTATATCGTACTCAACACACTTTGTCCAAAGCTGAAGAGTGAATTCAGATTACATATCATTTTTACTGAATGATAGAATTTGGAAATAAGAACAACAATCTATGTTTTAAGATTTCATCATGTCTTTATATTGTTTCACTGCACCTAAATTTGCAAAGTTTTATCTTCCAGGGGTTTTCAGCTGGTGCACCCAATTGCATTGTGAGTAAGTGTGTGAAAATGTGTGTGAGAGAGAGAAAGGGAGAGGCACCTTACAACACTCATTTCAATCACCTGCCATCATAATAGAGGATCAGTTGCTTACTCTAGCACCAGTGGTACTACCCTCTCACTAGCTCTTGAAGTACAGCTTCCACTGGTTTAGGCTTTTAGCTGGCATGCCATGCATGCTCTCACCCCTCGTAGGAAAAGGCAAACCTTTACTTACATGAAAAGGCAAAGGCCCTCCAATTACAAGACTTCATGTCATCAGTATCTGATCCCAATTAGAGTGGCATGCTCCTAGAAAGTGTAAACATGACGACTACCTTTACTTGCTCCCTTTAATTGAATCTTCCAGAGATAATCACTATATCCCAATGAATGCCATCTATCACTAAAAGGAACATAATTGACCAAACTATTGAGCACATTCAATATTCAAAAATTCCCTGGGATGAGTCTAAGACATTCATTTCAGCTCATTCACAAGACGTACTCATCACCAAATGAACATTTAGGTTTACGAAAAAAACAAATATGAAGAAAATCATTAGGTCATCTTAACCACTTGTTGGGAGGCTGGAAGCACTGCAAATTTTTCCACTGTCGCAGAAAGCTACAGCTAGACGGTGAATGAAAGCTTGAGTTGAATCAATGAAAGCAAGCTATTTCCTTCGTTTTCCCTTGTGCTTTTTTGTTTTCTTCTTCTTGGACTTCTCTGACTTCATACCAACACTAAAAATTCCTCCAAGGCCATTATTCCTCCTTGAATTGAAGTTTGCGGATTTTTTTGGCAAAGGCTTTACATGAAGTATACCACCTTTGAATATTCCTTCGGAAGCACGCAGTCCATGATTCTCAACATTTCTAGAAGCAAACTTCTTTTTGGAACTTGAAGTGGCTGTAGCTAATCCAGCAACACCGTCCTGTCATAACAATGGATCAACATAGCAGATATTGCTAAGTGGTCACCAAGAAAGTTCATGCAGTCCAAAAGCACCTTAAAATAAGGCTCTCAGTGAAGAATATTTGAAGATAGAACTTAAAGAACAAAATAGTCTGCATTGTACTTGTGGGCGAAAGAAGGCTCTAAGCCATCTAAGGTCTACAGTCAAATGGCATGAGGGTAGTTAAGTTTTGTAAGCATGTTGTAACCTTACAAACAGCACAACAAATGCTTTTATCCACAACAATATAAGCAAAACATGAGGTTCTAAATTAAATCAGGAAAGGAGAAATGAGAAATTCTGCAGTGGTCAAATTACCAGCAGTGTAAGAGCAAAAAGCATAAAACGGTTGAGGAAAACAAAAGAGGAAGCTAACTCTTAGGTATTTTACTACCTGATTAAGGTACTCTTGATTAGAGGTGGACCCACTGTAATCTGGCAGTCTCTGATGCTATCAAAGTTAATAATGAAGTTACTCACCCACACCCCACTCATTTTTTTCTGCTATGACATGATTTTGAACATAATGGAGTGTTAGCTAACTTCAATTGAACGAATCCTTCTTAGGAAAAAACTTAAGCTCGTCCCTAAACTTCTGGACTTGCTTGCATACAAAAGACCATTATCTTATTTCCTTCAATTGATTTATGGTAGTGCTGCAAAGATGAGTTCATGTAACACTACATTTTGATAATAGAAAAAAGCTAAAGAATTTGACCTATTCCTGTGAAAACCATGTAGAGTCTTGTAGCTTCTTACTTCTACTCAATTACAAAAACATCAACTTGTTAAAAGAGTAAGCACTAAGTACTGTCACCACATGACCCCAAGGCTCAGGCGTCACTGACCATTTTCAAAAAGGCGGAAAATAACTGTGCCATCTGCATTCTACCCCACTTAACATTGTTACCAACCCTCAAACTTGAGCATCCCACAATTTAAGATTCTCAACTTAAACAATACTTACAGGCGTGGGGACCAGTCACAACAAAGCATTGTCTTCATAAACATCGAATGGTGTCATCAGATGCCCAGACACTACAGTAGTTTGATGTCCTAACTATGAGGATAACAATGTTGAAACTGTATATAAAAATGTTAGTGAACTCTACAATAGTACCTATCATAGGTCCCGCGGTACTGGGTACCGCGGATCCCGGTACCGCGGGACCGTACTGGTACCGCGGTACCATGATGGTACCGCAATACCACAATATATTAATATTTTTATTATTTAATATTTTTTTTAAAAAAAATTTACCTAAACCTACCCGCCCCCCTCGCATTTCCTCTGAAATGTTTTTGCGCACTCCTCCGCCCTGCCATCGCTGCTGTTTTTGCCTGTCTGCCTTCGATTCCTTGCGTCGCTCTTCGCCCACACAACGCCCTACCTTGCATCTGACTTGCTTCGCCCTGCCTTCGCCCATTCTCAGCGTCTCTCCAACAATGAACCCTGCTGTTTTTTTTCCAGCCGTCCATCCTTCCAGCTTTAGCTTCATCTGCATTTTTGCCTAGTTTTCTCCATCGCAATGGTGCAATCCAACCTTTCCGGTCTGTGGGACGAGGTAGACATTATCAGGCGGGTTGCCGACAAGAGCAACAAGACCGGTCAGAGATCGTGCGTTGCCGATACTGCCTCGTTGAATTTGATGCGTCCCTCACTCGCCTTAAAGGCCACCTGCTTGGTGCACGCGCCAAAAATGGTGCCACCTTAAATGCTGCCCCTTGTGGCAGCATGACCGTCCCCGACAGGCAGCGACTACTGGACACCTACGGGCCGCGGCTCGTGGCGGGAGAGAACACCATTTCGGAGGGCATTCTCCTGTTTTGCACCGCTCCTTATGTGGCTGACCCAGAGTTGCTACCTGCTTGGCTAGCACGCACGAGGAGAGGGAGTCCATCCTCATCCCGTCCCATTGGACAGTTCCGCCACACGCACCCCCATCTGCTCCCATTCCTGTGGATCCCGTCCCATCACGTCCGCCAGTTGCCACTACGGTTCCACCACCACGTCCTATTGCTCGCACGCCCCCAGTTTACGATTTTCTCATGGATTCTCCGCCACCCGAGCAGGCCCAGGATGCTACTGACGAGGCCTTCGAGGATGTGGATGAGATCCCTTCTTCTTTCCCTTCCCATCCGGATGATCTCCCTAGCCAGCAGTTTTCGTATCCCATGCCAGATCTTGCCCCTCCACCAGTGCACCCCACTTATGCTGTTGCACCCATCCCTGCCAGTGCATCCCACTCTCCCCATTCCACGTCTACAGCCGATGCATCCACTAGTGCCCATCCTGTCGCGTCATCGTCTGGTGCACCGTGCTGGAGGTCCACCACCCGTCGCCCACCAGGTAGAGCCCTTGTGCAGCAGACCATTCGCGGCGCGCATCAGCCGCACATGGACAGAGAGGCCACACAGGCCGTGGCCAGTTTGATTTACGAGCTGAACCTACCTTTTGCCATCACCGATTCTCAGCCCTTCAGAAGGGCATTCCGCCTTGCACAGTCTGTCAGCCCTAGCTAGAGAGTCCCTGGTTTAGAGGTTGTCCGTACACACATCCAGAGAGATGGAGCCTCTACGCCGCCACTGGGCCACATATGGATGAAGCATCATGTCCGATGGCTGGATTGATGTCAGGAGGAGGCCGATCCTCAACATCTTGGTCTCCAACTGCATGGGTACACAGTTTTTGAGAGCCGTGGATTGCAGTAGAGGGGGGAGAGTCATATCTGCAGATTTCATGTACGAGGTCATTAGGTCTTCCATCCTGTCCATAGGCCCCCAGCATGTCGTTACGGTGGTGACGGACAATGCCACCAACTGTGTTCAGATGGGTGTCCTGCTAGAGGCCGAGTTCCCTCACATCGTCCATACCCCCTGTACGGCGCACGGCATAGACCTTTTGATGGGGGACATAGGTGCACTTCCCTGGGTTAGAGCCATCATCCGCGAGGCCCTCTTCCTGGTGACTTTTGTCACCCGAAAGAGGCGTGTTCTTGCCATGTTCCGGGTGTAAAGCCATTTGGACCTCCGTAAGCCAGCCCCCACACGCTTTGCATTCGACCTGGTGGTCATCGACCGTCTGATCAGGTGCAGGGCACAGCTTCTACAGATGATTGCCAGTGATCTTTGGCGTGCCAGTACATTTCAGCACACGGAGGATGGGGAGCACTTTTCTTCCACGGTGAGGGGAGACCAGTTCTGGAGGGATGCACAAACATTGTCAGGACTGCTTCGACCACTCTACATTGTGCTCCGCATGGCTGACAGCGAGGGGTCCACACTTGGATTGGTGTATGAGCTCATGGACCGGATCGGACAGTTCCTGCAACTGCCCATCTTGCAGCCAGAGAGGTAAGCGAAATTGTTCTTTATCTTTTCAGTGTTTGCTAGTTTGTTTTTATGTCGATGTTAAGTTTTTTTGAAAATTTGCTTCGTCTTCGTGCAGGATGACGGAGCTAAGGTTCATCTGGGAGACGCGATGGAACTACTTTCACATGAGTATCCACAGCGTCTCCGACACAGATATCAGATACTAGGCCCAAGGGTGCACCGAACAAGAAAGGCAAGGCACAGAAACTGCCAGGGAAGAGAGGACGACCATGTAGGGCTCCAGGTACAACTAGAGGTGCAGGATTACAGCCAGTTGGAGGAGGTGTTGTTGGTTTGGCTTGCTTGGGGGCTGATGCGGAGGCAGATTGGGATGATGCTAGTGAGGAGTCCTCCTCTTCGGACACACAACCCATGCCAGTTCCAGATAGGCAAAGATATCGGCTGCGAGAGTCAGCTCGGGGCCCTGAGTTGTCTTCGGAGCATTCGTGTGAGTCAGAGCCAGAGCATTGATTGTGGCTCTGTTATTTTAGTTTCAGCAGTTTGTCTCTAGCAGACGGTCTACCATTGTACTCAGATCATTTTTCACATTATATACAGTATTTGGCGTACTTTTTTTGTTGCACATTGTGCGTATGTTTATGTCAAATTCTATGTGCGTGTGTGAATCTTATTTTCAACTAATTTCGATTGAAGTGAATGATAGCTTCACACAAATGCATCTACATAATGAGCAGAGCAATTACCCCTACACCCGAAACGGCATTTCACAAACACATGTATTACATTTGCATTCAAAAAAATACAGAGATTGCATTTCACATGACCAGCCTCGCGTTGTACAAAAAACAACTATGTCTTCATTCTACCGTTGTATCAAGATAACATTACATATCCCCTCCTTTTTTTAAGCAGCTATCTAGTTATTTGCCGCACCCTAAACTGTCGAAAATTACATAGCAACAATCCGCCACATACGGCTGGACCTTATCTATTCTAAACATGCCTACTGATCCTCCACCGACTCCTCGCCCTCGTCAGGTGCATTGTTCTGTCGCTCTCGCTCTGCCTCCTGGTTAGCCCGACGTCTGGCCGCCCTTTCCCTGACCATGATGAGCTGCCGCCGTGTGAAGTTCATTCCGATCTGCTCATCCAAATCCAGCTCGACACGGGGGCAGGGGCCACAGCGGGGGCTTGTCTCTCCCAAGTCTGTCGCAGCATCTCTGCAATGTCTGCCTCTTGATTTTGATGTCTTTCGTTGTTCCTTCAGATATCTTCCTCGAGCTTCCTCCTAGCTTCTCCCTCGGGCTTCGGTGGTATGCGCTCTGCCATCTCGATCGACCTTCTCCTCACAACACCCTGCTCCTCGAACACCCTCTCACAGCACCCTGGCTCTCAAACAGCCCCTCACAGCCTGTCACCGGCTCTCGCTTGCTCTCTCACTGTCTATCACTAGCTCTCTCACAGCCTCTAAAAATGCCGATCACAATGGCATTCTAAGTGCTTATTTATCCCCACAGCCTGATCGGCCATGTGCATCCCCATCATCCCTCCATGTGCCTCTGTACCCTAAACCCATGTGATGCTCCCCCCCTATGTTGCTCTCCCATTGGCCCCATGGTCTGCTCACCCACAGTGCCCATGTGTTGTTGCACCAGTCCCCTGCACCATGTACTGTACCCTCTTTTTTTACACCCAAAACCCCTTTTTTTTCCATTTTTTTGACCTGTTTTGGTAGGTAATAGGCAAAAATTAAATATTAACAATATTAAAAATGGTACCGCCTTGGTACCGCGGATCCCAGGGCGGTACCGTACCGGCGGTAACACTGATATGGTACCGGCGGTACCATACCAGCGGTACCAAGGGACACTATGGTACCTATATAGAGCAGAAAACATATGCAATTTTTAACTTTATGGAGTCCACTCAGTCTAAATGTGAAATGGGGCCCAAGAGTGGCTGCATGTCACATGCATGAAAGTATGTCCTCCCATATGTTCGATATAAAGAGACCAAAGAGCCAAGTTTCTATCACTTCTCCGGACACATTAAGTGCAACTTCAGCCATGATGAAGACTAAGGAAAGCTAATCCAATGAAGGCTGTCTACTCATACAAAAGTGAAAATCATCACTTCAACTTGTCCATAATGAAACTCAACCTACAGAAAAAGGTTTGTATGCAAGCTGAACCTCTAAACATTTGAAAGAAGGCTGCAAGTGGAATGCAAGTCTCAAAGAAGAACTCAGATAAAACATTAACATTTTATTTTTATCATATCTTAAAACATAATACCTTCAACATGTAAATGTTTTAAAATGCATGTTTTTGCTTCACACAAATCAGAATGTCAACAACAGCCTACAGGTCTAACATACAAATGGTCTCCCAAAAACCAAAAGTACCAAATAACTTGAAACATCACACTTTACTACGAACTTGCTCCACGTGTCCTGCAATGTGGAAGGCTTGGGAAAGAGCTAGAACCCTTTCCCATTTTAGTAAGCTTATGCAAAAACTAAAAGTTTTGTCAAAGAGGCCTGTTTGTCATCAGTTTAGAATTAAAAAAAGCCTGTTTGTCATCAGTTTAGAATATGCAACCTTCTATTAGATCGTATAAGTCCATATCGCAAGTTCATCAGGCTATAAATGACAATCACCTAGACATATAAATTTTAAAAAATTCACACTAGCAAGCCAATCAAATTTTGAGCTTCAGGATTTTGTTATCCTTGAACCGTTTTGAGCCAATAGCTGATTGATAAATCTTCCCATGATCAACTCATTAAGATAACCACACCTAGGCCATCACAAGACTTCACATAAAGTCTGTGATTGGCATTCAGCCATATGACAAAAGACATAAGGAAATTAGACCTAGGTCAAAACAGAGAATTATCAAGGTTCGATTCAAATCGAGATTTTGACGGGAAAAGAACTCTATTTCTTATTTCGAATCTTTTAAATTGCAAATCAGAAATAGGTCCAGTATAAAAAGTAAATTTACTCTAATCATGATCTTTTACTGCCTTAATGTGATGATGATTTTCAGAAGATTCAAATCTCGAATCATCCGAGGTTCAAATCATATTGCAATACGGCTTATCACCCTAATACCTATCCACTTAGGCTAGTATGCAATGTATGTATTGATTGTCAAGCAACAGCCGGAAAATTCAAGAATATACAATTTTTCTGGCAATCAATTGCACCAACAGATTGTGTCTATGCCCAGAAGATTCAAATGCTTATGGAGTTTTAGTCTTCCAAGGTCTGGACTTTCTGACATTAATTCTGAATCCTGAAATCCAAATCTCAGAAGATGTGAAACTTTTGCAATCAATTTCACCAGTAGATCATAGGTCCAGACTCCTACCTTTCTAGGGATTTAAACAACTTCTTTTCAAAAATTACAGGGGTCAAGGTTTTTCCTTTTAAACTTAGGTTCTTCGAATCTTCTAGACCTTTTAGGCGGTCTTTTTTGAAATTTCAGGAAATAATTGGAGTTTCTTTGAGTCAGGTTCAGAAGCTTGATTCGAATTTCCAAGATCTTGATAGAAAGAATCAACTCAAATCAACTTCTAACTATGTAAAAAACCTGAAGCTATGCAACACAACCTTGTGAAAAATATGTTATGGTCTGCTAAGACACTCAAGTAAAATTAGTTCACAAAGTAATCAAAGCTAACTATGTAAAAAACCTGAAGCTATGCAACACAACCTTGTGAAAAATATGTTATGGTCTGCTAAGACACTCAAGTAAAATTAGTTCACAAAGTAATCAAAGCATCTTTCATAGGATATCTCTGGGCAATAAATATAAGTCATGCATAATGGCCTAGCAGCATAGGTCCGTTACAGCAACAACCTGTAATCGCTTTTGCTCTTCCATTAGTTCCCGCTTCCTTTTGATATTTCTTCCCATTTCAATTGGCATCTTGTGACTCTTTGGTGCCTGTTGTACAGTAAAACAGAGAATTACATTTGCATGAACTCAACCACTTGATTGACATCAAAGACTCCATGTTCATATGCAGTTACATACACATAAAGGAATGAAAAGAGCAGATGCAAACTCTGAGTGAATCAAGCGATTAAAACAGCTAAAGTTTCTTTCCGCATCAAAATCTTCAAAGCAAAACTCAACAACATCAACACATTGGTTAAAGCTTTAGAGAAACGTACAAGAACACTAGATTACAGGCATAATCTGGACAGCTATTTGGGCCTTGGGCCACAATGCACATGCTATTATTTGTTCTTATCAGATATTTGGACCATAAAGTTTAGGGACTTGGAAGTTAGAATTGACATTCATTATTGATATTAAGTCATTATTGACACTTTGGGCCCTAATTAGGACTTTCAAACCTCGGCATAAAATGGGTCCTCGGAGAGTACAGATAAGATGCTTGCACTCATTATCCGTGATTGATTGTTTTGACAAACTGGTTCTTAGAGAAATGAGTAGCTTAAGACCAGTTTAGCATATCTTCAGATTAGATGCAATAGACACTTCGTTATATTCAACAAAATTTTCATTCAGAAATTGTTCTACAATAGATTGATCTTCACATTCATAGTATCTTCTCTCTTGCGGGGATCTATTAGCTTTCAGTTGATCAAGGATTTGTTCCAAGATAACCTCCTTAGAACTACTTCTTGAATTCTAAGTATCTCGGTGCTAGTGTCTTCCAAAGGATCCATACCTACCATGAGAAGACACACATCTCCTAGACGACCTCCCAAAGAAGATCAGTAGCACACTTCGGATCTACCTCCCATAGCAGCTCCTATCACATCCTTCCTCGGTATCAGCAGGACATGATGATGGCATTATAGCATCATGTTACTATTTATAGTAGCACACATTTTCACATTTTATATCTCATTGAGCTTAGATTCTTTAGTAGTAGATCTACATGTACTTTCTCTTTACTGTTTCAGAGAAGTTTCATACGCTCCCACTGATACCACGTACTTGACATGTACCTTTTTGTTGTATATGCCTTTTGCAAGACATTAATAAAGCTCTCTCTCTCTCTCTCTCTCTCTCTCTCTCTCTCTCTCTCTCTCTCTCCGCGCCATCACACCTGCTGATCTCACGCCATCACGCCTGCTGCCTGCTGCGCGCTGGACTGAGGTGCGGGACTGAGGTGCGATGGCAGCCTGAGGCCTCTATGGAGCAGCTCCATCGCTCTCTCTGATGGCTGTCTGCCCAACGGAAGTTGCCTGAGCGGAAATCTGCCTGACTGCCAGTGCTACCACCAGAACTCTGCCTGAGCACCATGGCCTCTGTCTGAACATGGCTCCATCGCTGATCAGTATCTTTTGGCTGGCTGTACCATGCATGACCAGGAACAAGAAGGGAGGTAATAGGGGGAGCTCCCCTGCCTGCTCGCATGCAGATTTGCATGCAGCGCCTTCCTTGCTCCTCAGTCATCTTCTGACCCCATTTCCTCAGCCTCAACTTCTTCTACATCTCCATCTACGCCTGCTCCAGTGCCTCGTTCTGAGTTGACGGCATCAATTCGTCTAGCTTCCATCTTTTTGATGTATTGTTCAGTCTTATATGCCTTATGGCATGGAAAAGACATTAATAAAGCTGCTGCTTCTTCTTCCCTCTGTCGATTGATTTTTCTCTTTCTAGTTGACTTAGCAAAGAAGTCAAGACCTAACAAAAGGTAATCAACTAATTCTCCAAAAACTCTCTCTCTCTCTCTCTCTCTCTCTCTCTCTCTCTCTCTCTCTCTCTCTCTCTCTCCAAGTACTAGTTGATCACCTTGCACACTCCTCAACGAAAGCCTCCCTTCCATGCCCCCCCTTAATGATATACTAATTTGCTCAGCCTTGGGGCCTAATTTACACTTTAGGTTTGAAACCTAATTCTAAATTTAAGGTTCTAACAATCAACAAGCATTCCTTGCATAAGATGCCTTTGTCGAAGCATTAATGGGCTGGTTTTGCCTTGAATATTCTTTGACAAGAGGTTATTTTCGACCTTGTGAATTGTATATGCAAGAACTTACTTTTCGAGACTATACCAAGCAAGCATTGGTATTGACTTGCCATGAGAGCTATTTCATGCTCCATGATGTTGTAGATGTGACATGTGATAGTGAGAAGTTTGTAGAGACGTTTAAAATTGATAGTCAATTCTTGTGACATTTTTGACTTAGAGGGTCGAACAGACTTACAAATCTTAACTCGTGTCGTTTATAAGATTTATTGCAGAAGAAGGATTCGCTTAAAGAAGCAAATCACATGAAATCCAATCTCATCTCTATCACTTCTTTATAGGCCTATTGTTACGGCCGTATTCAGCTAAGGACATGGAATAGTCCTAATATGGTAGACCGGCCCTCCAGTGTTTGAGATTATTGGTCACGCCTAGATTTTATTCCACGTCGAGGCCTGTTTCTGACTAATGACCCTGAGAGGACCCAGACACTCTAATTGAGACATATGGAGTAGTGCATATACGTGTGACGGGTATGGGCAGGAGGAATGCATGAAGAGCTGTGACTTATTTATAGCATGGGGATTGCATGGGTTCATGCACATGACTCTGCTCTATATATTGAGGTAGGGATTATCCCATCGACGACTTGGTCTAGGTTACCAGTTGAGCTCTTCTCCTCTTGCTATCACATGGCATGGCTTGGAGGGCTAGATTATGGAGTAATGCATGTACGTGTGACGGATATAGGCAGGAGGAATGCATGAAGAGTTGTGACCTATTTATAGTTGACCTGCATGGGGATTGCATGGGCTCATGCACAAGACTCTACGCTCTATGTATTTGAGGTAGGGATTATCCCGTCCACGACTTGGTCTAGGTTACCAGTTGAGCTCTTCTCCTCTTGCTATCACATGGCAGGTTTGATCTAGGTTTGGTTGGGCGGTTTGGCTCGATAGTCTCTCTTATTGTGTTCTCCTATCCTCGTATCAATCAAGGCCAAAAAATTAACCTTGGTGAATCCAAGATTGATTCAAAAATCAGCTATTCCAATATAGGAACATTGATGAGCCAAATCTCTAATTTACGTGGTGCCATACACTTAGTGATGCTCGCCAAGGATTGGTTAACTGCACGCAAAGAAGATTTAACTTTTTCAAGCCATAACTGAAGTCATAATTGGAGAAACAATTTCTCCAATTTAAGCACAGTCAAATAGCTATGAGGGGTTAGAGATTGAATTTCCTATTGGATGAACCTACCACATAGAGTTTGTCACTCCATTAGGTTGGTGGAAGAACTTACTACGGTCCACAAGGGGGACATTTGTTCCAATCAAAATATGTGTTTTGTTGAGAAAGCATAGCAATTACAATGGTTCATTGGGAACTTTTGGGCGAAAAGGTTTCTAACAGATCAATAATTACTTGAGTCACCAACAACTCCACATATCAATGGTGCACCCATCACATGCTTATCTTGTGCATAGTAAGAGTAGGCAATAAGATCTCTTGAGTTATCATAATCTCAATCGCACCAAAAACGTGAACCTATTCTCAAAATAGTCCACTCTCTTGGCTTCCAAAGCCACCATTTCTATCACTAACATGTTTTCCTCGTCATCAAGCAATCATCCAGAAAATAGAATCTAGGCTCACTATTTTCGAAATCCTTGAAGGCTTTGATAGGTGTTTAGTAGCCATATGAATGGACGTAGGTCAACAATATGTTTACGTAGCATGTAGTGACTAGCAATACAAATTTTGGCATATTTTGTTTATTTTAAAGCCCTAAGCAAAGAATGCATGTTAAATAAACAAACAACACATCTATAAAACGGTCTTTATCCGAAAAAAACTTCCACATAGTCTCATGCATTGCCATTTGACACACTCACATCAACAATTCAACTCTCCCAATCATGAGAACACACGCATCAACACCAATATCACTTTCTCACATGGATAAATCCACATTACTTTCATGTTGTTTCTTAGCTTTCCTCTCTTCTTCTAGCATCTCTAAGGCCTTTATTGCTTAAATCAAGGAAAAACTCTTGAATCTTCTTTTAGTTTCCCAAAAATTCATCACAGAACTTTCCATCTTGCTAGATTCAACAAACATAATTTTCAAGAATAACCTTGCAATCACACCAGTTTTTTAAGATGTGCACACTAAAATGAGATTTTCCTTCTTGTGAATCTTCTTGTTGTTCTTGTACTTGCTATTGGTACACATCGTTGCTAATACAAAAACATGTATGTAAAATCTGCTATTGGCATAACAAAGACTTGTGAGTGTTTTATGATCTACAAGCATTATTTTGGCTATACATTCTCTATACTTCACACTTGTTGTTGTGACCCTTCAAAATTTCAAAAATAAAAAAACCTAGTATAATTCAATTTCTTCGATCCTAGAACAGGTACAACTGGCTGATTTTATGTTACACCAGTATGTGAAACATTGTATGATTGATGTTCCCCCTTATGGACCTGAAATTGTATCAATGTTATGTCTAGGATAATACTTGACATAACAAGGGGGACATATAATGTTCAACCCTATGGCTTAGACCATCAACTTCATCATGCATAGCGTGGACCAAATGTTCTAAAATCCCTATTTAAGTTGTTAGCTTCCAAGAGTAGGCACCTACACCTTAGTACCCCTAAGATTATCCTATTATAAAGTCCACAATTGAAACTCATTTTCTGGTGCAAACTCTTCATTTTGCATAATATAGTACTCTTTTCTGATATAACTTATTTGCAATCTATACTATTTGGCTTACAGATCGAATAATTATATTTGTACGGTTATCATGAATAGAACTTTCTTCAAACTTCTCCACAAAATTTACCATCAACAAACTATCTACTATGTACACACAATATCACCAACATACGGATAGGGTGCCACACACCCCCACAACACAAGCTAGCTACCACACATACGTGATCTTCATCACAAGTACAAGAATTTAACCTTGCAAAAGTGCATGTTTGCCAAATAATTCCCAAGTACACACTACACATCATAGGCAACTGGGAAATTTTGCAAGATTGCTACACTAAGTCGATCTCCAAGTGGAAAAAGCTAGCTCAAACTACTATGTTGGAAAACTATGAGCTTCGATACCAAATGTTAAGGTTTGATCAACCACACACATAGATTTGATTGTGTCTTCTAGAAAATAATTGGAACTTTCTAAAAGATAGCACACACAAGTGCCTAGTCTACTTGACATACCATGATCTAGCAATCTTGATCCAACACCATCATTAGGAATAATAGGAAAGTTGTTAGCAAACTACCACTCAGTTATAGGCTCTCAATCCAAGAGCTAAATCTGACGAGCCTAGGACCTCCACCACTTTCGAACCTAGGACCTCCACCACTTCCAAGCCTAATTCCACACATAAACACCTATATGCCATACCACATATACTCTCACTCATAAGACCCATGTTGCATGGCCGATCACCAGGCCAACCCACCTCCACAATCCACATCTCTGGCAATGGTTTCTCTCTCAAGGCTTGGGGATCCTTATGCATCCTTGAGCCTACCCAACTTAAGGGCACTACCCTTAAAATAAGGTGAATTAGGTCCCATCCTTATTTTAGCAAGTACTAAGCCAAAAGTCAGCAACTCAAATCATCTCTTTTGAAGACACAAATTCTTCTTCTTTGTTGTAGTCATTTCCTTCTCATTCTTTTACATATAAATTGGATTTCAAAATGTTAAAAGAGAGGAAGAATGAACATGTGTTAAGTGGCAAAATTCTAGAAGGATTATGAACATAAGAACAAAGATCTTATGCTTATAAATATATAAGACTTATCAAACATATACATTATTGTATTACTGATTTCAGGATTTTACCAATGTTGTAATTTAACTCAAAGAAAATTGCATCATGACACTATGACAAAAGCATTCTTGAATATAATAATGTGCACAAATTGCTTCACCTCCTATATTTAAAAATGAAATGTTCATTTACAACACTTCTAGATGATAAACAACACAAACAATGTAATGATCCTCTCAAATAGTGTTTAGGGAAAGCATAAAAACCTTTGCCCCCAAGGCAAGCAACTTCTTTGCCTCCCACTCCTTGCGTGCCTTCCAACTCAATTGTGAAGTACCTATCATTAAGACGAAGAAAAATGCATTAGCATTGAAGGTGCATTGGCAAATTTAAAACAAGCCACTCTTGCTACTTGCTCAACTAGTTGCAAAGAGAGATATAGAAACAAAAAGCACTTACTATAAATTCTAAAGCCTACCAATTTGATCATTCAATCTTACTTCATACATGTCAGAAGGGACATGTTATTTCATTCGTATGAAATGAGCTAAAATACCTATTGGAATTTGTTTTAGAAGAGATTTTAGGGATCCCAAAACTCAATTTGGAGAAGGAACAGAAGGGGAAACAAATTTGAATATGGGCTGATTTTGGAGAGCTGATCTTGATCCTTCAAAATAAAAATCAATAATACCAATGGATACGTGTACTGCCATCAGTTTTGCATACTAATGAATGTCTTTTTCAAGCAAAACTTTTGGTACTTTTTTTTTTTACTTCTAAAGCCTTCATATAATATGCATATAGTATATACTTAGTAAGTACAACAACCTTGCAATCTTTTGTTGTGATCATTTGTTTGACTATGCTTGAAATACACACCATTTCTTTCATTGTTTCTACATATTGTCTACACATTGCCATAACATACATTTAGCCACTTGAGTGTTTGCTTGGGGTTTTGCCTGTCTAAGAGTGCCTAGACACATATTGTACATTTTAGCTACATATTGTCTACGCATTGCCATAACATACATTTAGCTACTTGAGTGTTTGCTTGGGGTTTTGCCTGTCTAAGAGTGCCTAGACACATATTGTACATGTTGTTAGGAGTTAAAGTTTACGGTGTTTTTGTTACCTATTGTTATCATAGTCTCTTTGTGCTCACCGGTCTTTCCTATTATGGCGAAAGATGGTTGTGGAATGAGGTGGAGATGATCAACACCAAGGTTAGTAGACATGGCAGCTCTTGTGCGTACAGGTGGAGGAGCATCCAGGTAGCAGCAACTAGGCCATTCTCAAGAGGCACACAGGCAACAGCAAGGCATCTAGGTCGTTCGAGGTCGAAGGTGGGCCAAACACCTAAGCCCTTTGAGCAAATCGAGGTCAAGCAACAGGCACATAGCTCCAACAGTTCTTTTGACAAGTTGGGGTAGCCATTCCCAGCCGCCACACCATCCACTACCATCACTGGACCCTCTACACATTTTGCACCCACCACAACTTCCACAACCCACACTTGAGTCATCTAGAGAACCTGCAACCACTAATGTTCATTCCCAAGCTCGCAAGACCGTCCTCTACACCCGTTGATGCTAACAATTGTAGATGAGCAAGAAGCTAACATTGGAGGGGTTGGAGTTGGAGGTGAGGACTTTCCAAATGCAGCAAGAGACACACACGACCACAAGCATCTATAGCAGTCATATGAAGTTGTATTTCACAAGGTAATAATCTCTACAAGAAGACCATGTGATTTTCCAGATCAAGATCACATGCATGTACTGCCTGTTTAGAGCAACCACCACTTCGAATGGTAGTGATTATAGATCCAAAGTAAGTAGAGGAGGTTCTTCCAACTGGGGTGCATATTGGACCCTATGTTGCACAAGGACGACATTCCGGGACCATGTTCCAGAATGCCATAGTTGCAAGCTGATTCGAATCGGCTCGAATCGACCGATTCGTCCCTATTCGAACCAGCTAGCTGGGTTCAAATCAGGGAACAGTTCGAACCGTTTGTTTTTTGTTTTTTTTGTTCGGGGAAAAACAAGTTTGAACCAGTTCCCAATTAGAACCAGTTCCCAACGGTTCGATGGTTAACGCAATAGGTGGTTCGAACCGCAATTCGATGCAACTATGAAGAACGCAGTGTTCCAGAACGTCGGAACGCTATTTATAAAGGAAAAACTTTGAAATTTTTTTATTTAGGCCCGCAATGCCCCATTTCCACCCCACTAAAAGGAGAAATGAGGAGCTTGTGGAGAGAGGGATAGGAGGCCAAATAACTTGTGTGAACACTCTATGTGAAGGCCATGATGTGTGGAAGGTGATTGTAGCACACAGAAGAGGGCAAGAGTGACTATGTGAAGATTTGTTTCACCCTTTTCTTTTTTTGCTTTGTTTGGAGGCTATAGTGCATGATTTTGAGTGATTTATGTTGTTAGGATTGGTTGTAGGGTTGCTAGGAAGAGAGTGATTGCATGTTCCCAAGCTTCTAGTTGCATAAGCGGTCACCTTGAGCAATCACATGGTTGAGGTGCATGTGACCTAGGTGTAGGGTTTAGGGCTTAGTGATTAAGGGTAGGTCTTAGGCATCCATTAGCATTACAGTTTAGGTCTTAGGCAGCCATAGGGTTGCCCAGTTGTTTTAGCTCCCCTTTTTCCCTTTATCCACTTTCCATTGAGTTTTTGATCTATGTTATAGCATCTTGAGAATTTCTATAGCCTCCTATGGCGGGACAAGGCATGTGGGTGGAGATGGATCTCTTGGAGGGAGATCGTAATTTTTATAGGTTCAGGTGGACACAGATGGCGTTGCTTGTTTTGGGGTGCTACCTTTGGTAGCACAGCGACAAGGACCTAATCACACTTGTTTGGTTTGACAAAGCCAGATGGGTGGACCATGGGCATTGCCCCATGTGTGCAAGTTCCTATACCTGAGCAAGAGTGCCTACTTAGCACATATGCAAGAGCAGCAATGACTGGGCCCAAGGTACAGATTGGCAGGTAGCTAGGTTCTATTGGCACAAAATCAGGGGCTGGCAGTAGTGGTGCACCTTCTTGCAAATGGCCATCGCGGCCTAGTCATCAGCAGTATGCCCATCACAGCCTCCATCAGCAGTAGCAGCAGGGATATCACAACCTAGTTCATCAGTAGCAGGGCCATCACAAACTTCCCCCATACGGCATGGTTGGGCCACATATGGTTGCCCTATTCTATCGGATGGGTGGACTAATATTAGGCACAAGCCTATTATCAACATCTTGGTTTCATGTCCGTATATCTCAGGGGTGTGGATGCTTCCCAAGCTGGCACTTTCGATTCAAGAGAATTTATCTATGAGCATGTATGTGCAGCGGTCATCGAGATGGGGCCGCAGCATGTGGTGCAGGTGGTCACCAACAATGCCAGCAACTGTGTGGCTATGGGTGAGCTTTCGGAGAGAGACGATCTTGCTATTGTATGGACCCCATGTGAAGCACACTGCATCGATCTTTTGATGCATGACGTAGGAGGCCCACCCTAGGTCCCCACCACCACATAGGGTGCCATCTTCCTGGTCACATTTGCAACCAGGAAGAAGATGGCCCTCACCATATTTAGGACATACAACCCGCTAAATTTGAAGAAGCTAGCACCCACACGCCTTGCCTACCACTTCGTCATATTGGTGCGGTTGTTGCTTCGGGGACTTGCATTGCGCCAGATGCTAGCCAGCCCTGAGTTCACACAATGGCATCATAACAACGAGCCGTTGGACTTAGGTTCTAGAGGATTGTTTTTGAAGATGGTTTCTGGCGACAGGCCGAGCAGCTGGTTGACGTCCTGTAGCCAATGTACCATGTGCTGAAGTTGGTGAATCAAGAGGGTTCTACACTTGCCTTCATTTATGACTTTACAAATAGGATTGGGGAGACCCTTCAAAGACGGTTTTTTGATGAGTGTGTGAAAAATTGCCTACATTGGCAAATCTAGCCATGTAGAATATTGTACATTTTGTCAATATTGTTTGTTGGTTACTTGAATGGCCAAAGTGCCACTTGTACATACACACCTAAAGTAGGTTACCACGAGTCAAGAGGAGTGGTTGTGTCTATTTGGTAGTGATTCCTACTTTGTAGGATCTAGACCATGATTTATGATGAGATTTGTACCTACCATGCACCTACCAAGCATGACTCTTGGATCTAGACTAGGGTTTTCACATTAGGGCAAGAAAGTGGAGTCTACTTCCTTATTACATGCTGGATTTTCACCTAACTTTGCAAAGGAAGTGTGTTTTACTATGTATTTCCATTCTCCATAGTGAGAAGATAGAAACTTTTTGGAGCCTCAAGGAGAAACTCGAGTTTCCTCTCATTGTATGGTGATTACTCTATTTTTCCAATGAAACCCAGCTTTGGCACTTTGTAAACACTGTCTACAGGCCGTACTACAGCCTTATTTCCACACGTGTGGAGTTGGATTAGACTATTTGATCAATGCTTTGATTGTCTCTACTTGTTTCCTATCAAGCTGCTAAACTAGATCTTGTTTTCTGATGACTAGTTTCTGATAGATTGTTTAACAAGCATACAATCACCTTGTGGATCATTCAAAGATCCATTTATGGTCCTTAGTACTGTACTTTTCACAGAGTGCAAGTACACTTTTTTGTAATTTGTTTTGTGCATTTATTTTGTCAAAGTTTTTACCATTGTTGAGTTGTTCTTCCTACAATGCAATGATTGCATTATTGGTTCTGTAGGATGATACTATACCGGAGAAGTGGCTTGACAGGTGGAATTCCTTCCACAAGCCCATATACGCAGTTGCTCGTTTGCTTCACCCTATGTGGACTACTAGAACCATAAACATGGACGCCAAGCTTGTGGATGGCTAGAGCACATACACGCAAAATGTGTATCTAGATAAGGGTTGTCCCCCAATAGGGCTAATAGCTATCTAATCCATCTTTTTTTTAGCACCCATGCAATTGTCAACACTTTTTGTGTGCTTTTTGACAACTCATTTCTTTCGAGAATCTTACAATGTCCACTGTCTTTGTCCAAGTCATGGCCTTTTGTTGCGCAAGATCAAGAGACATATATTGGACTTTGAGCGCAAGCAAGGATGTTTCATTGGATCTCAAGGTGTGTATGATGAGTTTTTGCCAAAGTCGCTCACATGGTGGGGTGTGGTGGGCAAATCCATTCTTGATATTACTCAAAATTGTTCCGCTTTGGCTTGTGAGCGGAACTGGAGCACTTGGTCTCTTATGCACATGAAGAGATGAGGCCGAGGAGGGATTGGATGATGATGATGATGATGAGGAGGAGGAGGAGGAGGAGTTGGAGATGGACATTTGCAAGAATGTGGGGTGAGTTGATCCCAATGTCGAAACACAGACCGAGCCTGCATCACCTATACGCAGAGGGGAGGTTAAGCGTAGGGTACGCCTGATGGATTTGCATTGAAATCTTCTTTGGGGTCATTCATTGTTACTTCTCGCCATTTGTCATCTCTTAGACTTGGATAATATCAAGTTCTTAGGAATTCTAGCATACTATTCAGGAGGTAGGCTTGGTCTATCAAATTGGCTATGGGTATGCATGCTAGCAGGATGTTGTCTATTCCTACATTCCGGCAGCACTCTTGGCTTAAACATTTACCAGGTGCTTTGGGCTAGACAGTTTCATGTGGTGTTTTGCTTTATCCGTCAAAGCTAGAGCATTACAACTTCCCATTGTGCTTTTGTATGGCTTTATGTGCCATTACTTTTTTATTGCTTAGTGGGCTTGCATCTTTAAACTACCGTCTAGTCCAATCTTCGCCTTGATTTCTTCCTTGTGGCTTATGCCGCAGCGTGACACCTTCTACATCCTAATACATACTACTGCTATATCTCCATACAATCTCGTTTCACAAAGCCCTCATATCTTTTTCCTGATTTTCCTGAGGGCAAGGCATCTGATAGCTCTAAGCTTTATTTCCATATTCCTAATGTGACTTTTGTTTCCTCCTCTCTTGCTTCAATTGAGTGTCATGTGCAGCTTGCCTGTGCTACACCTACATGCACCTCTTGATTTTTTGGTCCTTGCCACATCCACCTTTGGATGGGTTGCTCCAGCTCACTTTCTTGCATTGGTTAATTGTAGCAGCATGCATCCTTTACTCACAACTATGTTTTCTTGAAAATCTGTAGATTGTGTTCATAACTACTACGAATAGCAAAATCTTGACATAGCCAATTTGTTGAAAAATCAAAAATATCATAGCTTTTTACCAGATTTTTACCCAAATAAATAATGTGATCCGTATAGGCAAACTTCCTACACATAAAATTAACAGAATTTTGAAATGATCTTACTTGCAAGACTTGACTTCTTAATTACAGAAATGGCTGCTCTGCTATGACATTCCAAATATCCGTTTCACAAACACAAGCTATGACCAAAAACTGGAGCAAAAGCCGATAAGCTATTAAAACTAGCATCACTCATTCCTCTAGTAAATGATATGCAAACTGTAGTTGTTGTCACAGAGCCATCCTCATGCTACACGGCAACATCAAATGGTAGAATCTACTACTTATCACTGCCAAAAAAGCTGGTGCCATCTCTAGATAATAGAATACAACCCCTCACCTAGTTGTTCAACCTCTTTTAAGATCTCCCGAAACTCTTCTCGATCCACATCATCGTCACTTTGTTGTAATCTGTCAGTACTTACTTCCCTGAATATGTCTGATGCTCTTGGAGACTGCACACAAGCACTTGAATTCAGTTAAACCCTAACCCTTAAAACAACATGTAGCCAAAAATCACTTGCTGGAGATTAGACACTTTTACACATGATTCATGCAATAAGGAAAGAAATAACGCACCATGAAAGATTTCCGCTCCTTATAACTCCCCAAAACCGGTCGATTTGAACCGCGCCCAGGTTCATGGAAAACGTGCACTGAGCCTCCACTCGAAGACATTGCAGAAACAAAACCTTGAGCTGATAATAGAATAAAAGCAGAAACATTCGGCGTCGGAATCAGCGTCAGCAGCTTTCAACCTGAAACCTTCAGCCAGTATGTAAACCTGTTCCTTGGAAACAAGCACTGCAACGAGCATCAGAAATTCACTTTTCCAGTAATTCAACGCATTACGGGACCAAATTTACGTTCTATGAATTAAAACTAAACCAGAGAAAGATCATTGATCCTGCAAAAATCAATCTGCCTTACTCCTATTCCTAGCTCTATTTCAAATCTGGAAAATTGCAGATAAATTACTACCTTACAACAATTCAAGTTGATCCACCAAGGCTCGAGCTATTGAATCCAACATATTTGAAAGTATTTCTTTGAATCCGTATTGTACGAATTGTACATACTGCATGACATTATGTATATTTTGTAAAGTTGCATGACATTATGTATTTTGTGTAAGGTAAGTTATCTTTGCTATAGCAATAAGCTACTCTTGATGATTTGTTAATTTTGTTAGTTTTTTTTTGTACAAAGACAAGCTATTCAACGATTTAGTAACTTTGTTAGACGAGGACAAGCTATTGTGACGATTTGCTGAGGTGTCATTTTCTAGTCACCTTTTTCGCATTTTTCACCTGTCATGAATCTCGTGTAAAATCACAGTCGCATTTTTTGCTTTTTTCAAAGAGTCTCAAATGTTAAGAAAATGACTCTGGCAAAGTGTGGGGCAACCCTTAATGAGATTTAAGGGCACTGTCGGATTTTTCACATTTTTCGCACAATCCCGACACTGTCGCTTTTTGCATCAGTGTCGCTTGTGGCTGTTTTAGTTCATTTCTGCAAAGCTACAGTTTTGGTTCATTTATGCACACAATGTTTGCGGCCAATTTAACTGCTTATCAGTAATCAATGACAAGGATCAGATGGATGTCAGCGGATCACCAGCCAACTGGCGATCGCAATTGACGACTTAATTTCTTAGTATAAATAGTTGTTCATATTCATACAGTTTTACTATCATCAGTATTAGCAAATCAAAATTATCAACAAGCATTTGAATAGTTAGCTCTCTCTCTCTCTCTCTCAAGCATGCGAGCTTGAACACTCCTGAGCATTCTAGCTCACTTCTTAGAGTTGTTTTAAAGATTGCTATTGCGTCATTGCTTGTCAGCATTGCGCATTAATTCAGACTTTCATTTTAGCCGCTCAGAGATTACATAGGCGGCTTCGATCCGCAACTTATTGTACTCATTTACTTTTGTTTTGTTTTCATATTGAATCGATACTATCCTTTATTGCGTTCAGCTTCGTGTCAGACTGTATGTGTTTTCCAAAAGTTTTTCGCAACTAATTATTTGTCTAATAATTCAATGCTTAATTGTTTGGCTACGTAATCAATATAGTACTGACGATTCCAAAGTTAGTTACTATAAGATCAAACGTGATTTCTATCACTATTGTTTTGTTTGAAATTGATAGGCGTAGTCATGCATTGTGAAAGAGGTAGATAGTTTATTCCACCATGCACAAAAAGTTTTCTTTCTAGACACTCAAATTATTTTCATTCGTTCCTTTTCAAGCTAGACCTATCTTCTGCACACCACTTTCCGACATGGTATCAGAACATTTGACTATTTCTTTATCTAATACCTACATGGTATCAGACCGAAATCTCTAATACTTGATATCTTTCGCGATATCAAATTCAATATCATACTCCTCAGTCCTTTTCAACCTTTCAGTATCAGAGAATTGATTTCCTATTGTTGGCATTACTACATCTTAGCGTCATCGACACAATCGACAGACTAAGTTCCAGATGGATTCTCAAAGTAAAGTTGGTCTTATCGCAGACAAGCTGAATGGATCCAATTATCATTTGTGGAAATTTAAGATGAAGACCTTGCTAATCGCCAACGAATTATGGGATGTTATTACAGGTACAGAAGTAAAACCTAAACACGACGACTCAAAGTGGAAATCAACGGACGGTAAAGTTTTTGCGCTTATTATCCTCAATATATCAGATACACAAATTGGACACATAGTTGAAGTTAAAACGTCAAGAGACGTTTGGGACATCTTGAACTCACTATATGACGTGAGGGACGTAACTACTAAGTTACATCTACAAAGGAAATTCTTCACATTTAAAATGTCTACTGGTGATTCTCTTCAGACAAGTACCAAACTTTCTTTATCAAACTTACAAGTTTTTGGATGTACTACTTTTGCACATATTCCTCATGATCTCAGGAAGAAGCTCGACTTCCAGAGTATCAAACGTGTTTTCATCAGCTACACTACTTCAGATCAAGCCTACAAGTTGTTCGATCCTATCGAGTCAAAGATATTCAGTAGCCGAGATGTCATCTTCATCGAAGATCAGTTTCAAGACCTCAAAGCGAAGGGCAGTCCCCATGTAGTCGACCTATTAGATTCTCCTGACGCATTGAACTTTCCAATTCCTCAGTCGACTCTTCCCATTGAAGGTCCAAGCTCTTCTACTTTTGACGAACAACAAATCAACGGCGGATCAGAAGACGATGATGTTGCACATCAGCAACTACTGTATGATGAAAATGATCAACTTCATGTATTACCCAGAAGATCATCAAGGACTAGCAGACCACCTAATCGGTATATCGAGGAATTTGTAGCCTATCTTGTTCAGGAACCGACATTTGTCCAAGAGGCACTCAATCAACCTGATTCAAATCTCTGGAAAGAAACTATGGATAAAGAGTATTCATCTCTTATCACTTATAAAAGAAGCCAAGACAATACTATCTTCCGAATTCGACATGACTGATCTGGACGAAGCCCACATAGACAAAAAAACAGAAGTTGGTTGACATTACACAACAGAGGTACATCTACAACATGTTAATTAGATACAATCTGATGAATTGCAAGTTAACTCTCTCACCAATGGAACCAAGACTCAAATTGTCAAAGGACCAGTGTCCCCAAACAATTCATGAGAAGCAGCAGATGCATGAGTATCCTTACTATTCTATTATAGGATCTCTTATGTATGTCGCGATCTGTACCAGGCCAAACATAGCTTTTGCAATCAGCTCTCTCAGTCAGTTTATGACTAACCCTGGTGTAACACATTGGAAGGCTCTTGTCAGAGTCATGAGAAATCTTCGAGCTACTATGGACTTTTGCATTTGTTATGGAGCAGTCGACAACGACAAACTCAATTTACTCAATGGTTACACAGATGCAAGTTGGGCAGGAGATGTAGACACTCGTACATCTACTTCTAGATTTACATTCTTCCTCAACAATGGTCCAGTTTCCTGAACAATCGCTAGCAATCTTCAATAGTTCTATCTTCCACTGAATCAGAGTATATCGCAGCGTCTCAAGCTACAAAGGAAGCAATGAGAAACTTACTCTCAGATATTGGTCTAAATCAATATGCCTCGACGACATTATTTTGTGATAATCAAAGTGCCATCACTTTATCAGCCAACCCTAGATTTCATTCCAGGAGTAAGCACATTGAATTGAAGTATCATTTTGTCAGAAGCAAAGTTCTCAATAAAGATGTCAGATTGCAGTACGGTAGAACGCAAGATATGATAGCAGATGTTTTTACCAAAGCATTAAGTTTGGAGTAACACAGAAGATTTTGTGTAGAACTAAGTTTGAAGGTCAAGGCATTCAAGAATTCAGATTAAGGGGGAGTGTTGGATTATTCTCCTTCTTACTAATCGACTAATCGATTTTAATCTTTATCCATTGTTAATCTAGTTCTACAAAATTTTTCGTGTTTTTATACAGTCTGCAGAATTACAAGTGTTTTTACACAGTCTGTAGAAATATACGGAGTTGACAACAGTGCCGTCTTTTTCGCATTTTTTGCCTGTGAGGAATCTCGTGTAAAATCATAGTGTGGCATTTCAAATATTAAGAAAATGACTCTGGAAAAATGTGGGACAATTTTAAATGAGATTTAAGGGCACTGTCAGGTTTTTCACATTTTTCGCATTTTAGATTACGAGTGTCTACATCTCTTGCCCAACTTGCATCTGTGTAACCACTAAGTAAATTGAGTTTGTCATTGCCGACTGCTCCATAACAAATGCAAAAGTCCATAGTAGCTCGAAGTTATCTCATGACTCTGATAAGAGCCTTCCAATGTGTTATACCAGAGTTAGTCATTAACTGACTGAGAGAGCTGACTGCAAAAGCTATGTCTGGCCTGGTACAGATCATGGAGTACATAAGAGATCTTATAATAGAATGACAAGAATACTCACGCTTTTGCTGCTTCTCATGAATTGTCTGGGGACACTGGTCCTTTGACAATTTGAGTTCTGGTTCCATTGGTGAGAGAGCTAACTTGCAATTTATCAGATTGTATCTGATTAACATGTTGTAGATGTACCTCTGTTGTGTAATGTAAACCAACTTCTATTTCTGTCTTTGTGGATTTGTATACTAAGGCAGAAATGAGCTTCGCCCAGATCGGTCATGTCGAATTCGGAAAATAGCATTGTCTTGGTTTCTTTTATCAGATCGGTACTATTGTTGAAAAACAATGTATCATCCACGTATAAAGTGATAATGATAAAACACGGTTGCACAACTTTGAAGTAAACATTTGAATTTGAAGAGCTAGGTGTGTAGCTGTGATCAATAAGAAAAATATTGATCCTTTGAAATCATGCTCAAGCAGGTTGCTTCAAGCCATAAAGTGCCTTATGGAGTTTATACACATGATTGTGTTTACCCTCGATAATATAACCTTTGGGTTGCACCATGCAAATGTCTCCTTCGATAACTCCATTGAGATATGATGTCTGTACATCCAATTGATGTATTTCCAAATCTGCTGCAACAGCAAATGATAGCAAAAGTCTAATAGAAGAATGTTTTGACTATTCGACTGAAGGTCTCAGAGTAATCGACGTTGTATACCTGAGAAAATCCTCTGGCTACAAGTCGTGTCTTTCTCTACCTGGGGAGATGATGAAACTGTGTTTGCTTGTTGATCAGGTTGCTTGGCTGTGTTTTTTGCTTGGAGAATTCGGCAATCCTTGATCTCATGGTTATTTCACTTGCAATACCTGCAAAACATCTTCTTCTTTGATTGTGGATCTAATGATTGTGCTTGACTTTGAGTCTGTTTCTAATTCGTTGCAGCCTTCTTGGAGCTTTTCTGCTTCTCCTTTGTTGATATATAGAGCTTGAGAGGAGGAAGTAGACAGAGTGTCTTGACTTCTTCTATTGTCATCTTGCAGCAACATAGTGATAACTCTCGTAAGAGTTTAATCCGTGTGTGTCGATATGATCATCACCCACTTCTGATATGTAGAGGGAAAACTTGAAAAGCAATGTCATAATTGCGTCTTGATCGTCTATGACTGATCCAACAACGGCCATCTGTTGCAAGAGATTCTTAAAATGATTAATGTGACTCTAAAGAGAATCACCAGTAGACATTTTGAGTGTGAAGAATTTCCTTCGTAGATGTGACTTAGTAGTTATGCCCCTCACGTCATATAGTGAGTTCAAGATGTCCCAAACATCTCTTGACGTTTTAGCTTCAGCTATGTGTCCAATCTATGTATCTGATATATTGAGGATGATAAGCTGGAAAGCTTGACCGTCCTTTGATTTCCACTTTGAATCGTCGTCTTCAGATTTTACTTTTGTACCTGTAACAACATCCCATAATTCGTTGGCGATTATCAAGGTCTTCATCTTAAATTTCCACAAATGATAATTGGATCCATTCAGCTTGTTTGCAATGGGATCAGCTTTATTTTGAGAATCCATTTGGAATTTAGTCTGTCGATTGTATCGATGGCGCTAAAATGTAGTAATGCCAACAATAGGAAATCAATTCTCTGATACTGAAAGGTTGAAAAGGACTGAGGAGTATGATTATGAATTTGATATCACGAATGATATCAAGTATTAGAGATTTCTGTCTGATACCATGTAGGTATTAGATAAAGAAGTAGTCAAATGCTCTGATACCATGTCGGAAAGTGGTGTGCAAAAGATAGGTCTAGCTCGAAAAGAAATGAATGAAATTAATTTGAGTGTCTAGAAAGAAAACCTTTCATGCATGGCGGAATAAACTATCTTCCTCTTTCACAATGCATGACTACGTCTATCAATTTCAAACAAAACAATAGTGATAGAAATCATGTTTGATCTTATAGTAACTAACTTTGGAATCGTCAGTACTACAATGATTACGTAGCCAAACAATTAAGCATTGAATTATCAAACAAATTATTAGTCACGAAGAACTCCAAAAAACACATACATTTTGAGATGAAGTTGAGCGCAATAAAGGATAGTATGATTCAGTATGAAAATGAACAGGCGAAAAAGACCACACTATTGTCAACTCTGTGTCTTTTGACAGACTGTGTAAAAAGACTTGTAATTCTACAGAGTGTATAAAAACACAGAAAAATTCGCAGAACTGGATAGACAATGGATGAAGATTAAAACTGATTAGTCGATTGGTAAGAAGGAGAATAATCCAACAAGTCGCTCTCCAATGGAGAGAGCGATCTCCAACAATGGTATCAGAGCCCATGGTTTAGAACTTACTAGAGTCCAAGATTGAAAAAACCTAATACATTCATTTCTTAGAGCTAGTCTATCTCTGATTTGTACAATCTCTGTTATTCGATCATCATGGAAGGTCCAACCTTTGAGATTTGCTTGATCTACAAGTTCAACAGAGATGATTTCCACATGTGGAAATTCAAGATGAGGATGATCCTGATCAAAAAGAAGCTATGGAGATACGTAAACGGTTCTATAGCTAGACCGTTGGAACCAGAAATGCAACCCGCATGAGAACCCAAGGATGGCAAAGCTCTTGCCATATCCTTAAATCTAAAAGATACTCAAATAGCTCATGCATCTAATAGTACCACTTCCAAAGAATCATGGGATATTTTAACAAGTATTTATGAAACTTCTAATGTATTGACTCGTCTCTTTATGAGAAAGGAGGTCCTTACTCTCAAATTGAGCGAAGACACCTCAATCAATGATCATCTAAATGATTTTAAACAGCTGCAATAGGTTCTCCTATTTCAGAATAAGACTCTACTATATCTCTTCTCGCCAGTCTTCCACCCTCCTATGACAATCTGGTATTGCTTCTTAGCAATACTCCTGCACTTTCACTCCAGAAGCTGACAACAAGCCTGTTGCAAAAAGAAGTTAGGAGAAAGAGCTTATCTACAACGAGTATCAAGACAATGGCCTTGTACTCAAATAAGCAGTAGTCCAAAAAGAAGAACTTCAAGGATAAGAAGACAAAGACGAAGCAATCAGATTCAAGGCAACAACAACAACAACAGCACAATCGAAAACAACAACCTACCAAGACCAAACTATTTTGCAAATACTGCAAAAGATCCAATCACGACATCAAAGTCTGTCGAATTATCAAGTACAACGAAGCCAAAAAGAAGATGCAACAGCACCAAGAAAGAGGCTCTAACTCTATCAGAAATTCCCAAGAAGAAAATATTAAGGCGTTGATGGTACAAGACGAACCCATTAGAGATGCCATGGATTGGTATCTCAATTTTGGTGCTTCTCAGCACATAACGCCATGAAAATTCCTATTCGAAGATCTCGCACTAGTAGATTCGAAGTATGCTTATTTCGATGACTCAAGTACACTACAAATTGGAGGATCATGATACGCCTCTACCTTCCAAATGGTGAATTAACCTTGCTTAAGGATGTACTGTGCATACCCAAACTGACAAAGAATTTACTATCAGTCAACAAGCTCACTGATTAGGGCTGTAGAGCCTTGTTCAATTCAAAACAATGTACCATTTTGGATAAGAATTGTAATGAAGTCCTCTTTTCCACATAGAAGGAAATTTATATATCTTGAGTCATGGACATCTGTGAGTAATTCTGATGCTCATGTATGGCATCAAAGATTATGACATTTAAACATGAGGTCTATCTTGTCTATGCATCATAATAATCTGGTCAAGAGTATGAGTATTAATGTTTTAAGTTCATTCTTGAATTAATCCATAGTGATTTATGTGATCCTATGAGTGTGCCCTCTTTGGGTAATGTCTTATATATCATCACTTTTATTGATGACTACTCCTGATTTATCAAAATTATGTTCATCAAGAACAAGTCTAAGGCATTCAATCGTTTCAAATAATTCAAATAGTTTGCTAAGATTCAAACTGGTCAAAAGATCAAGACCCTGTGGTCTGATTCAAGGGGAGAATATACGTCAGATGAAATGGCGGACTACTTATCTTCATGCGGCATGCACCTCAGTTCACAACAAGCTACACTCCACAACAGAATGGAATAGCTGAACAAAAGAATCGAACATTGTTGAAAGCTGCAAGATCCATTATGTCCAATGCTCAGTTACCCAAGAAATTTTGGGCTGAAGCAATTTCTATAGCCTGCTATCTGCAAAATTATTCCAACACAAAGACAATCGACTCCTGACTCCGTGTGAATCCTACTATGGTTACAAACCAAGTCTCAAACACCTACGTGTGTTTGGATGTCTCTGTTATACACAAATATCATCTGATTTGAGGAAGAAGCTAGACCCAGTCAGTTGTGAATATATTTCTATTGGCTATTCGACCTCACATAAAGCATATCGCATTTATGATGATGAAACATGTCAAAACTCAGAGGGTCAAGATGTTGTCTTTCTTGAAGACAAATTTTATGATATCAAGCAGAAGCAACAAATGCAGGAGTTTGTCGCAACAACTCCATTTACCATCGAGAGGCCCAAACCTACGATTGTTCAGCCATAGTCTGAAGATATTCTAGTCATTCATCCATGAGAGACATCAGCTCAGGAACCTGTAGTTCAAAGATCTACACGACAACGACAACAACCTGATCGTTTCATCCCTCAGGCATTCATCAGTCATGATGAACTTGCCAGGTTGTAGAAGCACTATCATTGTCATATGTAGACAAATGGAAGGCTGCTATGGATGCTGAGTACCATTCATTAATGAAGAACAAGACCTGGAGTCTTGTTAATCCTCTTGTAGGTATAAAACCTATTGACACTAAGTGGATCTTGAAGCTAGAGCTTAATCCAGATGGATCAATATGTATGAGCAAGTTTACGAAATACATTACACTGACACTTTCAGTCCAGTGGTAAAGCATCAATCTATTTGCACCTTGATGGCTATAGCTACTGCAGAGGATCTGGACATTCACCATATCAACGTCCAGACATCATTCCTTCACAGATATATACAAAAAGACATCTTCAATTATCAACTAGAAGGTTACGTTATAATAGTATTGCATGTTGATGATTCATTAATTATCAGCAATTCAAATCAATTACTGTATGAAACAAAATCGTTGCTATCATCAGAATTTGAGATGACTGATTTAGGCCCAGTTCATTACCTACTTGGTATGGATATCACCAGAGATCACGCAAGCAGAAGGATCGTTATAAGCCAAGAAGCCTATCTAACCAATGTACTTCGTAGATATGGCATGGAGGATTGTAAGTCGATAGACACACCTATGGATCCAGGATTCAAACTGTTTAAAGAAATGTGCCCCAGAACTCAAGCAGAACAGAAAAAAATGTGTAGATACCCTTATCAGTCAATAATCGGGTCTCTACTGTATTCTATGATCTGCACACCACTTGATCTTGCATATGCGGTAAGCACACTGTCTCAATACATGTTCAATCCAGGCTTACAACATTGGAAGGCCTTGCAAAGAGTACTGAAGTACATTCAAGCTATGAAGCACTATTCTTTATACTATAATGGTAATATAGAAGCTAGACTTACCTTAGTCACTTATTCAGATTCAGATTGGACACAAGACGTGGACACCAGAAAGTCCGCATCTGGTTATAGTATTTGTTTCCTTGCAGGAGGACCCATTTCATGGAATAGCAGAAAGCAGAAATGCATTTTGTTGTCCTCTACAGAATCAGAATATGCTGCAACTACATCAGAAGTGAAGGAGATTATTTGGCTAAGAAGGTTGTTACAAGATCTGCAATTTTCACATATTAGTCCAACTACTCTAGTGCGACAATTAGAGTTGTATAGCTCTATCTTTGAACCCACGAAATCATACTATAACTAAACACATAGAAGCTTAGTTCTATTTTATTAGAGAGAAAGTTCAAAATAAAGATGTACTACTAAGTTATTGTCATACATATGTTGGCTGATATTTTGACAAAGCCATTGTCAAGAGATAAAGACTCTACATTAGTAGGTATGTTAAATCTCAATCTTAATTCAGATTTGTAGTAGTAAGCTTAATGGGGAGTGTTGGAGTTAATCTTTCTCCTACTCATCCCAACGACCCTCCTTTTCACTTATGTAAATCACTCTCTCAAAGCAATCTGTAGAAATGAACTGTTTTTCACAACAGTCTGCAAAAATGAACTATTTGTCGCACAGTTCGCATGTTTCCGAACTTGAAAAAAATTGTGACATTTTCAACAAAGTGACTCCTTTCAAACAGTTTGAAGAAATGAACTGTTTGTCGGCTTTTTTCAAAATGCAACACTTCAATCTACTTCAGCAAATAAACTATTTGTCGACTTTTTGGCATTTTTCCAAAACACGACAATTCGTTCTACATCGAAGTTTGATCGTTCCAACCACTTATGAAAATTTTGAAAAATGCGAAGTGAGAGATCGAAGAGAGAAAAAAAATACATTAAATTGCAGATTCACACAAGATTTCGCATACAGCCTGTCTACATCTCCACGCTTTGTCAATAACCGATCTATTGATCAATTAAACAGTTGTTAATGATCTTGTAATTGTAAACTAGAATAACATAAGGTCATCCAACAACTATATATAGATGATATGACGAGAGATGCATAATCAATCCAATCTGATACAACACGGACAAAGATCAAACGACCAAAATTGGTTTTCACTATATCTGACTCCTCAGAGTTAGAGATCATAGAGAGAGTAAAGTATTCAGAACTATAGCAACTGATTTGTTTTTGTAAGTAGCATCACACGCTTATCAACGCAATTGTCTTGTGATCTGATAGTTGTTATTACAACATTGAATATACAGATTTGCTTTTGTTATATCTCATTGCATTTGTGTTGAATGTTTATTAACTCTCACTCTTCTTCTTTTATTGTAATGAGTATCAGTAATGGAGAAATGCATGGCCGTCTCAGACGCCTAATCTTTCAGCATTTCTTCATGGTTGTCAATGACACCTACGTTGATATTCAGTAACTACACATGTCATAACTTCTCTTCCATCTTGTTCTCTTAGTAATCCAAGATCCTACTTCCATATAAAAGCATGGGACATCCTAAATAGTCTCTATGATCTGAATTATTTCTATGGAGAAGGAAAAAAAAAATTATCACTACGTGTCAGAACATGAAATGATAAGTGATCATTGGAACAACTTTAAAAATATGCTTGAAGAAATGGTTGCAATAGGATCTACAGTTCAAGATTCATATGCAAGAATGACCTTATTGTCAAGTTTACCTATTTTATATGAAACCTGGGTACTCTACACAAGCATAAATAACTCCTACAAGAGTTATACCAGTGTTACTTCAAGAAAAAAACAGAAGCAAAAAATTCAACAACAAATATCAGTTAAAAAACTGAGCTTTGTTCTCAAAGAAAGGCTTAAAGAAGCATAAAAAAAAGAAGACTCCAAAGAAGAACCATCAGAACCAACAGCAGTGAATGAGCAGACATCATCCTCAATTTCAAAAACTAAAAAATTCGCAAAAACTGAAAATGAACCAACCATGATATCCAAGATTGCATAGTTCTAAAATACATAAAGTAGCAACAGAGGCATGCAAATCAGCAACAAGTGAATCTCGCAGAGGCAACAAAAACAACAAAGATCAAGGATGATCAATCTGCCTTCATGGCAAAATCAAATGAATCAGCTGGAGACAACTCATGGCACCTAGACTCTAAAGCTACACATGATCGTTTACGAGGAATGGTTCCAACAATATCATTCAAATGTCACCAACAAGTTCTTCCAACTAGGTGATGAGAGTTTTCACCGTATCATTGACGAAGGTACCGTAGAGTTCCATTTTCAAAATAAAAAAGTAAAGTCCATTCTGCAAAACAATTTACTCTCTACAAGTAGGATAGCATATTTAGTACATAGATTCTAATTGTCGTAAAATCTATGATAGTTCAATTAAGGTTCTTACACTTTGAAGGAGGCAAGGTTACCAATAGAAGTTGAGTCAAATCTTTTCTTCTAACTTGCAAATTTTGAATGCTTCCACCTCAATCGGTAAAGATCTACTTTTGCATTACAGACTGATTGGTCACATTAATTACAGTACATTGCACATGTATAAGCAAACTCTACTACATGATTAAAATTTTTTTAGCAATGCAGATTATCCAATATGTGAGAGCTATATCTTAGGAAAGCATGCTAGGAAACCATTCAAATTTGATTATGTATAGAAAGAATACAACATGGGTAGAATATTCCAAAGCAAGGTTGGTACATACATCTCTCTCCAAAATGTTAAGGGCAGAAGCTATTGCAGCAACAGCCTACATTCATAATATATGCATTACCAAGAGTCTAAACAATCAGACACCTATTGAAGTTTGAACTAGATAAAATCTTTCTATCAAAAGTTTAAATTTTTTTTAGTTGCATTGCTTATGTTCAAATTTCAAATGAGCTAAGAAAGAAGCTAGATAATTCTAGAATTTGAATCTATCTTTGTTGGTTATTCCTCAATTAATAAAGCTTCAAGACTTTATAATCCTACAATTGCAAAAATATTTGTGAGTAGAGATGTTATCTGTGAAAAATGTCAACTAGTTAAGTTGATCTAATTTGGCACTTTTGAGGCCAAAGTGAATTTTCAACTTAGAGATAGTTTTTTTTATGTCAATAAGGCCTAAGAATAGTGTTTTTACTATTTTTATCAATTAGAAAAGTTAATAAGGTCAAATTTGGACCAATCTGCCTACTTCTCTCCTTTGCAGCCGCAACAGATCTTGAAGTCCACCAGATGGATGTCCAGACCGCTTTCCTCAACAGAACCATTGAAGAGTAAATCTATATGTCACAGCCAGAGGGATACGAACTCAAGGGCAATCAAAAGCACCTTGTATGCAAAATCCACAAGGCTCTCTATGGCCTAAAACAACCACCCAGAGCCAGTTCCAGAAAATCAACGCATTTTTGATCGAGAATGGTTTTATTCCAAACTCGGCAGACTTAAATATAGGGCCCAGAAAATTATTTGTAACATGTATTAAAGGGGGCCAAGAGCCCATATGGTTGTGGAACATTAAGAATGTAATTGTGAATTAAGAATTATGATTGTAAATTGTTTATTAAGGAATGCGTAGTTGTACAAGGTAGGTGTTGTCGGAAGTTAGGATAAGTCATAGTCACTGGAACTAAATAGTTAGAAGTAGTTGTAGGAGTGATGTTACGAGTCATGATGGGAAGCTGAACCAACCGTGAAAGATTGCAAAATGAACGATTACGGGTCTTGACAGGTAATTGAAACGACTCTTTGCAGTCGTAGCGATAGAGAACTGTGGAATTTTCTTGGAAGGATAAATAGGACAATCTAATTCAGGCGGAGAACTTTTTGATACTGAACTATTCGGACAGTAAAGTATTGGAGAGACAAAGGGTGAGAACCGAGCACTATCATGTTTTATTTCTAGTCTATGTGTGAGTCACAAGCAGCAAGAGAGAGCTTCCTTGCTTAAGACCTTTTAAGTGACCAATATGTAGACGCTAAATATGATGTATCAACCTTTGTTTCTGGAATTGATTACCATATTGTCATATATTGTGGATCGTGAATATGATTGTTGGATAATTGCATAACATCAGCTTTTCATGGTTATCTCTGTTTAATTAGTGTTATGTTGTTGGTTATATTGTTACTGTTGCTGTTGTTATTGGATTCATGTTAGATTAGAGGGTTCCATTGTCGTAGTTATGAACAGGGAGTTAAGGGATTAAAACACACCCCTAACACCTTTTTCGTTCCGTTGTCGGGACCATTCTTTGTGGTAGCATATTTTGGAGTGGAACGAGTTTGAATTGTGGGTAGTGTTAGCATCGAAGGAAGTGAAATTGCCTCTAATGTCTATAGGTGCTAGTTGTTTGGATTTAGGGAGATCTAATATTTTATACGGAATGGAGGCTGTTTCAATAGGTCGTACTCGAGCAGCTGTATTCCAGTGTTTCAAAGGTAAGAAGCACGATGATCCCGATATGCACATTCACCAGTTCTTGGCAGTTTGTCAGGCGAATCATGAAGTGAAAGACATTCGAAAATTAGAATTGTTTCCAACCACATTGAAAGGAAATGCCTTACAGTGGTACTCACAATATGGACTCCAAGAGTTTTGGAGCTAGGAGGAATTGCGAAGGGCTTTCCTGAAAAGGTATCGGAAGGAACATGAAGATGAGGAAATACTAGATAAATTACAGACGATTAAGCATAAACGGAAGGAGGATGTGTTATCTTATATTCAACTTTTTAAGGTGCTAGAAAAGAGGTAACAAGAGCCACTCACAGATGCTAAACGTATCAAGTATTTCCATCATGGATTGCATAAGGTACTCCGACAAGGTACCACTTCGCTACATGGTCAAGGCTTAGAGCACATTGTAGATGCTGCAAGACAATTGGAGGAGGAGAAAACCAGGAAAAAGTATCGATGGCAGCGTCGACATCATCGGCGAAATAGTTCGTCTGATTCTGATTCGGATACGGGCTCGAAATCATATAGTTCTTCAAGCATGGAAGAGAGTTCATCTTCTTCCCATGATGAAAAGGGTCGAAGAAGCATAAGTAGGAAGGGAAAACCAATGAGCCATTGCCAGCGATCACGAAAGAGCTTGTTACTACAGAATTTCGCCAAGGGAATGCTCATTTTTGCCGGAATTGCAATCGGGAAGGGCATTATATCAATGAATGTCCTAATGGCACCTAGTACTATGCAATTTGTGATGCATATAATCATTGGACAAATGACTGTAGAAGACTACAAGCAACGAGATCTGCGGGAGCATGCTTCAAAAACAAAAAAGTTTACATTGGACAAACAACATCACTGACAAAAAGATATCACCAACACTGTGAAAACCCTCCTTAAAAAATGTTGGCAGATGCATCTGTTCCTTTTAAAAATAATTTTATTATATCTACAATTTGTACTACTTGTGACAAAAAAAATTGCAAATAATTTAGAATCATTCTATATAGATCTATTTGTTTCATGTGGCTCAAATGGTTATAACATTAAAAAAATAAAAAATAAAATAAAATAAAAACCCAAGCAATTCCAAAAAATATTGGTACTTGAGGAGACATCATTACATATAAATACAAGAAAGTTAGTTGTCAAATATAAACATTTAAGATATGTTTTCATTTATCATTTATGATTCAATGATTCCCAATTATTTTAGTCACCAAGACATGAAACATTGTAATGATGTTACATATTCCTTGCCAGTTATATTATTTTAAAATTGGATGAAGTTCCAAGAACAAAATACATGTTCAATGTATTATAGACCATTACAAAGTTGAAGTATTCAATTAGCATTATAAAAAATACACACAAATGACAAGTCTATGAGGCTGGCCTTCGATTCTAGTTTTCTTTTTTGAGAAAGACAGTAAAGAAGCATTAAAAAAAACATAAGATTGAAAAATGATGAGCAAAAGTTATAAAAGTCATCAGATCAAAAAAAAAAAAAAAGTATTTTCAAAAATCAATTTTTGATGAAAAATGACCTAAAAATCATTATCAAGGTCAAATCTTGATTCAAACAGTCATATTAACCTTCATCGAGTTGCTGGATGATACATCCAGCTCATATCTACCTATCTTGGGCTGGGCGAAGGTTAGTTTGTACCAAAAATATCTATTTTGCAGTTAGGCGAGAGTTCAGATCTATGTTACTCTGGGAACCTTTGCTGAGCATGCTACACTCATTATGAATCTTCACTGACCTGATAAATGGATTCAAAACATCAAAATTAGGTTGGTCGAAGGTCATTAGATAGTAACTTGAATCGATCGTGCTAAAAGCTTAATCTTACAATTCCTTCACCTTTAAAAGTGTGTGTACGATCGTCGTCAAGATGAACAAACTTCTTTGTACCACAAGGTGTATAGGGCAAAAAATATTCATGGTGACTGGTCATATGTTGAGTGTCTCTAGAATCGAGAAACCAAGCATTATCGACTTGCACTTTCTAATCTTTAATCATAAACGCTCTTTCATCCATGTCTTGAATAGGGAATTGTGATGTCTCTGCAACTGCATTCGCCTTTTGATCTGATTGCTTGTTGTTGGGTTTTTCACTTTCAATATCCTACAATCCTAAATCTCATGATTGGTGCATTTGCAATACTTACAAAACAATATGAAATCTCTACAAAGCATAAAATTTTGCAAAAACATGAGGTACAATACCAAGACAATCATTATGTGTTGGAGAATAGATTGTGTATTGTCTCTCACTACTAAATAGCCTATCATGTAGGGCTTAGGCCTATTGCAGAATGATTTTCCACTCACTTTGGTCATTCAATTAGAAGGTTTTTTAAGTCTATATATCATGAATAACATAAGCAAGCTGCAAGAAGCCGATAGGAGTACGCCTCTACATATTTTTTCACTAATTGTATCGGGCTATTTTAGAAAGATTGTCCAAATTGGCAAATATAAACTTGAGGCCTAAATATGAAAATTTCAAATGGTTTGACCAAGAGTCAAAGTGGAGGCCACGTGTGAAAATTTTTGGTCCAAATGACATTCTTTTATTGTTTTATGTACATATTTCATAAGGCTATAATGTGGCCGATTAAAGCTATAAATAGATGAATCCATTGCCATTTTAGTAGTTGATGTCATACCTCATTTTGGTGAAGATATTGGAGGAGAAGATTGTTTGTACATTGTGTAGAATTTTATGCATTTTCTTGCTTGTGTGAATGGTGATCATGACCCAGTTTTCTTGCATCATTATTAATGTTATGCTCTCTAATTTTTGAGATTATTACAGGTCCAAAATATATCCTTCATTATATTTGATTCACTTGAAAAGCTTGAAGTTCTTTTAGATGTTTCTACATCTTGACTATGTTTCATAATTAGAGATTGTGTAGACAATCTTGGAATATTTAGGTTTGTTTTTACGCTTGAAACTTTCATAGTTATGATTCTTAAGCTCATGTAATAATTTTTAAGTAATAGTTTCATGAAAAATGCCAAAACAATGTCTACTAGATAAGACTCGATGAATTCAACCAAATATTATATAGGAAAACCATGCAACATTGGTACACAATCAAGTCCATCGCATTATGGCATGCGGAAGGTTAGATAGGATTTATGTAGAGGCTGCTCTTGTTCTATACACAAGTCAAGTTTGGCTAAACACATGTCAACTAAAAGTTAGATAGTTGGTGAGGGTGCTGATGTAGTCAAGAAAGTTAGGTCACCTACTCATGGTAAGTAACAAGGTAGTCGTAGATAGTTGGAGTCAAGTGTGTAGAACACCTGATCAGACATATCTTGATTCTACTAACAAAGTGCACAATTTATTTGACAAAGGATGATAAAGAAACGAACGCGAACTCAAAATATTTTTTTTTGTGATCAACCTCAAAGGATTTGCGAAATTTGTCTTGCAGTCAACTCAAAAGATTCGCAAAACAGTTTCTTGTAGAAGCTCGTGGTTTTTTTTGTTGAAGCTCAAAAGATTCGCGAACAAAATCTTGTCACAAGATATTCTGTTTCTTGTTCAAATCTCAGATGTCGCAAAATTGTTGCGAACAATTCACGAAATCTTCTGGAGTCTTCTTCAAGCTCACCTGTTGCGAACAATTTGCGAAATATTCTGAATTTCTTCTTCAAGCTCAAAGTTGGCATCTATCATGAACAATTCGTGAAAGACAAAAATGTCGCAAAGAGATAAGTGTCGCGAACAATTTGCAAAACACGAAGTTGAGACGAAGAGATGGACTATCGCGAATAATTTGCAAACAAAATTTATTCGGCCCTGAAAACAGAACGTCTATTTTAGATATCTACTGTTACAGAAATATAAGGCCAAAAGACCTGTAAATAAAAGGCCAAAAAACTTGTCTTGTAACAATATAAATATGTGTGCACTACTCGTTGTAACCAACTCTCAAACACTCAAACTGAAGAGATTCTTATACTCACTCAATCATAGACACAACAACGAGATAAGACAACAAGAAATGTATACTGATTTAGATTCAGAATTATAAATTCATTTATAGTGTTAATGGATAGGGTTAATGGATGTTAGTGTTAGATTTGGATCTTCCATTTATGCTGAAATCTGAACTAAACTATCGCTCTCATGGGAATGAAACTACACGTGACAACTAATCTCGTCTCTTTGATGCTAGATTGACTAGATCTTGGATTCAGGTTAGGCAAGAAAAGAAACCCACTACACAGATATTTGTGGACCATTCGGAGTATTGTCGTTGGGTGATGCAAAGTACTTCATA